>CM039679.1:126878705-127478705 GCA_022537955.1 Schmidtea mediterranea
AAAAAAAGAAGAGAGATTGATGAACTTTCGGGTAGTATCTCACATAAGCTAAGAATCTGGCACTTGCGTGACTGTCTTTGGGTGCAGGGCAAATTTCTTTTCTTTATCGATGTTTCTTGATCTGGTTCTTTGCTTTTGCTGACACAATATGTCCTAAGAAGGTGATTGTCCTTTGCCCAATCACATTTTGATGGTTTCAATTTTAATTTCCATTGTCTCAGGTCGAACGATATATCATTGACGGATAGTCTTTTAAATTGTTGCTCGAAGTGCTAGAATTAAATTAATAAAATCATCAATATGTATACCATTACATGTTTGATGCCGTGCGTGTACAAAGTTCTAGCCATCTCGTGAAATGAAGCTGGGTGCGTTGGTTGACGGTCCGAAGCATTTCTTAATGATTATAGTATCTTTTTCGTATTGTATAAGAGCAGGTTTTCTCTCTTGTGCGCTCCTGCTTTGAGCTTTTATTTGCCCAATAACCACTTTTTAGATTCAGGATGTAATAAGCTGCTCGCGTTGTAACATTTGTGAACATTCTCGTTTATATCGGTAGCGGGGTATGTATCACGTTTTGTTACGCCTGGGCGTTGGAGTTCGTCGAATAGTCTATACAGAACCGTTGTGTTTCCCGTCTTTTTTTCTTTACCATGACCACGGTTGGAATTGCATGGCGAAAACAAACTTGGTTCGATTACTTTCCTGCGTCCTTAACATCGTTTTGCCTTCTTTTTTCTGCTTTTCTGAATTTTTTGAGGCTCCTGCAAAATCGATATGGCCGTAGTGTTATTGGGGTATCGTTCTGTTTAGTGGTGATTGTGTGTTGCGGTTAACATCGCTTGTTACCTTAGTCCTAAGTCAGAATGCCTGGCAAAGTATATTTCCTTAATATTTCCATTTAGCAGTTTTTTGTAATTGTTCCGTTTTTCAAACTTCGTTTTAGTAGCGTGACTGTCCGATGTTATGCCATTAATTCTTCCTCCAGTTCCTTCGGTTTTTGCTTGTTGGAAGTTCAATAATCCATTCTGCGGTGTTATTTTCCCCAACTTCGTTTTCGTAAATGACTTTGTCTTCCTCGCAAAATTTTGTAATATTGATTGGAATTTCAACTGTTATCGTGTTACATATATATTCTCTCTGGCTAATGGGCAGTTGCTTTCTTTTGTTCTCTTCAAATTTTGTTGAGTTAGGGTTTCGAAAATCATTTCAGCCTGTCTAGTTTCCTCGTTCACTTTTACATAGCAAATCAATTTGTGTGCGCGTCCTGGCACTACTATTTTCTCTGAGCATGCTCACCTCTGATTTTCAGCATACATATGTCGTTCCGGGTTTTTTATCGTCTCAGCTCGCATTTGATCCCTAGATCTATTATTTATCTCTTTTTAGTAATTCTGGGCATGAGATCTGTTCCAAATTATTAACAGATCTGCGCTCAGTTTTCCTGATAACTTGCTAAAGTACGTATTTGATTTTTACATTTTTATATTCGATTATCGATCCAGATTTTTTTCCAATGACTGCCTATACCGATTCCTCTTGCTGCAAGTTATTACATCCATGTTAGCTTCTTCTATACATGGGCCATAGTCTTTCCGGTATTTTATCCATATTTATTGCCTGAGATTTGTTTTGCTTCCGGTATCAAATCATTTGCTTTTAATTTGCTACCGCCATTTATGTTCTAGTGGGTAGCCGTGTTAAATGTTTGGTGCCAGCTAACGTTTGTAAACATAGCGTATAGTTCGAGTTTCTGGATCCTGATTGCCTGACACTTCTTGATGCTTTGGCTGGTTCTTGGCACTTAAAGTTCTGCCCATTTGGTTTCGGGTATGGTAGCTGGATAAATATTTTCGTAATGTTGTTGATCTTTTGGTATTTGTTACGTGTCTTTCTACTGGCATGTTTCTCTCTAACTGATGATGCCTGCTATTCTTTAGACATTCGTAGAGCTGGTGGTGGATGAGATTATAATGTCCAATATTGTTTGTCTTTCGATTTCCCCATGTGTTTGGTTGCTCTTGAGTTAGCATCTGCGTTCCTCCTTGATTTCATCATTGGTCGGCTGTTATTACTGGCTATCATCTCTGAAATTTTATCCATCGTTTCCAGTTACTGCGCTTTTCCTGACGCCTTCATTCTTAGTTTTCTCGCTTCTGAATCTATTATCGCTTTAAATCTTCGTGCGACTTCTTCATTCGGTACCGTTCATTTTTAGTTAGAATTCCTACTAATCTCTTTATCTTGTGGATATCTTTGAAGTGGTCCCATTGTAAAACCATTGTTTTAGCTTAAACGGTAAGAATCCAATTGCCATTTTCGCCAGTTTTGAATTTTTCTCCTCTCTTTTGTAGATATCGTAAACATGCCTAACATTTGCGTATGATTACTCTTTACGGATTTGGAATGATAAGGATTAGTCCTAAAGATTCCTGCATCTTTTGTTCCAAAGATTAAGAATCTTCCCAACATGGCTTTCATCTATATTTGCTTGTTGCATGTTGGAAAATGCGTCTTGGTGATAGTAAACAATTCGTAGTTGGGTTTCTCTCCATAGTTTGTTACCTCCTCCGTTATAGTTTGACAATGTTTGGGATAATATTGCTTGCCCTTGTGCTGGGAAATAATAGGTTGTTTCTCTGGCTCGTTCCAGATCTTTGTTTGGTATATTCACTCTGTGATATATCAATCTTGGTTTTGAATTCCCTGCCTTCGCTGGCCAATTCTGTTTAATCCAAGATATTTTTGGCGGCGCTAACTATTACTCGAGTTGGGAATTGTAGATCCAACTTCCAGTCTCGTTTTTCGAATATGATGGGCCATATACATTACTGCAGACTGACATATTGGGTATAATTTTCTCGGGTTTATTCATCCTTGTCCACCTGAGGAATCTGAGTTTTGTAACTTTGTGCGTATTATTTCTAATTCAGTTTATGCATTTATCTCTTGGAATTGTTGAATTCTCTGGGCAGTTTGCAATTGTCTTGCGCATTGGTAGTATACATAACTTCTCCAACGATTCTCCCAAAATATTCGCTTCTTGGAGTGGTAATGAGTGGACATTTGGCGTTATCTCGGATTTGGGTGATTGCCATTGCCAATTTTGTTTTTTAATATCTCTCTGTTCAAAAGATACAGATCATTTTTAACTAAGATCATAGTAATATTTTCTCTTGTTGAATACCAACCCTTTGTGATATAAAGGAAATCCATCTTGTTATTTATTATAGAGATATAGTTTCAACATCTTTGGGGTCTATTTGCGCTTTTGCGTTCGGTATTTTGGCTGTTCTGCGAATAGAGAAATATTCCTTGATAATTGGTACTGGCTACCATTTTCGTCAATTTGCTCACCATTCCGTCCTTTTATATAATCTCATTGCCGATTGTAGTATCGAGTTTGATATTACTACTGTTGGTGTGACCTCTGATCCGATAGTTTTGTGGTGATGTTTGGTTTTCCGATTCTTCCGGTTTCTCCGTAATTCATCCGTGCACTTTTTGCGTGTGTAGTTTCGGTTTCTCTGTGCACTTGTCTTGCAAGCTTCTCAATATTGCAGCTTTTCAATTTAAGGGAGTCCTACAGTTCTGGTATCGGCGTGATTATTACTGATCGTTGACATTCCCGTATTGCAATGATCTATTCTGTTGCTAGAACATTGGATACTTTTTCATTTGCTTGCGTATCTGATCAAATATCCTTGATATTGTTCTCCAAACTTTACTTGGTAGCTTTGCCGATTACTACATCCCTTTGAAACAATTGAATTGTAATAGGGTGTACTCCTCGCTCCTTGACACGTTTCCGTCTCCAGCCGTTATTCTTCCCGCAGAGTATACTCGGGGTAGTGTTTTATACTTTCCTTCTTCGGCTGCTAAAAAAACATTGTACCTTGCCAGCTATTGAGATGGCGTCCTGTCGTGAATCTCTTTCTTCACATTCCGTTCCCGCGTTACTGATACCTACTGTTGTTTCCGTACCCGCTTCTATAATGGTTGAATGTGAGTGATGTCCGAATGAAATGCTACAATTTTCCTTGTCACTGAGCATGTCTTTAATTTCGTTTTAAATGAAATCTACTTCTTGATATACGTTATAAGATACTGCGGGTTGCTGGTTGTCTGTATCTACCGGGGTTGTCTGCTTTTGCACTCTTCGCGTTTTTTAGTTGAAATATTTATCACCAATCTTTATATTATCACAATCATATAACTACAAACGGTTCTACCCCTTTTCACGCACATCATTCCCATATGAGTATTGTAGTGATTATCGTATTCAATATCCCTTTTCTAGCTGTTTTTGGATCGCTTGCCATTAATCGTTGTTGTCCGAAAATTTCCGTTAATAACTCTTTTAAACTTCGCTTGCATTTCTCGGTTTGATCATCTTTTACTTACCAAATTTTATAAAGGCTTGCCATCCCACCTTGAGTCAGGATGAATGGTTCGATTACCTTCCTGATAATGTCCTGTTATTGCAAATCATATCCGTTTGGGTTGTATCTTGATTTCGTCTTTCTGTATATCACTATCGTATTTATACATTAGGTAGGCCATTCCTACCAAATATCTGTTTGGGTCATCAGATCGTTTCGTTAAGTGGGGATTTATTTATCAACAGTAATTCCCTCTGGATCTCCTGGTTGTGGTTCGTACTTTTGTTGTCCCATGATTTTTATTTATTATTGGTTTTATTGCTGCCACAAAGCTGTTTTCGCTTCTGCTCCGATATTATTAAGTTTTCAAAAATTTCTCTTTTATCTCTGAATTTGCTAATCCCAGGCATATCAGTTATTAGTCTGTTGATCCACTTTGCTCCTTGTTCTTGACGCTTTTTCAGTTTCCCTGTAACTGCTTTCGTTACTTGGCTGAGCTTGTTCATTTCGTTGTCCAATTGATACCATCTGCATTTTGTTCTTAGTTTTTCCTTTCTTGGAGCTGGTTTATCAAATTTTTTGGTCGTCTCTGGATTTCTTTTCCATTGCCGTACCTGTTTCTTTTCGTTTGGGTGTTCGTCTGCCGTTTCTTTGGATGTTTGTAGCTCCTCGTTCATTTATCCAATTATTCCCATTCGTCTGCCTGTCGAGCTTCGGCGTCTTTCTCTTTCTTTTTATTTTTCCTCTTCGGTATCTGCTCTATAATTCGATCTGGTTTGTCTTTGACCACATGCTAGCTCGTCTGGTTCCTCTGTTTATCAGATCGTTTTCAAATCTTCCTGTCATGAACAAATCTCTTGATGTCCGGTATTCTCCTGGTTGTTTCCTCATCTACGATATCATTTAAGATCATTCAGTATCGTCTTCATTCCCCTGTTGTGATAAGCGATTACTTCAATGCTGCTGCAGGTGGAATTCTGCGTATTTAGACCTCTCTTGTCGTCCTATTGGCGGTTTTTCGTTCGTGAATTTCTCTTTTATTGAGTTCTCTAACCCGCGATCTTTGCTACTGTTAATATAAAGTTGATTAACACCATCGCATTTGCGTAACTCCGATTTCGAGATCGTCGTCTAATTGATCCGTCCTTGTAGTGTAAATGAAATGGCGGTTCATACGGTATTCTCTTTTTCACTTCACTCACGTTTGGCAGTGATATAATTCTCTTTCAATTGGTTTCGAAATTCTGGCGATCATAATTTTTAAACTATACTTCTCTAATCGTTTCGGCTGGCCCATTCGGTATGTTTCCATTTTCCGGATAATTTTCTCGGATTGCTCCTGGGTACCAACGCATACATTCCTCCGATACTCCTCTATTTCCTTTACAAATATTTCGCAGGTTCTCTACTCTGTTTACAAAATCGATTTATTCCATTTGCTATAAATCCTGTTACCAGTTCGTCTTTGATCTTGGCTCCGGTTCTTCAATATCCGCTACTGCTAACTCTCTACATTTTTTGGGCGTTTCCCCGTTAATCTTGTTAATCCTTCCTCCCACAGGGTCGTCTATATCTGTGGCAAGTTTTTTGTTCCTGTATTCGTTTCTCGAGTACACTGATTCCGCGGTCTCGCTTGTTCTTGTTTGGATTCGTATTTTCATTTCTCGTTCTGTTTCTACTTCAATTTCGTGATGTATATCGTATCATCTTTTAACGAATTAGAGGTGTTTACGTATTTTTTTTTCAATAGAAATTGTGGTAACTCCTCCTGCGACATTTTCCGTGGATTTGGCTTCTGACTTATAATTGATCTTGGGTCTACTCCCAATTTTTCCGCTGTGTCGCTCTTACCCATTTTCCGGGTTAGCGATGGATTGTGACTTTTCGAATTAAATGGCCACTCTAACTTGCCGTATTATCTGCCGTCTTTGCTAATAGAAAAAATAACTGATAGATATTTTCCTTTTCCTACTCCATCTCGTTTGGGTACACTCTCAATTTCATCCGGTTCCTCCGATTTCTGTAAATAGGATTGATGACTTTGTAAATACGATGATTTTCTCTTCTTCAGCCGATTTTACTTTTTCAGCCCATCCACCTATTTTCCATGTGTATGGGGCTAGTCGAGCTCTATCGTTTATTTCCTCGTCTTCTTCTGGTTGCCATTCCATTTCATTTAGCATTTCCTCTGGTAAGTTTTCATATGGTTCATCTTCATATAACTCTAAGGTTGTCTCATTAGCTGCATCTTCTGGCGCTTCTCCTGGTATATATTTTCTCCATTTTGGTTCGGCTCTCTCCATTTTCCATTTCCACTCTTTTGTCTTTTCATCATACACCTTTTTCCATGGTGTTGATCGGCATCTCGAGTCGTCTATAGGTTGCAATTTTGTGCTCAACTTCAAATCTTGTCTCCATAACTGGTAGATGGTTAATATTTGGTCCATCTTTCTTTTCATTTCCTCTTGAAATTCTTGGATCTGTTGTTCCCTTTTTGTTGTATTTTTTCTCTCTGGTTCATCCATGGCTATGATATTAATGGTTTGTCCGTCTTCCCATATACCTAATTCGTATATCGGGGTTCGTTCTCGCGGACTTATTTGCCGTTTGTGATACATTATTGCCACGTCTTCCACCATACCATCGTCACTACTTTCGATAATTGGTTGTATAATTTCTCGATTTATCCGTCGGTATAATTCGTGCATTTGACAATCGGGATCTACCAATATTTCCTTTATTTCATCATTCGGTAGCTTTATTTTTATCTTTATTGGTTCATCTCCTCTCATATCTCTTTGATGCTCTCCATATTTGGCTATCAACTCATCTGTTCTCTCGTTGTCAAATCTCATAATGTCTGTGTCTCGTACAGCTTCTACAAATATTTTCATTGAGATCGGTCTCGTTAATGATAATCGATTAATATATTTTCTAGCCTGGTCTATTGCTTGTTCTGTCATTTTGATCTGGTTTTGTCTCATTATCTTTTGTCTCTCTTTTTCTAATCCAGGTTTTATTTCTTTGGTATACAATATTTTGAATTTTCTGCCATATTTCTGCTGTCGTTTCTTCGCTTTCATTTTTGTTTAACGTTACTACATTTATTCCTTTTGGCCAAATTAGAGCATCCGCTAGGTGTATATCTCGCTTTATTTTTCTTCCTTGATAATATAAAGGTTTATTTTTGTAGCTGGGTCCTAGCTTTTTCACTACCCAATCATACAACTCGTTTGTGCTTTCGCCTCTTGTGGCTATTATCTGTCTCGGTATTTCTGGAAAATCAATAATTACCTGATACTCTTCTCTATCATATTCTTTCAGATTCTCTTGGTACTTTTTTATCATGTCTTTCCATGATGCCGTAAATGTACCGTTATCTTGTTGATATCCTTTCGCAATCAGTTTCATTATTCTGCTGTATGCGGTTGTATCTCTGAGGTTTAAGAACATTTGGTTTCGATCTACTTCTTCTACAATCTCGTTGATTTCTTTTAATATCTCGGTTTCATCTTCTCTTGGTACGTTTGTTTCCATTTCTTCTAATTCGGGTTTTGATTCATCTTTATTCGGTTTATTTTCCTCGCATGATTGAAATATTTCTCCACCCAGACTGCTTATTTCACTTTCATCTTCGTCTGTTTGATCATCTGGTATTTGTCTCAACATATTGATATGTAGTTGTTCCTCCTCTTTCATTATCTTTGTTGGCCCTTTTGTTTGGAACCATATCTCTTTTATTCTATTTTCAATTTGAGCTTCACTCCACGTGGGCTTTTCTTTTCTGATTCTTGTTTCTATTTTTTGTAGCAGTATCCTCTGGATTCGATTTTTTGTTATTATTGGTTCTGATATCTTTTCTTTTTCTTTTGACGTTGATGCTTCCTGTTCGTCTCTCAATTCTGGCTCTTTCATTTCTTGCGATAGCACTTTCTTTGCCATCACTTCTATTCTTTGGTCTAGTGCTTGTTCTTGTTCTAGATGTTTCAATGCTCCGTCTATTTTTAATATTAGTGCTTTCTTTCTAAGTTCCGCTTTCTCTTGTTTCAGGATTGCTTCTTTTTCTTTTAATTGGTCTTCCTCTTGTTCTAGAGCTTCCTCTTGCTTTATTTTCTCAAGTGTACTCTCTGTCTTTTGTGTCATAATTTCTTTTTCGAGTTCATCTATCTCGTACACTAATGTTTCCTTGTTTTGATCCTCCGTTATCATCATTTCTGCTCGATTACTCCCTTGAGTTTCTAGTTCGTCTGATTCCTCAGTTGTCGTTTCTTTTAATTGTCGACGTCTCTGTTTTTCTTCCTCTGCAAATTCTTTGATGGCCTCTATTTTCTCCATCGTATTTAATTCAATTGTTTTCTCCTTATCAATTATCATATTTCCTCCCCCTTCGTTCTCAACACACTGCTCCGCAGTGTGAGTTTCATCTGGGATTTCCATTCTCATCATATTAATTCTCTTCGGGGTTTGTTTTCGATTTTCCCATCTTTGTTGGATTTCCTGGGCTTCCTCTGTTTGAAGTCTTTGCCATTCAGCTTGTTGTTGTTCTTGATATTCTCTAGTCCGCAGCTCTTGAATCACTTCATTGCTTCTCATTACGTTGATTCGTTGTTGTTGTATATTGGTGGGCATCTGTTGCATCATCTCTTTTAATTCCATGGGCATTCGTTGTAGTGTTTCTCGTAGCATGTCTATTTCTTGCATCACGTTAATTTGTGGATTTCCCATAGAGTTGTTTAATCTTGACTGGTTTGGTTCTCTTCTTATGTTACATTGCCTTGCGAAATGTCCTTGTTGTCCACAATTGTAACATGCTTTGTTACTAGGTTGTCTACATATTTTTTCAGTATGCCCTCGTCTACCACATTTTTGACAAGTGTAATTTCGGAAACAATTCTCTGACCGGTGTCCTATTCTTTGGCATGTGGAGCATTTTTCATTTGCATTTGGATTGTTCCTGAAATTATTATTATAACTTACTTGGTTATTACCTCTATCCTCCGGGTTTCTCGTTGTTGGTGGCTTGAACATCTGCTGTGCTCTTGGAATGAATTGATTCATAGCTGGGTTGGTATTGTTGTTTTGATTGTTGGCATTGACTGTTGATGTTGTTGGTTCCGTGGCCAAAACTGCCACTTGATATCCCAGTCCCAGATGAGCTTCACATCTGTTTGCGATTGCTACTGCTTTATCTAACGTTTCTGGTGCCAAGCATCCAAGGTTGGCTCGTATGTCTTCCCTCTTGATTCCTCTTATGAAGACGTCTACCATTTTGTCTTCGGGCAACTCATGTTCTCCGAAGGCTTCTTTACACAATTTCTTTAATTCGCATGCGTACACTGCATTTGATTCGTCTCGTCTTTGCTTTCGATGTAGGAAGTCTAATATCTTCCTATTCCCCTTTTTCTCTATTCCAAATATCTTTATTAAGAACTCTTTAATCTCTGTCCACGTTGTCAATTTCGTATCGTCTCTCGCTTCCTCTACGAATACATCTTGTGCGCTCCCTTTCAAATACAAGGGTAATCGCTCTTTTACTTTTTGATCTGTCCAGTGACAGATATTTTTATACACTTCGAATTCCTTTATAAATGTATCCAATTTGTTGAGACTACCGTCGAACGGTTCTCCTCTAAACTTTTCTCTGAATTCTCCTACCATCACATTGTTGTTATTTAACATTGCATTTGCATCCGGAATTGAAGTCATGTTGGAATTTGTGGAATTTGCCATGTTTGGGTTTAAGTTTTTTAATCTCTCTTCTTCGTTTTCTGATTCTATTATTGGCAACCGGTTTTCTGTATCGTTTATTTCGTTTTCTTCGCTACTGTTGAATTCAACGTCGGTTAATCCACTATCTGTGCCGGTTCCTGTCGCTGCTGTAATTGATACTCCGGTTTTGACACTTCTACCGTTGCGAACTTTTTTCTTTTCTTCCGCTTTTAATAAACTTTTTTCTCTATTCTCTTGGCTTTTGCTTCTCGTGTGGTTGCTGATGCTATCAATGTTTACGGTTATTCGTCTGCTTGACTGGTTTTCTCGTTTCTCTTCTCTTGCTTTGGTTGCTTTGAAACTTCTGGTTGCTTATTTGCTTGTAACTACTCTGACGTTTATTCCAAATTCTTTTCTGCTCGTTTATTCAAGTTTCTTTGTTATCACTTTGCTTTGTCGTTTGCTCTGAAATATTTTCTCTTTTGCTTTGCTTTGCACTTGACTTGGATTGCTTTGTTTGACTATTGATTCCTAAAAATAAATAACACTCCAATATTCTATACTCTATACTAATTTCTCCTCCGTTTACCATACTATATATGTTATCATCCCCTGTTCGCATTTATCGTGGTGGTCTTCTTTATCTGACTCACCCCCCTCATTTTAAGTCTATTTTTAATTATCTATTCCTCGTAATAATTATCTATTAATCTCGTATCAATTATCTATATAGTCTTATCAGTTATCTATATAGTCGTATCAATTATCTATATCATAATATCAATAATATAAAATCATCATACTCATATTCTCATTCATTCCATTAATTATTTTTTCCTATGTCTCCCAAAAATTTTATTTACTTAATCCTCAATCGCTGGCGCTCTATGCCCTCTATGATTTCCGTTGGCTCTTTGGCCTTCGGCTTCAACTCTTTTACTGGTCATCTGTGACCTTAATATCTATTCATAATCATATTTCATCTTTACTCATATCATATCTTATCTGGATTGCCTCAAGTATCTGATCATGATCATCCGGCCTTCTATTGCCTCAAGTATCTGATCATAATCATCCGGCCCTCTATTGCCTCAAGTATCTGATTATAATCATCCGGCCCTCTATTGCCTCAAGTATCTGATCATAATCATCCGGCCCTCTATTGCCTCAAGTATCTGATCATAATCATCCGGCCCTCTATTGCCTCAAGTATCTGATTATAATCATCCGGCCCTCTATTTCATATTATCTCTTATATCGGACTTGAGCTCAACAGTGACTTTTGGGTATGTTTGAGGCCTCACACTGACTCTCAAGCCATGGCGTCTTTTGGCCGCGCATTCTTCCGGTTACGCTTTACTCACCGCCATTCGGATATTTGGTACTCGGTGTGGGATCCGGGTTATTGTACCAAACTCCTCGCTGGGCAATAAAAAAACATTCCCTCGGTACTCGGTGTGGGATCCGGGTTGTGTACCTCGAAGAATATAAAAGTATGGAAATGCCTAGACGTTCAATCAAGTTCCAAAAGCGGTTTACTTGATTTCCCGAATAGTGAAAAGAAAAGGAAGTGCTCAAAAGTGGGAGCGGGAAATAAACTATCAAATCTCTGCCCGCTCCATCCATCAGATTTCTCGGCTCAATTCGGCCGCTCTCATCTGGCTTTAGTAGGACATTTTGAGTATGAACCATTTACCGGTTAGTTCACATCTCACCTACCGTTTGGCCCCGATACTCGGTGTGGGATCCGGGTTGTTGTATCGAGTGCCTCCCAGCGAAAAAAGAATCGTTCGATACTCGGTGTGTGATCCGGGTTTTTGTATCGAACGGCTCAGCGTCATCAGTCCCTTGGCTGATAACAACCTGAGCACGACAGTCCGTAGCTGTCCTCTGGTGCCTCACCACCAGCTAGGGAAAAAAAGAAGTCATCTCTAGGTACCTTTAATCTAACTATTAATTCTGTTCCGTGCGCACTCTTTCTCTCACCTCTCGGTCTATCTCTTCACTCCCCCCTTCAAAATTTGTGGTAATCGCATCAACAAGCTCCCCAAAAGAGGTGATCAATCTCTCGCCGGTTACTTGCTGACATACGCGACTTGGCCTACCAGTTCCTTTCTCAGTAGGGTTGATCAGGGTTTCCCTTGGGTGAGCGTACTATCATTAGATAGCTCAGGTTTAACCATTTTTCCTCGTCCTATCTCAATATAATATCAATAAATATAATATCAATAAAACAAAAAGAATTATACACTAGGAAAACTCGGTTGTCGAAATTTTTCCGTCCAATATTTTGTGTCTCTGTGCGTGTGTTTTAATTATTTCCCTAATTCGGCTTTCATGTATTTGGTCTATTACCTTTATTTATCGTTGTCGGGTGGTTTTATTATTTACAAACATTGCATATTTCTTTTATATTCGTCTTATCATCTAATAATAATTCATGTAATGCATAATACACATTTATTTCATTTCATCATAACAATTCATGGAAAGTAAACCGTTAGTCTCTCCTTTATCTTTCGCTGGCATAACATACAGTGCGACTCTTGTGCGCATCCATGACAATAACTCAGGTGTCCGCAAGGTATCACCATTACTCGTACTTCCTCTGTTTTGCACGCATAACATTCCACATAAGCCTTAGTCTGCTCTTTCATTGTGGTTGCAATCTTGTCCTCAATGTTTTTGACTTTTTCCATTAACTTGTTCCAGCTTTTCCCAAATTTAGTTATCTCCAATCTCATGGATAGGATTTCATATATTCTTTCTGTTGTTACATCTTTATCAATATCGATCAATTTTATTAATATGCAATGTTCATCGGAGTACAGGTTTGAAATCGTTGATATATCCTCTTTAGCTCGTTTAATTAATTTTTGTTTGTTGATTAGTTCCTCTAGGCTATCGTTTTCGATGTTTAGGATACCCTTTAGTTTTTCTATAATTTTTATTGGTTCCATCTAAAATTATTAAATCTCTTTTAATTACCCTTTAAATTTATTTAAATACTAATTAACTAACTTCATTCAAATATATTTTGCTTCATTTTATCAACTACTATTTTAATCACTACTCGTTGTAATTTTATTCTATTATCGTTGACTTCTCTACTTGGTTCTATTGCTTTCCCCCGTAGTTTATCGTTATTCCCTTACTTACCCCATTTCATTTTATCCCGCATTTTGCCCTTTTAATTATGTGTTGTTTGCTTATGCGTCTTGTGAGTGTCGTTGGTCTCTTACAAGGGTGTTGTGTCGTCAAGTATTGATGGATGTTGAATGCTTTGACGTTGATATCTATATAACTTTAACGTAATTTCATCTCAGTTTGTTTGCTTGGGTTCTTGTACAAGAAGATCATTCAATCCCGGCTGAGGGTGTACTGACATCATTCTCTGTTGTTTCTTAACTTGATGGTTTTGGTCTTTCCAAATAACAAAGCTTCAATCCCGGCTGAGCCCCCAAATTTGTATGGTGGGTTACAGGGTTTCATTGTTTGTTTGAACTAATCGGTGGTTGCCCTCGTAACGCCATACAAAATGATACTAATCGCCACTTGGCACCCGTTGCTAAGCAACGTTGGTAATGTGTTCAAGTGGTGGATTGCCCGCAAAAATTGAGTACCATGTGCTAGTACTGTAGTTGCTCGGACAACCCTCGGGTTCACGAGCTGTCGATAGAAGACCTGTGCTCGCTTAGCTCTGTCCCCCATAACTATTCAGGATTAGCTCTTAATTGACTATAGAAATCTGAGACGTAATAAGGTTACTCGTGACAATACTGACATGCAATTTCAAAAGAACGACTCAACTAAGGCGAACACTACTCTATTTGAATCAATCACATGTGGAATATTTATTGTTTGACGTTTTGGAGTTGCGTTGCTCGGCGTCGGGCACGCTCCTTACGTCCCGGTCGACGATTATTGATGGGTTGTTCTGTTGGCTTGGTGGTTGTCTGCGGCATTTGGGTTGGGGCGAAGATGAGCGGATAAGTGACCGCTTCACCCTCCCGGCACACTGCTAGGGCGACTTCGAGTCCCCGAATTTGAGTGCGCAGACTCTGATTGAGCTGCCGCTCTTCCTCCCAGCCTTTCTGAGCCGCTGTGAGTCGATGGTATACAGCTCTCACCTTTGCTGGATCAACCCAGGTTGCTTTTAACTGTTGAGCCTCTCGAGTTAATTGAAGGATTTGGGCGAGTAACTCTGCGTTTGATTGTCTTGCCCGTTCCAGTTCCGCTTGTAGAAGTTGTAGGGACGACATCACTATAACAGGAGAGCAGTTAAATTCTTTATGGTCTTCATTAAATCAAAGTCTTATGATTTAATTACACAAATTATATGAAGCTAGCTTATCTATGAGATATAATAACGAATAAGAAAAACAATAACACTTAATATTTAAATCAATTTCTACAACACTTCGTCATTACTATAGTTCTTCTTCAGGGAATTCTCTCTCTAAACTCTTCTTCAGAGCCGCCACTGTATAGGGCCGTCGGGTATCGCGGACTGGGTGAGGTGGGTATGCCTCCGCGATGAGCCCGACGCGGATGTCCTCCTCCACGTTCGTGAGGTACATCCGGGCTTTGACCACATTGAGGTCCACTTGCTCTTGTACTTGTTCCCAGAAGGTGAGGAGATTTCTGGCGTGATCATGTATTTCTTCGGCCGGGTACTGTTGTCCGGCGAGTCCACAAGGATCGGATTCGAGACCCAACAATCGCCGAGTAGTCGGGTGTGACCGCCGGGGTGGAAGTTGTTCGGTAGTCGCGGCAACTGTTGGTACCTCTCCTGGGTGTGGCTCCTCAGCTACTTGCATGGTAATTTGGTCGATAGGCATATCTAAATTGTTATCGTTATCAAATTCGATTAAGTCGTCGGCTTATAATAATACTAGGCTAAACGTTGATTATAATATTGCTCCTTGACCGAGTAAACTCTACTAGCTTGATTAGTATTACAACTCGAAACGACTAAGGTTATTTATCTGTGCGTTCCTGGGGTGACGTATTCCGTTTGTTAACTCTCACGACGCTCCCATATAACTCTTGTTAATGATGGTAATAATTAGAACATGTTAGATAATATTTTTAGTGTTGGGCAGATGGGTGAGTCGAAAATCCGCTATCTATCCGGCATTAATGTTTGTTAAGTTAGTATTTGTCTGGTGGATGGAGTTACTACTAATTAAGATTCATTTAAAATTTACGAAGTACTTAGGGCTACTATCTGTTACAAATCAGTTTCGAACTCAAAGGATCCGCGATGTTATCAGATATTGAGGTTGATTTAAGGTTTACCAACTACCCACTGCTGCTTGAGATTAATTCTGAAATTTATTAAATATATAAACGCCGTATTAATTAACATGAAGTTACAATTTACTAATACATAACATCGATATTGATTAAACTAATTCTAAAATCCGCTATTCCATGACACTAATGTTTATTCGAAACCGAGTTAAAGTTTACCGGTTGTACTTAATTCGGCGATATTCAATTTAGTCACATCCTGTCAGGACGATGTTGGCGGAAACGTCAATCCCTTCGATCGAGCGGATGTTAGATTCATTCAAGGTAGGTTTCCGGTTTCCGGTTGATTCTCTCAAGTTAATTTAGTTATCGATCGGTTACTTCTATTATCGACTTAGTGCAATTTCCGGTTGTGGAGTGCGCGTAGACTTTCTAATGATGGGACTCCTTATCAAGCATCACTTCGATATTCATCATTTGATATATTTATTCGTCTAAGTTGGACTATATCGGATTTTACGCGCGTCGTAAGTTAATTTCTTGTGATTTTGTTGGTGTATTTATTAACTTTATAGTTATTCGTTTGGCGTCAGGATATTCGTCAGATATCGAGAAAATCTTTCTAAACTGAATGGCTATCATCAAGTTGAATCTAATATTATTAATCGGTTCGCGTTCTAATTCGGATCAGTTTCGATTTTGTCCCTGCCTTTTTACCATAGTGTTAACTTGGGTATCAGACTTTATTTTATTTTGGTCAGTGAATAATATTTTATACCCCATTTTATTCTGAATTGCTAAGTTTTTAAGTGAGGAATTTATATATTTTAATCCATCTAATTAAATCAAAGGAAAAGCTCTGTTTATTACACAATGAGTTTGTACTATTAATCAACGAATTATTTTATTATTATCGATCGTTTTCGACATTTAACCAAATGAGTGCTTTATTTTTAATTCGTAATTTTTCCTTTTATTTAATCAGTGAATAATTTTTAGCAATTAACTAAACGATTACTTTATAATAAATCTTTAATTCCTAACGTTTCTCCTTATATTCAATCGATGAAGTTTTGGATTGTTAATCAACAGATTATTTTATTTTTATCAATAGTTTTCAACATTTAACTAAATGATTACTTTGTTTTAAGACTTTTCCTTTGCTTTAATCAATGAAAATTTGGATCTTTAATCAACAATTTAATTAAGGGATTTCATACTGTTATTCGAAAATCGCTTCACCTTAACTTGATACGTTTCTTTATTCGAAATCAATGAATTCGATTCTCAGTTGCTTTCATTTTTATCGGGGTTGATTTGGATTAGATCAACGCATTACTCGTTCTTACCCAAAGATCAGATTGCTTTTATTGAAATGAATTATAATAATCTAACTGATGAAATTATTTGCTAATACCCCAATCAATAATTTACGAGCGTTTAAATTATCTTTACCCAACATTTACTTAGATTTTTAGCTATAAAACACTTTACTTCTACAATCAATGGTTGCCTTAATTTTTAACAATAATTTCAATTTAATCGAATTCGATGATTCCCAATGAATTTTATTTATTTCAAAATGTTAATCCAAATAAAACACTTTACTTTTACAATTAATGGTTATTTTTAATAATTCCAATTTAATCGAATTCAATGATTCCCAATAAATTTTATTTATTTCAAAATGTTAATCCAAATAAATTACTTTACTTTTACAATTAATGGTTATTTTTAATAATTTCAATTTAATCGAATTCGATGATTCCCAATAAATTTTATTTATTTCAAGATGTTAATCAAAATAGTTATAACAACGATTTCAGTTAATTTAACCCGAGTACCCTTTCCCTTTAATAGGCCTTAGACGCATGTTGTGTTCATATTATATTTACTGAGTGCCCACTGGACTACTCGGTGTGATAATTTTAAGCCGTATGTAACATAATTTTAGGTCGATTTTACAGAATTGAGAAACGAGGAAGCAGCCAGAGACTTCTTCCTTATTTCTCGCTTCAGCTATAGGGATAATATTGACGTTACGACCGCTGCGTTGCGCACGCTGAGTCTTCACGGGTACATATCATTGGCGATTTTCCACGCACTTACATGCATCTGTACTATGTTGATTTTACTATCTTGCGTGATGTGTCGGCTGTGGGCCGGAAAAATTTCGACATTAAAATTTATAAAAGCATATAAAATAAGTTAGATATATGTAGAATAATTTAAATATATTAGTAATATTTATTAATTAGGACAAAATAACATAAATTACCCGTCATGACCATTCCAAAATTTTCATACAAAACATAAAATATCATAATAGAAAACATAAATGCCTCTCTCCCCACACCGCCGTCAAGCAGAGCTCTACAGAGATGCTATGAACGTGGTGTGGAAAGATGGCTCCAACATAAATATTTCTCACCTAGAATAATAAAACAAATTCTCGAAATGGTTCTAAACTGGTCTGAAAAATGGTTTACAAATAGTTTTAAAAACGATTCACAATTTTCAAAATGGTTTAAAGTTCAAACTTGGTTTGAAAAAATGGTTAATTTTCAAAAATGGTTAAAGTTCAAACTTGGTTTGAAAAATGGTTAATTTTCAAAAATGGTTAAGTTAAATGTGAAAATGGATCAGTATATATACCTATTTGTGTGACGTGTGAAATTTGATGCAGTAAAACAAAATTCGACCTTGTTATTTTCTAGCAAATTCTATTATTTATTTTTATTATTTTTCGATTTATTTTTATAATTTTTTATTTAAAATTTTTATTGAATTATTGTTAATTCAATTTTTCGATTTAAATTTCACTTTAATGAACTTTAATTGATTTTTTCAATTTCGTCGAATTTGTTGTGTTTTCTTGTTGTATTTGTGTAGGTATCGTGCGAATCTTGGTGCATTTTGTTAATATTTTAATTTATTTTTATGTTTATTATTTTATATTTAATTCTTTTATTTCTCAGATTTTATATGGTTTAATTGGTGTTTTTCAGGTTTATTTTAAATTGCGTGTTGTATCTGCGTGTGTGTTTCTGATCCATTTAAACATTTTCAAGGCCGTTTACGTTCTGGCCCAACACCACAAACCCAACAATTTTTATTCTTTTATAATTATGAAAATAGCTACAACCACACAGTCTTAATTTTCGTTAGTTTCCAATTTTAATATATTTTCAATTAATTTCAATTTTTTTGCCAACTTATTTTTAAATTAATTTATTTTGAGTTTGAATTTAATTCTTCTTTATATGAATATCATTGTCAACTATATGATAGTGTTAGAATAATTTAAAAAAGAGGTCACAAATCAATATAACAAGCTAATTTCATATTTTTAATATAAATATTTGTTGTATAATACTTTTATTTTTATTAAGATTTTATAGGTATAATTTCATTTCTCCTTTTATATAAATATATATTTTGTTTAAATAATTGTTCAATATATCTATGTTTACGTCTTCAGATTATGACAAAATAATTAATATATTAAATAGAAATCCATTTGCACATTATAAAGAAATAGCATCACAAGTTAACTGTTCTCCTACAGCTGTAGTTTAATTTTGCTTTTATTTAATTTTTATCTTGCTTTTAGATATGTAAATTGTTTAAAGAATTACGACAGGAATATAATAATGAAGAAGGTATTTAATTAAAATCTTATTTTTAATTAATTTTCTTTAAGTGATTGAAAAGTTTCTTGAAAAAAATAGATCAAATAAAAACCCAATTCTGGTAGATTCAATGTTGTATTTAAAAGCATTTAAGTAAAATAAGTTTATAGATGGAATACTTCAGTCGATATGCAAACTAGAAATAGATCAATCCCATAGTTTAGCAGCAGTATTTGAGGAAATTGGTCGATTTCATGGAGAAATGGAACTTGGAAAAGAACAAGAAATAAAATATTCAACTATTTACAAATATTTTGGTGCTTTAGTTTTAAATAAGGCTTTGCCAAGTTTAGATAAACAACAGCAAGCAATAGTTCTGAGCATAATATTCGAGTAATTTAATTGGAAAATCTATCAAGTGTTCCTATTTATAGAATTTTAAATTTTTCCGAACAAATTTCAATTCGTCGTCCGGCATTTTTCAAAGAGTTTATAGAGAAAATCCAAACTCAATTGGCTCAGTTTCTACTGAAAGTCAGCATTTCCCCAGAAGAATGGAATGAAGTTAACGATAAAGAATTGATCAAAGCATTTAATAGTAGCATTATTATATGGACTATATATTATTCATTTTGTTTTTCAGTTCCCCAGATGTTAACCGATGACAGCGACGAATTGAAATCAGATCCAGTAGCAGCCAATATGAAACTTCAGAAATCCGTTTCGTTATATTCATTGAATCCGTTTCATTTGTCCATGGAAAATATCGTTCCGTTCCAAGAATTGGTTGATGAAATTTTCGCAGAAGACAACGAAACCGATCGAAATCTGTAATTTTTAATTGATTAATTTATCTTTCAGATGGTTTGAATATTGAGTAGAAATTCTACAATCAGATTTTTTTTATAATAGCATTAAATCGGTTTTAGCGGCTTTAAAATTCCCTTAAATTCAATACATCCAGTGGTTGCCATGGTAACGCATATAGCCTAAATAGTTGACCTCTTTATAACAGAATATATCTAATTACTAATTCATTAAAATTGCTATTGAGCATAATAAGCATTTCATTTATAAGAATTTTAAAAGGATTTTTTATTGAATTGAATTAATATTTTAAATGATTTCGATTTCATTGAATTTATTAATCTATTTGAAATATGATGTCAATTAAATGAAATAAATTGTTTTATGATGTAAGTTATAAATCACTGAACTGAGATTCATAATTCTCTACTATAAATCTGAAATAATTATTTCAGTTTATTTTTCTTTGACCTTTAGTTGCAGTATTGTATTACACATACTAATTATTTTTGTCAACTTCAGTTTCATTCCTAACATTCTCAACCTCTTATTTCACTATAAATCTATTTTCATTTTAAACGCTTCTCTTCATAAAAATCTGCATTTTAGAATAATCGATTATAATCTATAATTCGTTTCCACCAATTTCTATTGACTTTATACCTCCGACATTTTACTTGTGATTTCGCTTACGAGTTGAGAAATTAATAATAATATTTTAAATAATTTTAATTGGATTTTAAATCTCGCTCTTCTTAAAGAAAAATGTTCAACGATACTCTTGGAATCAATATAGATCGAGTGCCGGTAGAGGCAAATGTCAATAATGGCAGTAAAATTATTGTCCATAAGAAGCATGTTCAGAAAATTCCTCGAATTGTACTGTTTTATTATTTGTATATGGAATAGATTTAAGTGAATTTGGTAGAATTCTGGGAAACCTTTGAAAACTGCAGAAGAAGCCGAAATAGAAAAGCAAATTTTTGAAGTAAAACAAACTTATTAGAAAATTATATAAAACAGCCTTGAAATTTCAGAAAATCAGCAAGCATGAAATCATTTCAGTTGATGAATACAAGAAATCGTTCAAAAGTGATAAAGAGCCTCCGACCAAAAAAAAGAAATTTCCCGGGTGATTGAAAATAAAATTTATTTTCCTGGTTATTCTTTTTAATCGTATTTTTGGTAAAATCGTGCTCGCTTGAGTTGTCTGTTTTCGGGCGAGGAATTTCTTTCATATCGATTTGATGATTGATGGGAATTAGTTTGTTATGTCATTCACAGTCATAAATTTCTATGTGTGTACTATTGGATTTACTTTTTCTCATTTTGAAGTTGGCATAGTTTCATTATATCAGCGGTTCCCAACTTGTGAATTGGGGTCACTTGAGACCTTCTGAAAATAATATATGTATGCTAGTCAGGGGTTTCTTACTAGCATTTTAAATTTAAGCGATACTCCTACTCTAGTATAAAATGTAAATAAAATAAGATATTTAGAATTCAAAAACAACTTTTGGAATCTCTGAATCTGGCGTTCTTTTAAACTCCTATAGTTTAGAGAATTGTTTAACATTACATTAAAGATTCAGGATATTTTCCAACTGCGAGTTCAATTAAGTGCATTAAAGAATATTCGTTCAAAGGGAAACAGTATATAACACCGAGGTGAACAAACTACTGGCCAAATCATGTCCGTAAACGCGTTTCGACTGGCCCCGAAAATCCTAGCAAATTTGGATTTTGTTTTGTTTTAAATTTGTATATGATAGTTTTATTTGTTTGCTTTGGTTTAACTATGTTTGACGCTTATGAAATTATCAAACATTTAAAACCTGGTGCTCAAAAATTTTATGAAACTTCAAGTGGCTCCAGGACCAAAAAGTTTTCTCATCCCGGGCTTAATAATTAGTTGAATATCGCTGATATGTTCGGTTTAATAAGTTCCCTTAGTTTAATTATGTGCAGTGATTTCATAGATTTTTCTAGATTTTGATTTTTTGACAAATTTGAAATTTTTCTTTTAATCCCAGTGAAACGAGGATGTATTTGATAATTTATACTAGGATGAGTGTGTATCATGAAAAACTAACCTGTCTGAGTGTTGCATTGGCAATCAGTTTAAATACTGCTAACCCCTATGATTAATGTTTGATGGATAAAAGATAGATTTAGATAGGATAAGCAGGCATAAATGGCGTTTTAAAACCTTTCCAGTTACATTTCCTCAATGAATTAATAGCATTTTTCAGACCATTTGTTACCTAATGTCTTGTTTAATAAATATACAAATTAGATTAGTGGTAGATGATTTGACGATCCGCAATCCAATGAGAAAGGTGGTACCGAAGCCTCTGTCTTTCGTTAGGAGACCAAGAGTAGACATTATAAAAAACAATGAAATAACATGAAATTGAGTTTATGTGCCTCAATCAAATGTGAGATATTATTTAAATTGTATCAAGCTATATGGAAACTCAACCATGTGAATAAAGACATCAA
The DNA here is from genome assembly GCA_022537955.1 of Schmidtea mediterranea. Taxonomy (NCBI): domain Eukaryota; kingdom Metazoa; phylum Platyhelminthes; order Tricladida; family Dugesiidae; genus Schmidtea; species Schmidtea mediterranea. The sequence continues at coordinate 126,900,994 of CM039679.1, forward strand.
AAAGGGCCTGATTTAATTTCCAACTTCAAGGAACTTAAATACAAGATATTGTATAAACTTGATGATCCTATACTACCATCGTTGGAAGCACATTCAGGCATAGTTCCAAGCAAACATAAAGTGTTATGGTAGTGTATATGGAAATTATTGAGAATATAGTTCTAGAGAATATCATGAGGAAAGCAATAAAAGATTAGAATGCTCAAATATTTGCTGTTCACATTGCAGTAGAGCCGGACACTTTAAACATCAATGCCATGATTTGTTTCACGAAGACTTCGAAAATTCCAGAAAATGGTTGCTGCATTTGAGGATGAGAAGCAAGTTGCCAGATCAAACAACCAAGGTGATAGGAGCAATAAATTAAAGGCAATTAATGGTATGAGCAAGATTTGTATGACTGTAAATGATTGTGATAATTTGAATGAGAATGATTGTGATTGTGTTTTTGATTATAAAACATTTTCAAAAACCCGTCAAATAAATTTAATTATTTAAATAAAATTAGTGTTTTCAAACATGAAGAATAAAATGATGTAATATTATATGATGAATTGTGGTGGGTTTCTGGGTGTTGATATTTGAGATTATATGGTTGTTACCCAGACAACCCCGTACAAATATTCTTTCGATTACCACTCGGCACCCGTTGCTAAGCAACGTTGGAACTGTGTTCGAGTGGGTAGATTGTCCGCAAAAAGTGAGCGCTGTTACTAATGCTATAATTGACCGAACGATCCATGGGTCCAGCGAACTGCCGATAGAAGGTCTGTGCTCGGTTTAGATTTTATTTGGGTCCCTAAATAATTCTTTAACTCTTTGTTGTTTCGATTTTTCAGCTTTTGCACTTCGAGTCTGTTGAATTATGTCCATTAATAATACGAACTAACAACGTTATTATTTATTAACAGGAACAACAATAACAAGAAATATTCGCGTTCATAGATTTACAATCACCAGTTTCCTTGAGTCGCCGACGTTTTGCGCGTTCGGCTCTTCCTGGCCGGTGTCGGCTGGGCTTGTCCTTGGATGTAGTTGGGTTTATCGTATCGCGATAAGCCAATTGCACCGGGGCGAAGACCAACGGATACGTTACCGCCGCCCCTTCTTGGCTCGCCGACAGGGCTGTTTCTAACCCTTTAATTTGGGTCTTCGGGTTTTGCGTTAACTGTCTCTCGCCGGCCCAACCCTTTAGCGCGGCCTCCATTCTTTGGTAGACGATCTTGGCTCTCATCGGTTCAATCCAGGTGCCTTTGATCTGCTGGATCTCCATGGTGAGTTGGATTAGCTGTTGATGTAAATCCCGGTTGGCCGCCTGGTCTTTATCTAACTCCTGTTGTAGTATGGGGAATTGTGGAGAGTGCATTTCTGAAATGAGACGGATTGTCATAATATTCATTTAAAACAAAACAAGTAGTAGTTTGTCGAGAAGGAACCTTGGGCCATTATTTATAAGTCAAACTCTAGTGAACAGAACAGTTAAGGTCGTAACAAAAATAAATAGAACTAAATAATTCTACTAAGTAACTAAAAACATGAAGATGAACACATTTATTGGGATTATCTCATAAAATATCATGCACAAAATATTCTCAGCGTGTTATCTTCTTTTTTTAATGTACCGTTCTCTCGCGTAAGAGTGTTCGCGATGGAGTTCGGTAATCTCGTCTTCATTTCTCATCTCTTTCGGCAAGATGTGTCGAGGAACTGCTACTCGCATTTCAGGCATTCGTCTCTGGAGCCTGGGATCGTCCAATTCATACGAGACATTATATTGCGGGCATACCCGTCAGTGCTGGGTATCCGGCCCGCCGCAATATCCTCGTTTACCATCTGGAGGTATTGACTTGCTTGCTCCACTTGACGATTTGTTTCGGCTTGGTGACGCTCGAGGCGAGCCAGCAGGTGCTCCGCCTGCCCTCGTATTTCTCTCGCCGGATTCCTTCCGGGCTCCCTTTTAATGGCGACATATGGGAGGTCCGCTTCATCGGAGTCGCCTTGTGTGCCACCTCGGGCTTCGCGGACTGGGGATATGGAGAAGCCCGCATCCCACATCGCCTGCCTACATCGGGCAGCCGAGTGGGTGGGGAACCGAGCTATGACTCTGGGTGCATCTATCCATGAGTCTTCTGAAAATAGGTACAACATTATTTATATGTCAATATCCATCAGAATTATGTGTTTGCCTACTTGGATTTATAAGCGAGTGCGTCCTATTCGCGTCGTTATGTGTCGGGGGTCAACTCGTGGGTCTGAGGTTAGTCGGGTCGTCAAAATATTCGATCCGTTGGCAGTCGTTCAGAGTCCTTTACCTCCTCCCGTCATATTGGTATCGCATGTCAGAAAATCGGCATCTCATTAAAAGTTGGAATGAGAGTTTAAAATTACTAATATCGCTTCAACAATGCCTTTAATGAAATTAAAGTTTTCTTAAAGTTTACTCTTAGGTTGTCAAAACCTGGTGTCGATTATCTAAGATCGAACCCGCTTTCAATTTAACAATAAACTACATCCTATAGTGAAAACTGAATCTGCTTTTACTCCACTATTTTGGGTTTTGTTAATACATTAAGTTTAACTTCATGTTAATAATAATTAGAAATCTTTTACATCCTCAGATTTACTTTGCGTTAATAATCATTAGCATCCATTGGTATAATTCTGGATCTAACCTAGTGTTACTAATAATACTCGATGACAATTAAAAGAAACTAAATTTACCTTTACGCTACTAACTAGGGACAACTACAATAATTTCGAAATTACTTTCGTGATGAAGATCATTAGTAACTATTAAAAATTTATAAATCAGTTTTACATTAATAACAATTAAATCTACTTTTAGGATACTAACAATGGGTCAATACGAAAAATTAGACCGACTTTCGTTATTAATGGTCAGGAAATGTAATCAATATTACATAGACTCTTTATTATCATAATTGGCAACTGGTAATAAATCAAATCATTTTTATACCGACATTAGTTGATAACTATTAATCAAATTTACTGGTACGTTCTAAGGATTTCTAATTGTTAAATTTGATTTTATGTTACCGTATTTGGTGATCATTAATGAGACACGCTTTTATCTTTCCGTTATGGTAACTGATAGAAATTTAATTTATTTTATATTATGCGTCGTTGTTAATTATCCAGACTACTTTTATGATAATGACATTTGTTAACTATCAGCAAAAATCAAATTTATTTTTAAGTTCATAGCATCTAATTTTTATTGAGTTAATAATAATTGGTACATGCAGGTAATCTAACTCACGAATTGGGAATAATTAGTTTGTCGTCGCATCATCTGGTGCTCAATGCATATTTATTAATAGAGTGGTTGCTTGCACTCAGCCATTAGGTCAAAATTGCGGATCTCGTACTCGAAATTTATATATAGTCAGTATCGTTGATGATTCGTGAGGGCGGACTCTGACCACTGCCAATGGGTGCTTCTGGGCCATTGCCGCTTACGTCGCGGTTGGTGACTTAAATATGGATCGGCTGGTGAGTCCACCACTGGTTCTCATTGTATACTTATCAATTGCATGGTGGTGAAAATGAGCATAAGGAAAAATAAAATCATTGGAACGAGTAATGAATTTATTAATTTTATCAGCGATTACTTTGGGTCCTGGTTCGGTTGGAAGTGGAGCAAAAATGGACCCGGTAGTAGAATCGTTGGCCTAAGGCTCAGAAGGTACAATTTTAATGTAGATAATAAAGTTTTAATATTTACTTGTCGGGGAATAGTCGTCGGTGCTTGTAACGTTAAATTTTGAGCGTCCGGGGTGGATCCTTGGTGGTCGATTATCATTTCCAGACATATTACTATTTATTCGAAATAGAGGATTTTTTGCCGACGACGAGATTTATATTGGGTGTGTGTGTCCGCAGTGTAGATATTCGTGAACGGCTCACACTCTCTCGTCACGGCATCGGCTATCCGGGCATCCAGTGTATTGATTTGGCGAACTAGTTCGTCATGAAATTTCGCTAAATGTCATGTCCTCTTATTTCTCAGTTGTGGGATTTATAAATTCTGGATTTTGGTTTATTCACGATAATTCGCTGCTGAAAAGAATGTTACCAAAATCAGATGGTTGTATCAAAGATTTTCCAGGATGTTTTACCACAGAAATTCTCGTCACTGTCATGGCCAAATCATTTTATAAATTGTGGTGAGTTACTGGGTGCCATAATTTGTTGTACTACATCGTGGTTGCCCAGGTAACGCCATATAAATATTTTCTTGCCTGCCACTCGACACCCGTTGTTAAGCAACGTTGGAACTGTGTTCGAGTGGGTAGATCATCCGCAAAAAGTGAGCGCTATTGCTAAGGCTATAGCTGCTCGGATGACCTCTGGGTTCAGCGAGCTGTCGTAGAAGACTTGTGCTCGCTTTAAATTATTAGGTCCCCTTCTCTTTGTGGTGGGTTTTATCAATTGTATTTACTGAGCTCTTGAGTCAAGGAAAATAGTAATAAATATATGCTGAAAAATAAACTAGTGAACACTTATTAACGAATGAATAACAACAAAAATTTTATAACCAGATGCATACAAATTTCATACAGGAGGTGAATTAATTTCAGTTCATAATCTATGTTGTATTTAGTAATCGCGTGGCCCGTCGTTTGGCCCGCTCCTTGCGTCCTGGACGATGACTATTCGTGATTGTTGTCGGGGTTGAAGGTGTGGTCGTTGCTGGAGTGGCCACCGTCTCCCGGTAAGCCAATTGGGCGGGAGCAAAGACGAGAGGGTAAGTTACCGCAGCTCCCTCTTGGCAGGCGGATAGGGCCACTTCTAACCCCTTCACCTGGGTCCTCAGACTTTGGTTGAGTTGTCTTTCATCCGCCCATCCCTTTTGGGCAGCGGTGAGTCTCTGGTAAAGCAACTTTGCCTTTGGGGCGCTATCCAGGTGGCCTTTGTCTGTTGGATTTCCGCTGTCAGCTGGAGGATCTGATCGTGAAGATTTTTGTTGATGTTCCGGGCGTGGGTGAGTTCAGTTTGCAATATTAATAGGGGTTCCATTTCTATAATATCAGATATATATAAAATTTTATGTCATCAAATTCAATTTTCTACTTATGTAGTCGGTTTTAAACAAAATTTTCAAACATTCCATGGGACAACGAATAAAAAATGGAAATCCCAACAAATTATTTATTATAATATCATTCACCAAAAGTCTATAACCAATAGCTCAGCGAGATCAGAGCTCTCCCAAAGATTTTCTCACCTATTCTTCAGCTGAGTAACCCGGGACTATGAATACGGGTCGTTTTGTATTTCGCACCGGTTTGGAACTGGGCGGCGACGTCTCATTATAGATCTCCATTATTCGCCCGGCAGCGATGTCGTCTTCTACGTTGGCCAGGTATTGTCTGGCCTTGACCACGTGAAGATCGACCTGCCGTTGGTTCTCCTCGAGGCGTGAGAGCAGGTAACGGGCGTGATCCCGAATTTCTTGGACAAGATGTCGGTTGCCAGTTTTCTCATTCACCATATGCGGCTTTCTGTCTGTCCCTAATAGTTGTTGGATAGTTTGTCGAGGACCTCTGGGTAGGGGCTCCTCAACGCCTCTGGCTCGTCTTATTTGACTCCAAGCTTGTCTCCACTGGTCCGCGACGTGTGTGGGAACCCGAATAAGAGATCCTGATGTATCTACAATTTGATCATATTAACGAGATTTCTGACTATGTAATAAACGGGTTAAAACACCCTTAGGGGCAGTCTATGGGTAAGCGTAGTTTTGATTTTTGTTGATAATCCGCCTGGCGGGTCCTTTTGCTTGACATCTAATTTAAGGTACTCAGTTAACGTTATGAGGGTGAACTAAATACCATTTAAACTAGAATGAACTGGAGTGCGCTGTGGGTTGCAGGTGGGGGTTGTATATATTTTGTTCACCGGATATTTACAACAACAACAAAAAAAAACAAAATTAAAAAAAAAATTTTTTATCATCCTTGTTCGCAGAACTACCCAAAATTACATGGGAACAAAAATTAACATTGGAAATTAGCGGTTGTCGGCTGAAATTGGAAAATTATTACTCTTAAGATTTAACGAGTTGGACAAAATGATAAGCACAATAACCGGAAAACGGGAAGAAAAGGAACTTTTAACTCAAATGAGGATTTATCCAAAATTTTAAAGGGCGTTTTAATGTTAATTATCATTTCGTTGAATTACTCGAAATTTAACTAATGGGTATTAAAGTAAGTACAACAAGTTGAACTATACCAGGGATTAATAAATAGGTATATTAAATCGGACCAAATCCAGAGTTGACTGATGGGAAAAATTTAATATATTATAGAAAGTTAAATGATGGATAACATAATGAATCACAAAAAAATGAAAATTGATGAGAATAAAATTAACATAATGAAGTAGGTTAACTCCAAATCCACTAATGGGTATAGTATATATTAAATCGAAAATTTCAATGAATGGGGAACGAAATAATACCTTACATTAAGAACCACTTAACGGGCATTAAATTAACTAAATCATAAATCAATCTGATTATATTTTTTATTTGATTGTTTTATCTGGGTGCCGAATTCACGATTTTGAATCGCGGGTTAACATGAATTGAAATAAAATTTTCTTAATTATTTTGTAAGAACATAAATTTTATAATAATAAGCCTAAGACTATTCATTTACTTGTACTTTAGATTTAATTGTATTACGTCGGAAAATATCCGAAATGAGGATGCATCGAGAATTAAACTACATTTATCCGTAGGACCTTACCTCATAATTAGGGTTTCCTTCGATGAAGAAAATTAAATTGGGATAATTTATTGCTTGATTAACAAGTCGTCTCAAATATTTTTTAAAATAAAACAAAACTTATCCGCAGGAAGTCGGAGAATAATACAAAACCATTGACCCAAGGATCTGTTAATTGCCAATAGCTAACGGCTTGGTCCCACCTAGGCTAAAAGTAGAAAAAAGAATCATCAATTTCTTATTTAGTGACTAAAACTTTTATTATTAAAACTAAGGGGGTTCATTCTGGTTAACCTTCTATTAACATCCACTGCTTCGAGAGCGTTTGCCGTGACGTAACAATAAGGATCCAAATAAAAGGAACTTTAACGCAAGTTAACTCAGACAGTTATAAACGCACATAAGATTCACCCGAGCGAAATCTGCATGTGACCTAATTCCTGCCATGGGATGGATAATTGCTCTAGTGGAAGATCTATTTTAACCAGCTCCGAAAGTTAATAGTCGTAAAAATCTGCGGAGAGCACTATTAGGCAAAGTTATTCCTTTAACTAATAAATTTGAAAAAAGAATTTACCTGGGGTAGCTGTGTTATAGTGCATGGAAATGCTTCCTTGTATCGATCGGGTCGAAGCGTTCCTGCCTAATGCGTTCGGCTGTTGTTGCATTAATAAAAATTCTAGATTGATTATTTCTAGCCGGAATCCATAAACCAAGGCATTAGGAAATAAAGAGTTTAATAAGAAATTAACGGTAAATATAAACCAATTATACTGACATTAAATATACTCACCCACTCCTAGTGATGGTCACACGAAAATTCATCAATAAATGAAAACTGTAGGAAAATATAATCCATACAAATACTATTTAACTATGGATAAGGATGCGAAAATTCCTCGACCCAAAATAACACTTTAACCCTAAAGATAAGGAATTAACAGTAAAATTTGTGATAATTTCCCATAATGACGAATGGGCAATGAGACGCGATAATTTATTACAACCATACCCTAGTTCACTGAAAGGAATCAACTACCTTTAGAAATCGCCACTCTCAAAAATCCTCTAAAGACTTGTCGTAAAGAGGCTTACAATCATAAATAAATAAATTCTCAACGAATATAATAAGAACATATAAGAATTTGATCGATCAGAACTGCGTCCATTTTCAGGAATACCACACATCTTGATATTAGGATTTTCATGGAAATGCTGAAATCTCTAAATTACTTCCATCAGATTTTCTGACCTAATAACTAACGCCGAACGATTTATTTAAAATAACATAAAAGGAAAAATCATAATGTTAACGATCCATGAATGGTCCCAACGAATAACTGACTAAAAGAAACTAAATAAGCAAAAATCGAAGAATTAGAAAACAACCAAAAACATACCATTAATAATAATAAATTAAAAATCATCCGACTAAATAAATTAAATTGAAGGCACAACACTCGACATCTAGTGTCCATGAGCTTTAATCTAAAGAAAATATGTAAACAGGATCAGTAAGTAACAAAAAAAACTGTACCTTTAAACCCGGAAGATCCTTCAGTCGATTTAAAAATCTGATAGCTGAGTAATCCGTTTCCCGAGTAATGCTAGAGGTATCCAACAAATAAGATCGATAAATAACCAAAATAAAATTAATACCTCCTATAAAATTTACAGCCGTCCCATAGTGAGGAAATAGAGTGAAGTCGATATATAACTCCGCCGACATGCCAGTAGCATCTTAACTGTCCAACACATACACAGCACACGCGTACGCACCACCACTACAATAGCCAGGGAGCAAATCGATCATTGCATACGGTATATGCGTGCCCGTAATGGCGATACACACACACCTATCAATAACCAATAAAAGGGAAAATGAAACCTATTAAAATCTACCGGGGACGTGTAAAATCGATAATCCGACAGGCATGACGATCCATTAGTAATCCATAAAAGTCAAAGAAATACATCGCACACCGACACCACCAAATGCCGTAGAAGCGACTTTTACAACACACGCTTACCACTGACCGGTGTGCGCATTCTCTACCAAGTCCGTGAATGGCACCCCGATGCTATATATTAAATGTCAACGCCAACGACGAAATGAATTACGAATGGAACGAGAAATGAATCCACCAGAAAATTCACCGAGTAATGTGCAGGAGGAATTGCTGAACAGCTTGCAGGTTCGTTGAGCAGTTTAAACGAAAATTCGTCGGACAGGCCTACTATAGCCAGGATCGTGGGAAGTGACCCCACCTTTGATGGACAGCCCTTGAGTAAATTATTTTTCGTTATATGAATTCTTTCAAATTATGTTTGGTGCAAGCTGTAGGAAAGTCTTGATGTCCATTCCAATATCAAAAATGAGAAAAATGCAGCGATGGAAACTTTTAATTTGTAATAAAAAATTTATCTTAACTTACTCTAAGTATCATGAATTTTCAGACCCCCATCCTGACTACTGAAATCAGGTATTCAGCTTATTAGGTAGTTTAATTATCTAAGCTAAAATTATAAACATTTAAATACTTTAATGAGATGTTAAATTAATTCTATTATTTCGGCAGATTTTTAATTATTCAAACGAAACTTTGAAATACCATTAGCCAAATTATTTAACGAAGTTCAAATGTTCCATTGGAGTTTTCCTGATTACTTAAACAAAATTTCTGAATTAATTTTTTGGGTTTTGTCAGGAAAGTGGTAACTATTCTAGTGTGAGGGATTTTAATTAATATATAAATTAATTTACGAAAAGTACGGATTATTTTAAATCATTTTTTTGCTTTCCAATTACTTATATTATTTCATTATTTTGAATCACCCGAAAAAATTTCGCCCTATCCGGTATTCCTGGAAGCGTGTCCATGAGGAGAGGCGCCCCGACACGCCCCAACCCGAGAAACAACGGCGAGAAGATCTACTCCTGATAGAATACACCATGAAACAACTCAAGGGGAAAGGCCAATCTGACGTCCCAAGTCCGGCCCGCGAAATTTACGCGCGAGCTCGAGCCCTTCTGGCCTGCCTCCAGGACCGCCAACGACGGACTAACTTCCTGGTGGACTGGGCCGGTAAATACTTGGCAAATGTCGAGGAAGACATTGCCAACGGCACGATCGCCGATACTTACCCACCCAATCCGAGACCGGCCCCCAACACGAAACGACCCGTGTTTGTGATTTCAGGCTACTCCGCTGAGGAGGTACTAAAACGTTCTTCAAGGACTCATGACTTCACCAAACCGTAAAGTCTGCTTATGTGTAATAAATAATTGTTTGAGAGTTCATTTTGTTTTTGTTTTTTTTTTCATAACTCATCCTATAAAAATGTGTTTAAAGTAACTACCCGTGTATGGATTTAGAGGTTTATTAATAAAAACCTTGATGTTCGGTTATTACAGGGATGGAGCCTCTATCAATACTGCAGTTGGAATTAGAACAAGTCCGAGCAGCCAACAGAAATCTCCATGAGCAAAATGTTCAGCTGGCTAAGAAAGTACAACAGACGAAGGACCTTTGGATGGAACCCAAAAAGGTGAAATTGCTCCACCAGCGGCTTACTGCAGCCCAAAAGGGGGTGGAAGAGGAGAGACAGTTGGTGCGGAGTCTACGAATTCAAATAAAGGGACTGGAGGTCGCGCTGTCGGTCTGCCAAGAAGGGGCAGCTGTGACCTATCCCCTCGTATTCGCTCCCGCTCAAGTAGCCTACCGAGAGGCGATAACATCCCCCACCCCAACCGCAATAACAACCCCAACTCCAAATCGTTACCGCCCCGGGCGGAAGGAGCGGGCTAAGCGCCGAGCCGCTCGACTTCTGAACAAGGCCGGATGATCCCAGCAACTGCATCTAATTTGTGAATAAAATATTTACCTGAATTGTGAAAAATTGTTTATCTAATTTGTGAATAAATGTTGATTTATAGATTTTAGGCGTTTTATTTTGGGGATTATAGTACCAGTGATCCCATATCCAACAAACCAAATATACCACTACAATAGGACGAGTAGAAATGATTATCATCACGATAGACTCTAACGACAAACGCACGACAGACAAGGACCAAATGATTAAAGCGAGCGCAAATCTTTTAACGATAGCTCATTGGACCCAGGGGTTGTCCGAGCAATTACAGCATTAGTAATAGCGCTCAATTTTTGCGGACAATCCACCCACTCGAACACATCTCCAACGTTGCCTAGCAACGGGTGCCGAGTGGTAGTTAGGAAATATTTATATGGCGTTACCGGGGTAATCATAAGGAGATTTAAACAAGCATCGACCCCCAGTAACCCACCAGTAGTAAGGTTTTTCAATTTTTTCCTTTTTATTTTATTTTATTTATCTTTCTTGTAGATTCAGGCTTGATCGCCGTTTAGCACTAATTCCCCCCCAGATCGATTTGTTGTTTCGGAGAAATATTTTAATCATCCGATGGGCCGTCTATCACGGAAGTCAAATTACCATGTGAGTCACTTTACATATTGGATAGGTTAATGTTGATCTAATATTGGGGAATTTTCGAATTGCTTGTTGATGCCATTTAAGGACAATTTTTCTTTTCTATTGGATTTTGGAATTTTATCTTTTTGTTATTATCAATCAATATTTGGGCGAGGTTTAAGTTAGTTAATTTTGTCAAGATTTCGACCAGGTTTAATTTATAATTCTAACATTGTTAACTAAAGCTTTCTTTTAGAAGGGTTTGGGTGGCTTATTTGTTTGCGTTTTTGTGACGATTTTTGATGAGGTTTTATTTTAATGTTTAATTTGGTAATATTACTAACTAAATTTTTTACTATTATTTTAGTTATTCATTGGTAGGAGTTGATTAGGTTTCAGATATTAATTTCGTAATATTATTAACTGAGTTCCAGACAAAATTATATTATTTATGGTTCTATATCATCGTTAATTAAAATTCTCTTTTAGAAGGATTTGGGTTGTTTATTTGTTCGATTTTTGGTAACTGATTTTGATCGGGTTTTATTTTAATTTTTAATTTGGTAATATTACTAACTAAATTTTTGACTATTCTTTTAGTTATTCATAGGTAGAAGGAGTTGATTTGGTTTCAGATATTAGTTCGATATTATCATTAACTGAATTTCAGATTATATTATTAATCACTGGATGAGTTGGTCAGGTTTTATATATATTAATTAACTACATCCTAGACTAAATTTTACTATTCACCGAAGGGTTGATCAAGCTTGATATATTAATGTTTGCAATCGACTAATGTAGATGCGATCTTTAGACGGGAACTTGGGCGATTCATTCAATCATCATGGGTAAGAAACTCTGGCTAATTATATGTCGTCCTCGTAATATCACTGTACAGCTGGGCATTATTGGCGGAGATGGGAAAGCTTTACTTTATGGTAATTTCAAGTTTCGTCCGTTATTTCACTGTTGTCTCGCTTCTCCATTAGAATCTTCGGCTCGGATTTTTTTTATTTATTTGGTTTCGTGCTCTATAGACTGGGTTTTTGGGCGAAGGACACTAACAAAAACAGTGGAGAATTATTTTGCCGACGAAGGGGCTTGGTTAGGAGTTCCATCTAAGCTATCAATATTGTTCTTTCTATTGAATCTCGATGGATGGTGAGTTTGCCTATTTGGGTATGTAAACCGAGTGTTGATTCTAATAAATTTTGTCTTATCTGATTTGATATCTTGAATTCTTACATTATTATTTCAAACCTCTATAGACGAGTTATTTTGCACCTATAGTTTCTGGCATTTCGAGCACCAAATAGTTCTCTACGGTTTATAGATGTAATGGACTTAGTTCTATTAGTATGAAGTTCTAAATTTTATTGGAAGGCATTGGCGGTTCCTCAATAATTTAATGTCTCCTGCTACACGTCATTTCCTGGAGTATGGGTCTCCATTCAACTCCTCCTATAGCGTTTGTTTAATAAATTTATTGCTCGTACTCTATCATATTTTGATCATAGCAACGATTTTTAATTTCAATTTTTCCCGTCACCTTCCCTTTCGTTTAGCCTTAGGCGCATTTGTGTTCATATTATAGTTATTGAGTGCCCACTGGACTACTCGGTGTGGTGATTTTGAGCCGTGTGTAGAATAATTTAGGTCGACTTTACAGAAATCGAGAGACGAGGAAGCAGCAAAAAGACTGCTTCCTTATTTCTCCTTTCTTCTATACGGAATAATATTGACGTTCCAGCTCCTGCGTTCCGCACGCCGGACCTTCACGGGCACGGATCACTGGCGATATTCCACGCACTTACACGAATCCGAATAATATGTCTGATTTTAATGACTTGTGATGTGTCTTGGCTGTGGGCCGGAAACATTTCGACAATAATAAAAACTATTTATGAATTAAGAATAATTTATTAAAATAATAATAAAAATTTACCAATCCAAGCATCCATAAAAATCATAAAAAGGTTACTCTCCCCACGCCGACACCCAAGCAGAGCTCTATCGAGGTTGCGATGATGCGACGTAGAGAGAATTTCCAAATAAAACTCTCACTTACATAGATTTTTAAAACTAGTTTGATAATTTCAAAAACGATTAAAAGTTATGTGAAAATGCATCGGTATATATACAAATTTTTTGGCCCTAACCTTGCGAGTTCTTTTTGATTTAGTAAAACAAAATTCGACCTTAGGATTTTCTAGTGTATCCTAATCTTAATTTTTATTATTTTGCAATTTTATTTGATAATTTTTCTTTTGAAATTTTTATTGAATTATTTCTAATTCAAATTCTTTGATTTTTATTTCATTTTCATGAAATTTCATATTTTGTTAAATTATCAAATTTCGGTCGAATTTGTTAGGATTTCGTGTAATGTTTATATTTATATCGTGCGGATCTTGTTGCTTTTTGTTATTATTTTAATTTATTTTTGTGTTTATAATTTTATATTTTATTGTTCTCTTTCTCATATTTTGATAGGGTTAATTGGTGTTTTAATAGGTTTTGAATTTAAATCTGCGTGTTATATTTGCATGTGTGTTACCGATTCATTTAAACATTTACAAGGCCGTTTGTGTTCTGGCCCAACAATTGTTTCGGAATGAACCGATTATGATCAAGAACATTTCACCTCACCTTATCCGTAATTTTATGTGTGATCTTATATTATAATTTGTGCTTTTTGTTTTTATTTTAAATTCGTAACTTTAGGTGTGATAATTTATTATGATTCGTGTTTTTGTTTTTATTTTAAAAATTTACTTTATGTGAAAGTTTCTTTAATTAATTATTTAACTAAACTATTATGGGTTAGTTTGGGGCGATAGGTAGAAGGCATATGATTTTCCCTTTCTAGTTTTGTAGTGTCGTTGGCTCAAGACTTAGTTGGTTCTATGATGGCGCTCTGTTGGCTGTTAAACGCTCAATTTATGAATTAATTTGTCTGACTCTGCATCTACTCTTTGATAGCTTCTGCATTTTATGGAATTTATTTGAAAATTGTCTTGTAAATCTAATCTAGTCGGTTAATATTCTTGTCTGGATTGTTTGCCTGTTATCTTATTAATCATATTACTCTTTGGTCTTAGTAAACGGGAAACAAAAACCTTTCTATTTTGATGTTTTGGTCCAGCTGATTTAGTCTTGAACTATAGTGGTTTAAAAACTTATTTTTTATCGGATGATAAGAAATAAGTTTAGGTCGAGTTTATGAGAATTGAGCGACAGAGAAACAGCCAAAAGACTACTTCCCCCTCACTCTTTTCCCTTATACAGATTCATATTGACGTTTCAGCTCCTGCGTTCTCAAGCCGGAGCCTTCACGGGCACGAATCGTTGGCGATGATACACGCACTTACACGATTACGATCATGTGTTGGATTTTAATAGCTTGCAGTATGTTTTGGCTGTGGGCCTGAAAATGTAAAGCATTGATGGAAGAATTTCATTTTTAATAACTATATTTTGACATATAATACATTTGACTATGAATTTCTGAACATAATGTGGTGCATTCCATAAAACGTTGATCATAATAAAATAACACCCTCTCCCCACGCCGACACCCAAGCAGAGCTCAAACGAGGTTGTGAGGATGCGACGTGGAGAGAGTTCCTAACACTTCTCACTCACATAGTAATTTTTGATGTCACTGAATTACACTGGTTAGACTCTGATTCAAAACTGCTTTCGAGTTTATGAAAACTGATTAAAATTGTGTAAAAATGAATCGGTATATATACCTATTGTATGACCCTAACCTTGCGTGTTCTTTTTGATTTAGTAAAACAAAATTTGACCTTGTGATTTTCTGGTATATTCTAATCTTTAATTTTATTATTTTGAAATTTTATTTGACAATTTTTCTTTTGCATTTTTAATTGAATTATTTCTAATTCGAATTATTTGATTTTTATTTCATTTTCATGAAATTTCGCCTTTTTTGTTAAATTGTCAAATTTCGGTCAAATTGCTAGGTTTTCATGTTATGTTTATGTTTATTTCGTGCGGATTTTGTTGTGCTTTGTTATTATTTTTAATTTATTTTTGTGTTTTATAATTTTATATTTAATTGTTCTCTTTCTCGCATTTTGATAGGGTTAATTGGTGTTTTAATAGGTTTGAGTTTAAATCTGCATGTTATATTTGCATGTGTGTTACTGATTCATTTAAACTGGTGGGTTACTGGGTGACGATAATTAAACTATATGGTTGTTACCCAGACAACCCCCATATAAATATTCTTTCGCTTACCACTCGGCACCCGTTACTAAACAACGTTGGAACTGTTTTCGAGTGGGTAGATCGTCCGTAAAAAGTGAGCGCTATCACTAGGGCTATAATTGACCGAACGATCTCTGGGTTCAACGAGCTGTCGATAGAAGACCTGTGCTCGCTTTTGATTTTTTAGGTCCCCTTATGTCGTTAATGTCATCATTCGTATTCATAATTCTCGTGTAAACTTCCCATTCATGCAGGGCAATGTCCCCATGCTACTTCTACGAATTAACACTTATCGAATTCTTTAAATAACATTTAAGTAACAACCAATATATATTTTACACACGAAAACAACACATGTCGACACGTCAATTACTCGTTGTTTAATAACCGAGCGGCTCGGCGCTTAGCCCGCTCTTTACGTCCGGGTCGATAACCACTAGCCTTTGGTGTAGTCTTCGGATCTGTCGTTGTCTCTCGGTAGGCTAGTTGGGCAGGAGCAAAAACGAGGGGATATGTCACTGCCGCTCCTTCTTGACAGGCTGACAAAGCTACCTCTAGCCCCTTTATCTGGGTCCTCAAGCTTTGATTTAACTGCCTTTCTTTCGTTCAGCTCTTTTGTGCTGCCGTGAGCTTTTGATACAGCAACTTTGCTTTCTTTGGTTCTATCCAGATGGCTTTTGTTTGTTGGATTTCTTTTGACATCTGAATAATCTGCTCGTAGAAATTCTTGTTAATACTACGTGCGTGTTCCAACTCCTTCTGTAGAATTTTTAGTGATTCCATCTCTGTTAACAATGAAATTAACTTTGGTCTACAAATCTTAAGTTATTTAATTATTCATACAAATATTCACGGTATTTAAACATTAAAAAAAAATCGTGGAAAGCAACTAATCATTTTATTAAACCTAAATTTAATTTCACTAATGTTATTGTAAATTTGAAATCCGTATTCGAGTCATTAACGGAATTGATGGTTTTGATGATGCCTTTCAACACATTCGTCAAGGACCGGCTGAGCGTAAGAGCGCTCATGATACACAAAGACCGGTCGTTTTGTGTTTCGGGTACGGCTGGCACGGAGCATCGGAGGAACGACGACACTAGCTGTCATTCGTTCATCTGCATGATTGAAAGTGGGGCTGCGCGACGGTGTGTATTCGTCGGTATCCGCAATTCTGCCGGCCGCTTTGTCCTCCTCCATACTTGCAAGATATAGCCTGGCCCTGGCTACTTGGAGATTGACCTGGCGTTGGTGATCCTCGAACCGAGAGAGGAGAGACCGGGCCTGTTCGTGCATTTTCTGGGCCGGATTTCGGCCACATTCTCGTTTTACCGCTATGAACGGTAGCTCATCATCCTCTACTTGTCGTTATACAAATACATTCATAGTTTCTCAGTTTAGTTATAGAGTCGCCTTCCAAATATATCTCATATGTGATCGCTATTTTCAGCTGTCATTTAGTCAGGTTAGAATTTGGATTTTATAGAGAAACGATGTTTAAAATTCCTAATTTCTCATTGTTAAATTAAACATAATGAAAATGCTTGGGCTGTTCCTATGATTTACTATCTATTCGTTTTCGAGTTGGGGCGTGTTTCTATTTCGAACAAATGGTTCCACTATCTTCACATTTGGAGTTCCCATAATCGCCCAAGCTCTCCACAATCATTTATTCTATTCACGGTGTAAAATGTTCATGCTCCCATACTCTTATACGATATGGTACTGATTTATCTTTCATCATTTCCTAAAGTAAGTGAAATTCAAAATTTATATTCAAAACGATTCAGAGGAATTTTCTTCATTTAATTGAAATATATTTGGAATTCTACTCTTTAGTTTTTGCTAAATAAGAAAACATCATAACTTAAATAATGAAATAAATTAACCAAGAACAATAATAATAAATATTCATACGAAATTGACATAGAGATTTGTAGTTATCCCCTATATAGGTTAACGCGTTTTCCGGCCGACAATTATTATAGCTTAACTAGTTAAATAAACACAAAAATTGAATTAGGAAAACTTCATTTGGTTAATCGAGGTTTGTCAAACTAAATCGGGATAATTCGACTTATTTCTGTTGTCAAAGGTTGGCTATAACTACTGTTCACTGTGATCATATCGGGGTTCAATGCTGTGGTATCCTTAGTTAAGACTCGGAGTCGTTAATTATGAGAATAAAATTTTTACCTGTCGGACGGGACCTTGGGTTCAGGACTATGCCGTCGTCTGGGATCCTATCCATCATATTCTCATTGATTTGGTTCTGGTGATTATACATTTTTAAATTTCTAAAATTTTCTGTTAGCATTGATCGATCAGTGATTTTTATACCAGTTTATATACTCCGGGGCAGGAAAATTTCGTCTACCCCTATCTGTGGTGGATCTGTTGGCCGTGTATGCGTGGCGCGTGGGGTGTGACGCCTCATCCACTCTCATTACCATTGTATTAGTGGAATTCTGGGTGCTGGTGCATGGAATGCTTATTGATTATACGCGGAAATGTCAATGTTCACGCTATTCTCGGTGTGCTTAGAAGGATGACTGTAACTCGATAGGCATACCATGGTATTAGTTGGTGGTAGTGTTTTCTCTAATGTACTAATGCCCTCATGTAATTTAGTTCGTACCGGTATGTCTTACGTTTGTAATGGTTCAATATTCTGGAAGGTAATTGATTTTATTTATTTCCCACTAAATTAATGGTTAACTTTTCAGTGGATTGTCGTCACCTAGATTTAGCTCATCGGGGGAACAGTATTGGAGTTATACAGATATGGTCGCATCCTTCGATTTACTGGCTAACAACCTTTTGGGCGAGACAAGATTGAGTAATATTTTACGTGAGTAGGTAACTATGTTAAGTTAAGCTTAATTTCTTTTCAATTAGGAGGGACTCTAAAACATGATAACTGTGGTAATTTATTGGAGTTAATAAACCTAACGTTGATTCGACATTACCGGTTAGTTGTTGTTAAATCTTTGTTGGTATTCACTGAATCGTTCATATCAATCGATTTATCCGGAGAGACGATTCTTAATGGATATTGATAGCGTAAGCGCATTATATTTTACGCACAATTGTCAAACCGAGTTGAAAATCGTAGCGTTGGGTTCTCTCACTTGGGTCTACGCGTAATCAGGTAACCTTCTAAGTTTAGAACGCATAATTGTTATTGATTAGATATTCGAAATGTTTGTTCCAAATGGCAAACGCCTTCACCTTACAATGGTTCAGTTATGGTGTCCTTCCTGAATCTAATTGGTTGTGCTTTTATAGGGCAATCTGGACTTATTGGTCTTCGTTACTCCTCTACTGTGGGATATTTATTCATCATGTCTGGGATTAATTTGATTTTCTATGTGTTAAATTTGGATAGATACCTTTGCTGCCAATTCAATTATACTTTTCCCATTACTTGTTATATTTATGATCAAATTACTTTGGATTCATTATGCTTTAGTAATAATTTATTTTATTGGGAATCTCTAAATTTACTTGTCATATCTATAAGTAAGTTACCGTTGGATTTATTACACTTTAGTAACGGTTTATTTTACTGGGGATCTTCTCAAATTTAGAACTATTGGTATGAAGGTTTACCATTTGAATCTTTATTTCAATAATTTTAAACGTATGGAGTTAATTTTTACATTAAATTCTTAAGGGATTTTCGCTAATTCCATTTCTTCTATGAATTTATTTTTAACTAAAATTTTATTTAAGACATAATAATGGAAGGCTACAGCAACGATTTTATTTTCAATTTCCCCGTCACCTTCCCTTTTATTTGGCCTTAGGCGCATTGTATTTATATTATAATTAATGAGTGCCCACTGGACTACTCGTGTGATAATTTTTGAGCAGTATGTGAATATGATTTTAGGTCGAGTTTATGGAAATTGGGAGACGAGGAAACAGCCAAAAGACTATTTCCCTTTCCCCCACTTCCCTTATACAGAATTCTATTGACGTTCCAGCTCCTGCGTTCCGCACGCCGGGACCTTCACGGGCACGAATCATTGGCGATATTCCACACGCTTACACGATTTCGAATAGTATGTTGGATTTTAATGACTTGTAGCGTGTTTCGGCTGTGGGCCGGAAAAATTTCGACAATATAAAACAAAGTTTATGCTATTTAAATATTTTATTAAAATAAAAATATAATTTACCCGATACATTCAACATAAACAAAAATATCATAAATACACCGCTCTCCTCACGCCGACACCCAAGCAGAGCTCCATTGAGATTGCGAGGATGCGACGTGGAGAGAGTTTTCAAATAAAAACTCTCACTTACATCGTGAAAATAACGTTCAAGTTTTGAAAAACTGTTTTACGAGTAAAAACGATTAAAATTGTGTAAAAATGAATCGGTATATATACCTATTGTACGATCCTAACCTTGCGTGTTCTTTTTGATTTAGTAAAACAAAATTGGACCTTGTGATTTTCTGGTATATTCTAATCTTTAATTTTATTATTTTGAGAATTTATTTGACAATTTTTTCTTTAGATTTTTTAATTGAATTATTTCTAATTCGAATTATTTGATTTTTATTTCATTTTCATGAAATTTTGCATTTTTTAATAAATTGTCAAATTTCGGTCAAATTCGTTGGGTTTTAGTGTTATGCTTATATTTATTTTGTGCGGATCTTGTTGCACTTTGTTATTATTTTAATTTATTTTTGTGTTTATAATTTTATATTTAATTGTTTTCTTCCACGCATTTTATAGGGTTAATTGGTGTTTTAATAGGTTTAAATTTAAATGTGCATGTTATATTTGCATGTGTGTTACCGATTCATTTAAACACTTACAAGGCCGTCTGTGTTCTGGCCCAACAATTGCAAGGAAGACCGAGTGTCACTATAATGATAAATAATTTAAAAATAGTATGTCTTTTAGACCCAGGAGCAGATAAGTGTTATCATTGATAGTACTTTTTAAAAAATTAATAATTTTCAAGTGACAAAAAGTAATTTGAAGTTATGATGTGCAAACGATAGCCCAATTGAAATTTGTTGTAAAACTATTATGCAAGTAAAATAGATAAGATTTCTCAAATACAAGCAATGGAATTTGTAGTAGCCATATATATTAATCCAAAATTAATAGGTAAAATAGATTTTTTGAAAAAAATTGGTTTTAAATTACAGATAAAGAAATAAGATTTTTAATAATCTAATTAATGTTTATGACTGCATTTTTATTAAACATGAATGGGACATTGGAAAGACTCAACTATTTAAACATGAAATACTTACTAAAGGGAGTCCAATTGTAATCAACACTAGGCGACAATCACTGCCTTTAACAGAAAAAATTGAAGAAAAAGTTCAACAAATGTTTAAATATAGCATTATTTAAAAATGTACATCACCTTGAATTCACCATTAGTATGCGTTAAAAAGGAAAACAGTAGTGATATAAGAATATGTTTGAATTATTTCATAAAAATTTCAAATGAAACGATTCAACAGGGAAGTGGGGATAAAAATTATCAATAATTGTAAAGAAGAAATCAAGGAAACAAGAAACCATAAATAAAAATAAAATTAATGGGTAGGTTGTATAAAGCAATGAAAATTAGTGTGTAAATATTATCCAAAAACCAGAAAAGTAAAAACAAAAATCTTAAAAATAAATAAATAAAACAAAACTAACAAAGGCAGGAAAAAGTGTGAAACCACAAGGATTAAAGCGATTAGAAAATGGTAAACCACAAAAAAATTGGGGTCGTGTAAATATTGTATAAATAAATTTCAGAACTATATAAATACTAATTAGATAAGTTTAGGAAAAGTGGTAAGAGTATAGGATAAATTGAAAACTAGAAATTGCAGGATTAATAGTGATTGAAATTAGACAGGATCGCCAAGTCAGTTAAAATAATTTTAAACTGAGTAAACGATTAATTAAAAGTAATTAAATTAAAGATCAAAATTATTAATGGAAATTCATAAAGAGGTTGAAACGATTTCGAGCCCCTAATCCTATAAACTGAAAAATTGTAGCAGAAGTAACGAACGACCGGTTGTGTGAATTTCAAAAAACATGAGACTAATTGAAACTAAATTCAATACTAAATGAGAAAGAGATAATCGATCAAGTTTGAGAAATTGACGAAAAGATAATCAAGATGATGGAGAAAAACTAGGCATGGATAAAAGGAAATGTTTTGGTGTAAAGGAAATAAATAGTTAGTAATGAGCTTAGATGAATAGAATGATGATGCTTGTTACAAATGAAAATAAAGGATTTGGAGTAAGTAATAATGAATTACAAAAATAATAGTTAGCAACCAGAGGAAATAAATGATTGAAAACGAGTACGATAAGTAGAAATAAATAATAATAATAAATGAGAAAACAAAAACAAACGAAAGGTGTAAAACATACGGAAAAGCCCAAAAACTTCATGAAAGCCGTCAAATAAAGTCTGAGTGAACAAGTAAAACACAACTTAAACAGCGTAAGCTGAAAAATCACAGATAAGGTAAAGTAAAAGTTTCGATGCATCTTATTTCTTAGTAAATTTTTTAATGTTATTTATATTATACTATATGGGAATAATATTGAAAAGTAAGATTTCCAACCGAGCTATCATAACGATAGTACGTTTACCCAGATGGGGAATCCTGATCAACCCGACGAGTGGAAGATAGTAGGATCCGTTGCAAATGTTGAGGAGTTTCTGGCGAGAGATTGATCACCTCTCTGGAGAACAAACCAACGTGATTACTACAATTTTTGAATTGGAAAAGTGAGGGAGAAACCGTAGGATAAATAAAAGAGAAAAATCAAAAGTTAAAATAAAATTGAAACCTGTGCATTATAAAGGTTCAAGAACCATAAGTCCTGGAAAATAAGGTGAGTGAGCCATAAATCTCGCAAAGGTACCTACAGGAATATTTTCTTTCCCTACCTGGTGCCGAGGCACCAGAGGTCAGCTGCGGACTGTCGTCTTCATGATGTTATCAGCCAATGGACGGATAGCCCTGTACCACTCGATACACAACCGGGATACCCACACCGAGTATCGACCAAGGATATATATTTTGCTGGGAGAAACTCGATACACAACTCGGATACCAACACCGAGTATTGAGGTCACCAAGCGGTAGGTGAGATGTGAACTAACCGGTAAATGGTTCATAATCAATAGGTTCTACTAAAGATCAGATTGGGCATCCAATCAGAGCTATAAATCTGACGCGAAACGGACTAATGGTAGAAGGGGACGTTAACCACTACAGCGCTGAAACTTTCATTTTTTCACTATTCGAGAGATCAAGTAAACCGCTTTTGGAGCTTGACCAAACTTCAAGGTACTTCCATATTTTTATATCCTCCGAGGTACAAAATCCGGATACCCACACCGAGTATCGAATATCCAAACGGCGGTGATATAAGCGTAACCGGTAAAATGCGCTATCATAGACGACCAAGAATTGAGTAAGTGTGAAGTCTCCAACTTGTCAGGCTAGACAAGTTACTCAATAGGCAACTGATAAACTCAATTAGGGAGTACGCCATATAATGGGCAACATAATTAATAGGACGCCAATTTGGAAATCGATAAAAGTATGATACAATAATTTTAAGAGGAATAAA
This sequence comes from Schmidtea mediterranea, assembly GCA_022537955.1. Classification (NCBI taxonomy): domain Eukaryota; kingdom Metazoa; phylum Platyhelminthes; order Tricladida; family Dugesiidae; genus Schmidtea; species Schmidtea mediterranea. The sequence continues at coordinate 126,924,076 of CM039679.1, forward strand.
GATAGGCACAGAATTAAAGGAAAATAAAGGTAAAGAAACTTAAGAAATAAGAGTAATAAAGATGAGCTAAAAGGAAATTCAAATGAATAAAAGGGGAAAAGATAAGTGGATTTAAATAAAAAGGCCCATAGAGCGCCAGCGAATAAACTTTAAAGAAAAAGACAAAGAGATTTAAATAAAAAAGCCCATAGAGCGCCAGCGCATAGAGATTATGAGACTTTTGGAAAAATTATGGAAAGATAAAGGAGAATAATTAACGAGACGATTGTTGATATGATTGTGATGATTTATTTGATAAAAATAGTAAATTGATACTACTACATAGATAACTGATAAGACTATATAATTGATACGAGTTATAGATAATTCAAAATAAACTTAAAATGAAAAGACATCGATTAGAAAGATGAAGAAGTTGAAACAGCGAAAAAGAATTAATATAAAGAGAACCGATAAGAATAATACGATAAAATTAATGCGAAAACTTATTAGAAGTAACATGTACTATAAGTGTCACTTATTTTTAGATAATCGACAAGGAATCAAGAGATCAAGTAAACGACGAATAATAGAGCCGCTAGACTAGAAATAAATCAAGAAAACAAGTAATGAGGAACCGTGGTCAAGGAAACCATTGAATAGAGAAACTGAGAATATATCAAAACGAATAGAGAACAAGGATAAAGAAAATAGACCATTTTTATTGGAAGTCAGGGAAAGTGAAAAGCAGTAACGGATAAAATACTTAATACAGTAGAGACAGCAGAACCGATGATTAAAACCAGATTATAAAGTTTGGAAACAGAAGCCAAAGATTACTATAAATTAAATGAAAAGTTAACCTACAAAGGAAACGAGAAATCACCCGAACCAGAAACTTCAATTCAGTTGAAAACAAGTACGGGCCAAGAGATCGAAAAACTCCGAGAGAAAATTAACCAAGAGTTGCCAAGTAAAAATATTGATGAAACAGAAATATATTTGAGAGAATCAACAATGTACGAAATCACACGCAATGAACCAGAAATGAGGACGCGAGAACCAATATCTTCGAGTTTAAAGAGGAATGTACAAGAGACTGGAATTGCGGCAATGAAAACAGTGGTAAGCGAAAAATATTTGTATGGCGTTGGCTGGTAACAACCATATAGTTTCAAAATCTCAACACCCAGAAACCCACCACTATAATAAATCTATAACAGCCAAAATCGACTTTGAAAATAAGTGAATAACACTTACATGATTGGTTATTTTCTAGGCAAATTCAACAATCTTATCATGTTGACTAAACATGGTTATAGTAAAAAGCAAGCAAATTAATAACTATTAGTTCCTTTTAGAAAAAATACCTTAAAATTTAGATAATTAGTTTCTTATTAGCAACATAAAATAAAAAAATGAGCAATAAGAATAAAAAATGCAATCTAATCAAAAATCATCATTAAAATTCAAACCATTCTTGGAAATGTCAATAGAATTCAAGCTTTCTTTTCCAATTAAATAGAAAGACAATATCTCTAGCTTTGGAATGTAAAGTTAACAATTTTTTCAATCCATAAATATTATACGAATATGAATCAAGTACCAATGTTCCAGTAGAGGTACATAAAACCGTCAAAACATCCCACCATCGAAATCACAGAAAACCGAACGAGGTATTAATATCAATTTATTCAGCATCAACGGGACATCAAATAAACACAGAAGAGAACAGAGAACATTTACAATAAAACCCAATAGAAAAATATTCAATTCAATTAGATATATTTACAACAAAACAAAACAGGATTTATAAAACAGATTTTTTCAGCCTTTTCACCTCAGGAGAATCATCGATCGGTTCGAGGGATTTAAGTTTTCGTTTGAGATAATTCGAGGGTTTGTCGAGAAAAATCGGCCGTTTCGGATGGTAGAAGGAAACGATTTCCGCTGCCTTGTGCATGCCATTCATCAGAGCTCCGTGAGTGCATTCTTTCGCTTCAAACTCGCCAAGTGTTCCTTCTCCTGCAAAGAAAATCCGAGGACTACCATCTTCAGGAATGGCTCTGGCATAGGATTTCCTGTCGTCATTGGTGCTCAAGGGCCCTCCTGGGGTGTACGATCCGAGACTGAACGGATCTTCTGACCACCTAGTTACGAGCGTTTGAATCGGTTTAGGAAGGGTGCCCAGTTTCTGATACATTCCTTGAAGAAGGGTGAGGATTATGTCGACAATTTCTTCGTCGGTATGGTCAATGGTTTTGATTTCCGTTCCTCCCCAGATGTGACACACCAAAAGTCCGGGTTTACCTGAAAAATGGCATTTTAAATTCCAGCACTAATATTAATTTTTATTATCATCATTTTTAGAAATCGATTAAATAATTCCCAAAGAAAATATTTACTTTGATAGAAAAATTGAAATTATAATCAAGAAATATAGAAAGCTGAAAATATCAAACTAACTGGCGGACAAATTTATCAAATACAAAAATTAATTAATAATTCAATACCCGGAAAATGGCAAAAGAAAACGAATGCTTTGACTTCGGTGTCGCATAAATGATTGCTAAAGAATCGCTGTCAATAGATAATACAAAACCGGACGAAAACAATTTCACATTTCAACTGACATTAAATTATTATCATAATTTTCTGAAAATAAACCATTTTAATTCGTCAGGTTTAATATGAATTATCTTACATGCCTGCTTTACGGTATCCAATAAAAATTGCGTTTATTAGCAAATTATTATCTTATTTTAAATGGTTATATTAGCCAATCAGATCTTTCAATGGTTCACCACAGACAAATTATAATCGAGAAGATGCAAAAACTTAAATGTTCATGAGAGGTTTACTTTTACTTTTGTAAAAGTACCCGTGAAATTGCAATGTAAAAATGAAACTAAATTGAATTCTGAAATAGCATATATTTCTGAATATCTAAATTCAGCGGAACATTTCACCTGATTCCGCGGAACATCGATTAAGAACCACAGACTTAATCTATCGAATATTTAACGATTTTTTTTGATTAAGAAACTCCAACAGAATCATTGCAATTAAAATGATTAAAATAAATACGTATAAGTGATCGGAAATATGAAATTACAGAAAAAAGTAGCTTGTAGGAGGGTAAAGGTGAAGTTGTAAAAGTACAAAAACAGAATTGCATAAAGAGACAAAATAATAATTATTCCCAATTTGACGGTCTAGGAATCGATATAAACCAGCTAAATGAAAATCAATTATTATTGAGATTGGGTTAGGTTAAGGTGGCGAAGTGAATTTCTTCGATCGATTACAATTTTATTGATTATGAGATAAGTGGGTAGCAAAAAAAATCAAAAAGACACCCTGGGGAAAATTTTTAAGACATCATTATATACGCAAGTGAGTTACTATTTATCATAACCCAAAAATCACCAAAAATTATCAACGAATTCGAATGTTTTAATTTTTTTCTCTTAAGAGATGATCTTTTTCCAAAGTAGAGCTTTCAAAATTAATTCCAAATTCATTATATTTTATCACTAGTGATTAAGAACCTCCTCATGCCATATACGCACAATGACGCCACACAATTTGATTTGCCAAGTAAACCGATAATGAAATGTCGACGGGTTTTATGTCTAAAAGTCAATTTACAACTGTATTTTCCTACTACTCGAATTAAAAGATTTTTCCAATGGTTAAACATCAAAAAAAGAGAACTCTAATCTGTTTTTGTAACATAAATTTTTGTAAACAAGTCATAATTTCAATTTTATTGACCGAAGACTCAAAAAAGAAAGAAATATCACTATTAACTGCAAGCTATCAATAAGGTTATCATAAATAATTCGATAAATGATTTATTTACATGAGCAAAAAATAGATAGCGATTCTGGTATAAATGCAACAAAGTTATCAAAATACATTAAAAAATTGACCAATGAAAACTGAAAAAGAAATTTAGCTTAATACTTTATTATTATATAAGTAATTGCAAATTCGCACATTAATCAAAGTACAAGCCAATTATTAAGGTATTTATCATATAAATAGAGAAAAAACGAATCAGAAAATACACTAATTAAGATCTATTTCAAAAAATGGACATAACTATTGGGATTTGAAAATTTTATACATACAATTGATATATTTGTTTCTTAGTGTATAAATTAATTAATAGTTGTATATAGATTTCACAAAAAATCAAATTAACAGAAGCGAGTTTCAAAATTGCAATTATGTTAATTATAATTTATATGAAAGAATAAAAATAAGTTTATTATAATCGATAAATATAAAAAAAAAAATCGATAAACAAATAAACATTTGCTTTAAAGTAAAATATCGCGCACATTGTTAGTACGATATTTTTTACGGTTTTGATTTTACACGCTTCAAAATGATGAAAATAATTAACACGTTCGATAAACGATTTAATAGAATATTTGAACAAACATCGTGTAATCGATTACCTGTATATAAATTTAACCGAATATTAATCGGATGTATATTAAAATTAAATTATTGATATAAAACTATCAAATTCAAGTATTACCGTAACTATGGAAATTGAGAATATGCAGTTTCCCTGTATTTGCTTTTAAATGTGGCACCTTTTTATCCCAGAATACATCTGACGGGCGATATCGAAGTACGACTTTATTGTGAGTTTCAGCACCAATCGAAGGCAAAGCTAATCGTTTAATGGATTTTATTTTGTCTTCAGGAAGAGTAGGAACGAAATTAATTGCGGCAATGTTACTTAATCGGGCCAGGACTCCGACCGGCACTGTGACAATACAATGCTTACATTTGTACCTGATCAAATCCCCGGTATTTGGATCAATACATGTCACTATTATCTCATCTGGGTTTCGGTAATCGATCTTTTTCGCTATTGATTGTAAATGACCGGTAAATCAGATTTAAAGAGATCAATAAAATTAGAAAATCGGTTGGTAACAAGCTTATCTTCATGATTACTAATGACTTTTGTTGTGACACTCGGTGGATGCTCCGACATTGCTTTTATTCGCAAATTAATCATCGCTATCCAGGTAGATATCTCTGATTCTGATAAAGGTTTGACTTTGAATACTCTAGTTTTTTTGTTTGCTGCTATAGCAATGTCATGGAGGATGTCCAGTGATAACTGATGGAGTGGACTTTGGTAAGTTAGTAAGCGAGATTTAAGAGCTTCAAAAACTCCGGATTCCAGTTCATTTAGAACTGCAGATGATCGGAGACCGTTTGCATAGTAGAGATCTAGTAGATCATTGAGGCATCTATCAAATACATGTTTCATGCTAATTTTACATTTGACAGCAGATGAAAGCTTGTAATATTTACTTGTCATTAGCGATACGGTCATGTCATAGAGGTGACTCATGCTCACCACGATTTCCATGGGAATGTCGTTACCGGTTTTGTAATTCTTCCAACTACCAACTTCGGGGCATTCCCAGCCACCGTATTTTCTACAATAGACATTTGATAACAAACATTCGATTTGATATGTAAATTACAAATAAAATCTTTCATCTATAAGTAATATTTTTACGTAGAGTGAGAACATGATAAAATATTTACTCTAAAAATACTCGTTGATGAAGAAAAAGTTGCAATTTACAATTATAAAATGTTTTTTATAGCATTAATGGAATTATGGAGATAATGTTAAAAAACCATATTAAACACACCTCAGAATATAATCCATGCTGCAAGATTAAATTTCTTACCGTTAAATTGAATTATGCATAAAGCGAAGCAAAGGAAATATAGTGTCACAAATGATTTAACACAAACTAGGTTTTAATCCACTAAGACGTCCTCCATTCACTGGTCCATATTTAACAATTGAATGGGAAATGAAGGATTTTCCCATTTCCTAATAAGCAATAGCTTTAAATCAATTCAAAAATCGGTCAAATAAAACCCGCTTCCGCATATTATCTATTTAAAGGACTAACTAACTTCGTATTCAGTTGTAGCATATCATAAAAATAAGAATTTCAGTTGTATCCAACATCGAAAATTTTCAAAGATTATTAAATTGAACATTTTTTAGAATTTAGGACTTTTGACAAGAAATGTATTTCATTTATAAATAATTGACACTGGGAAATGTACTGACTAGCAAGGTTGTTGATGCGAGGACTGAGAAAGCGTATAGGAAACATCAACTTACCACATAAGATAAAGCAATTTGACCAGTAGATGTTTCGCCATGAATACGCCAAAACTTATCCCAAATTTATCTACATTCAGAAAAATTCCTTCCACTACGAATTTAAGGTAACTATTTATTTTAAGCTACTTTATAATAATAGTTCCCAAATAAATGTATTTACCAATCAATAACATTATAAATGAGAAGAATTTTAATCCTCGGATGACGTCATCTACTTAAATGATCACGTGATGAAAATATTTCACTGACAATTGCTGCTGTAGATTTTGCCAAGGTTTGGTAGGACAACAATACATTAATATTTACTTGAAGTTAGTAAAATTAATTACTAACGAAAACTTATAAGCAAATCATAAAACTGCCAAACAATTATTTCATATTAAAATCATTAGAATTGAATTTCTCTAATTTCCTTTAAAATTCTACAATTAATGGCTTCCCAATAATAAACTGATGGATTATGTAATATATCACCACAAATAAGTCACGTAGTGTTAAAACATAAATTGATGACAATTCAAATTGATTGGTTAAAATATTTCACTTTTATATCGCCATTTTTAATGTTCCAAATTAATATAATTTATAATTTCGGAATATCTCTAATTTTAATAATTATGGATATTTAAATAGTGATACGTCTTTAACAAAAAATAATCATTTTCAATATAATAAAAGCTTTAATTGTACCTCACTAAATCCCCAGCACATGTCACAGTTTCAATGTTTGCTTCCTTAGCTAGTCCCAACAATGGTTGTTCAGTGAATTTATTAGAACAACCAATTAAATAATTAGCACCTAAATCTACATCCATTGAAGGTAGGTCTTCAACCGGCGGTAATGTTTTCGTATAAACTCTACCACCAGCTCGGCTTCTACCTTCCAAAATAAGGAAATCAATGCCTTCCGTATACAACACTCTACCAGCTCCTAATCCAGCCATGCCAGATCCAATGACTAATACATCTATTTCCTTTATCTTCCTAATGTTAGTAATAAATAATACTAAACAAACAATACATTAATACTTACTGGCTCATTAAAAATTTAAAAATTTCTAAATTTAAAACTTTATTTCAACAAATTATAACCTACAAAGAAATTAAAATAAATTACAATTTACATTTAAATGATAATAATTATATGATGAAAATAAAGAAAATTTAACACCACAATCACATACTTTGTTATTTCAATTTGAAAATTAAAGCATTTTAAATTAGTGATTAGTTCATTATTTTTAAAATAAAATGAAAATAATTTATAAGAAGAAATTTTATAGCCTAGTAATTAAATTAAAAAACGTAAAAATTTATAACTTTTAATGATTTTATTTACTTTAAATTAATTTATATAATTTGCTTATGAAAATTTAAAATTTTAAAAAGATTATCTATAATCAGGTGTTCTATAAAAAACAAAAAATTAATTTCTCAAGATTAAGGGATTATAAGAGAAGTTATTAAATTATGTTTGTTTAACTTACTCTGAAATTCTATCTTAGATATAAAACTAGCGCACAATTTGATCATGGAATTTGCAAAAATGAATAATCACTAATTATTAACAATATTGCAATTATTTTACCGAAGATTATTTATAAAAAACATTAAAAACCTAATTATTTATCACCAAAAATATGTTAACTATGCGCGAACAATCAGGAAATAAAGAGTTTGTTGTAAATCAAAAATGGAAATTATTAAAAAGAATTGGCTCGGGATCATTTGGTAGTATATATTTGGGAGTCAACATGCAAAGTGGAGAAGAATATGCAATTAAATTGGAATCTGTTGGTGCTAGACATCCTCAATTATCTTATGAAAGCAAAATCTATAGACTTTTGCAGGTATAACTCGTAAAATTATGCTTAACTTAGAAAATATCATGACAATTAAAGAATAATATTTTTTTAAAATTATATTTATATAATAACTAATTCTGATTGATAATAATAACATATATATGTCTTACAAACTAATTGAAATTTTATCAATTAACTGAAAATAATTTACAATTTAAAAATGACAGTTTTCAGAAAAAATAGGTACAAAAGGGTACTTAAATTTTTTTATAGGGTTAGGATTAATGTTCTCTATCAGTTTCTTATAAACCTCCGTGCTAAATCTGATCATTTAATGAACTTCTATAATAATAATTTCGAGTGTGAGATTTTATTTTTACTACATCGAAATTAAGCACATCTTTCGATGCCATTAAACAGTGGTTTTGTAACGACTTCTCGTGCAATGATGGTACACATCAACTCAATCAAGAGTTTTTAGTAAAATTGGTGCTCTGTAACACGGACAGGACAACTTGTAAAGTATCCCCCTTATTAATTTAATAAATCAAGAAATAAATAAAAGTTTTTTAAACTATGTTTAATTTATTAGGATAAACTTCATTAACGTGTTGTATAAACCGAAATTCATTTTTTTTGACAGACACTTTAAACGTGACCAGTAGTTGCACCTGTTTCCGGATCGACAATAATTTCCGAATGGTTGACCAGACCGTAAAATAAACGTAACCAAAGCTTTCCAAATCCCCATAAGCCACCCATTCGTCACTCATAATAGTTGTTCTTGGTCGAATATATCGACGTATTAAAGATTGTAATGTTTCTCGATTCCGATTTTCGACCATAACAAAAAACTTTTTTCGAATATATATAATATCCCCCGAATATCCATTGGCTCAATACTAGTCTTCCACGATTGTATTTACGCTTTACGAGCATACAATCATCAATCTCTACAATTACAAATTTTTTTCCAGTCGACAATTGTGGAATTTGATCCCAATTCAAGCTGGAAATGTGTTTCGTCTTAGGCTTGGTTGTCTCGAATAAAAAAATACATCAATTCAAGTATTTTTGAAGTTGCAAGTTTACTCTGTCTAAAAAAGTTCCTTCGCAAAGCGTCACTTTTTTCCGACAATTCTTTTTTTTGGACAACGGAATAATTGTTATTATCTTGTCGCTTCCTTATTCTCATTTCCTCGCCACAGATACAGTGCCTGGAATGTGGAAGTAAGCCATCCGATTTGCAAAAGGAATTTCGCATAGATATGTATTGTCTATCACAATTATCATAGATTTGTTTTTGGCTAACCCAATTACCCAAAAGATTCACCACTCAAAACTCCAGAATTACTTCTATACCTCATCGAGTGCTCACTATCAAACGTGCCCGGAGTGGTCAAACTACATATTGAACACTAATACACTTTAATTACTCTCATTGAGCATTTATTCACTTCCATGTGATTTTATTCATGTATAATTGTGAAATTCATAATTTCTTAATAAAAATATGAAAATCATTGTGTATAGGTTGATTTTTTGTAAGATAATATATTGTATATTATATATCACAAAATGTGTATCAACAATAAATTGACAGTAAATTTCCCCAAATACAAACTTCATTTGAAATATAATTTAAGGGAAAAGCTGATTAAGAGTTATTTTATGTTCGAAAAGCGTTAACAAAAGTTAGTCAATAGTCACAATTTAAGGTTATCGTAATAATAATAATTAAATAAGAACGACAATAATTTAATTAAAAGAAAGCGTTGTTCAAAAACACGTTTTAAGACATATTTAGACAGATTCACTGCCATCTTTAGGTATAAAATCAACGAAAATAAAATAAATTTAATTTACATATTTTGAACAAATTATTACTTTTTAAATATTTTCAATATTTTTTTTGTTTAAAAATTTTTACGTTAACTTTAAAATTTATATTTCACCCAAAATAAATTAAATACTATAAAAATTCCAAAGTAATATTAAAAATTAAAATTTTAACACAAACTTCAATTAATCAAACTTTAATTAATTTTTTTGCATAATTAAAATGAATATTAGAAATTCTAGACCAGGTGATTTATTAAAAATGCAAGACTGCTATTTATAATGCTTGATAGAAAATATCAAATGAACTATTATTTCTGTCACTGTAATTTTTGGCCTCAATTGTCTTATGCTGCTGATAGTAAAAATGTTGGCTAATGTTTAACCAAAGTTCTTGTTAATCAAGAATTTCTAGTAAAAGTCACTCATTTCTAGTTACAAAATAGTTATTGCCAAGAATTGTTTCGACTAAACATTAACAAAATTTTATGATCGACTTCATCATCTAAAAACGAATTTCTATATGTTTGTAATAAATATAATAATTAGCATCACAATTTTAAATCATTAATCCAATAAAAGCAGTTGTCGTTGTAGAATTAAAAATCAATTTGTAGAGTTATATGGATTGTGTTACAAAATTGAGCGATAACTGATGGGAAACGGTCGTATATAAACTTACTAATTTAGAATGTAAATTGCCATTTTGGTCGAAGAACTAAGGAGTATACTTTAAGTTTTCGAATCGTATTTAAAGGCAATCTCTGAAGTCATTATTGATTTTACGATAGTTTGTGGAAATTGAATCAAATTTATTAATTATAATCGACTGGAATTGTGGATATTTTTATGCAAAGATTGGGTGGAAATAAAACTTTTAAGTATTTATAAATAAATAATTAAACAAATTTGGCAACGATTTAATTAAAAGATAACACCAATAAAAAACACTTCGTACGATATATTTCAACAGCATAACTATCATCTTCAGGTACAAAAAACCAACTAAAAATATTATGAATTAACTTATAATTTAAACAAATTATTTTTTTTAATATTAATTTAATTTTCTAATAAATAAACACTTAAAAAAATATTTAAATGCTTTTAACTAATTTTAAAATGTTATATAAATATTATAATTTTTTTTGCCTATAATATAATTTTAAAAATAATGTAATATTTTATAAATTAAACTATTTTAAAAATATTAAAATTTAAATGAGTTTTATTCATCAAATAATAATACACTCAGAAAAGCGATATAGTTATTCAGCCAAATTAAACTGAATGCCTAACATAATCATATATTTAAATGTAACATTTTAAAGGTTTTTATTATCTTTATACGTTGTGTGTATTTAATACGAATTTTTGGAATTGTTTTCAAGTGTTCATATTATCATTATTTTTTTCTTTCAAAACTCCTCACATGTAATCTCAATTTAATGAGATGTGATAACATAGTGTTTTCACTTCTCGTTAGAAATGCGCTCTAATCTTTCTTGACTTGAGCTATTTTCAGGAAGGAGTCGGTATTCCAAAATTTAAATGGTATGGAATAGACGGAATGAAAAATCAGTATAACGCCTTAGTGATAGAGCTCTTAGGCCCAAGCTTAGAAGATTTGTTTAACTTTTGTAGTAGGAGATTTACGATGAAAACAGTGTTGATGATTGCAGATCAATTGATCAGTAGAATTGAATTCATGCATTCAAAAAGTCTAATTCACCGTGACATAAAACCAGAGAACTTTTTGATGGGGGTTGGTAGACATTGCAATAAGGTATTTGCAATCGACTTTGGATTGGCTAAGCGGTACAGGTGAAATCACTGATGATTGGTTATTCTATTTTCATTTTATTTACATTCAAAACCTTTGAATTCATCTCTTGATCATAACTTTTGATTTTCGAGGGAATTAAATCAGTATATAAATTCTTATATGATTTTTAGAGAACATCATACTAAACTGCATATTCCATACCGTGACGATAAAAATTTAACTGGAACCGCCAGATATGCCAGTATTAATGCGCATTCAGGAATAGAACAATCTAGGCGAGATGATATGGAGTCAATCGGATACGTTATTCTTTATTTTCTTCGTGGTAGTCTGCCTTGGCAAGGTTTGAAGGTAAATTATTCAACTGCTACAATTAAATTGGCGTTAGCAATAATAGCCATAAAAAGCTGGACCGAAAATTCGTGAATATCAAAAAACATCGATATCTTTACTGAATCATAGTCAAATATTTTTTAATAAATGTGTTGGAGTACGGGGAAAACTTAAACAATTATCGAAAAATTCTCTCAATATCTCCTTACCACTAGGGTCACACTTTCCCGCGCACATCACACAATTTTTACTTTACTATCATGCACCCGTGAGCGGGCCCGTGTTGGTACTGTACATGACAGTCAAATGCTATTCAAGCAGGTGAGCGTCTCCCAATAACATCTTCCACTGTTTACAATTTAATTCTCCAGTAATAGAGTGTTTACGAAAATTCTTTCGACCAGAACTCGTCGCGGACAGCCGAGGTATTAGGAGTAGCACGACCAGTAGACACAACTAACGAAAATCAACTCGTTACCCAGACCACCAGCCTGTTCTGCTAAAATGCTATTACTATTCATAAATGTAACAATTTAAAGGGGATTCGTCTATGACATCAATCAATGGCACGACCATCCAGAAAAGAATTAAAATTAATGACATAGAAAATTTAAGTAACCATAAAATTATATTATTACAACAATGTAAAAATCTTTGCCGATTAAAAGTGATTGCATATTTGTAAAGATAATTGAAAAATTTTGTAAGATTAAACTATTGTGAAAATAACCACTGTATACATAGTTGTTTCGTGCTTGTGTGCGACCATAGGCGATTTTTCGCCATTTTGAGGGTTTTTAATGATTTTATTTAAATTAAACTATTTTTATAATTTTTCCTTTATTTTTCTTTAATTTTTGATATATTATTTATATTTTTTCTGTATTTATTTTTATTATTATTTCTGGTTCATTATTGTTTTTGACCATTAAAATTTAGTTTCTTGATCGCCGCTTCCGCCTATGTTTTTCTAAACCTTATTTTGCAAGGTTTTGGCGGTTTTATGTATTGAATATGTTCCTGTCAGTTGCTGTAGACTTTTCCTTGGATTTAATTAATTTTGTTTTAATTATTTTTATTATATATTATTTTGTTTTATTTGGTGTTTTTATTTTTATTTTTAATATCTGTCTGCGGTGCATGTGTATGTGCAGTGGTCATTTTCACTATTTTATTTTTTGTTTTAATTAACCAAAACACATTATTTTTGTTTTATTTTTGGCTCTAAGCCCTACAAATGTCATTTGAAAATGAAAAGTAATGAAAATTAAATAAAATCTTATATTGCTATTATGGACACCAATCACTGAAATAGTCATTCTTATATTTATTAAAGTTAAAATCAACCAATAAAATCAATATAGAGATGCTTTAAAATAATTTTTAAAATATAAATAATAATTTGAATTAAGTTAATCTAAGTAAATAAAAACTTTAAGAGCTTTCAAAAATTAAAATTAAAACGCTAAGTTTGAAATTATTTTAAAAAGTTATTATTTTTTTGTAGTTAAACATTTTAATTTATTTTAAATTTTATATTTGATTTAATTTTAAATTTTATTTAATCAAATTTAAACCAATGAAAAAGCTGAAAATGAATATTAAATGGAAAGAGAATATTGGAAGTATTATCTTATAATCGAAATTTTCTCATTCAATTTAATACATTATTTGTAGTAAAAGCTTATCTTATTATTTTATACTTGTTGAATAATAATAATAAATAATAATATATAATAATAATAATAATAATAATAATAATAATAATAATAATAATAATAATAATAATAATAATAATAATAATAATAATAATAATAATAATAATAATAATAATAATAATAATAATAATAATAATAATAATAATAATAATAATAATAATAATAATAATAATAATAATAATAATAATAAATAATAATAATAATAATAATAATAATAAATAATAATAATAATAATAATAATAATAATAATAATAAATATAATAGTAATGTTAATCATAAGGATAATAATAATAGTAATAGAAGTGATAATGGATTAAAATGATACATATTATAGTAACAATGATAATGCTAGTATCAATAATAGAGAACATTGTAGTTATAATAGGGATAAGTGTAAGAGAGATAATGTGTGAATAGTTAACATAACAAAGAGTGTACAGGTCATAGAATTATAATAATAATAATAATAATAATAATAATAATAATAATAATAATAATAATAATAAAAATAATAATAATAATAATAATAAATAATAATAATAATAATAATAATAATAATAATAATAATAGAAAAAACAACTTTGATAAAATAATAAATAAATAATTATAATTAATTATTTATTTAATATTTATTACCAGGCTAATCATAAAAGACAGAAATATGAAAAAATATATGAGTGCAAAATTGAAACTCCTGTTGAAAAACTTTGTAAAGGTTTTCCACCTGAAATTGTAAAGTATGTCAAATATTCTCGTCAGTTGAAATTTGATGAGGATCCAAATTATACAATGCTGCGAGAGGAATTTCGAAATCTATTTCGAACGTTAAACTTTGTATGGGATTATGTGTTTGACTGGAGCTTGTTGAAACAGAGAACAACTATGTATAAAGAAAAATAATAATCGGTAAGTTAGATAATTTATTAGCATGAACTGCCTTTCTCTTATATAAATACACCGTTTCAATGATTTGCATTAAAACATATAGCAAGTGAGATAGATTAGGATAAATAAAAGACTTTAGATATTTTATGGAAAATGTGTTTTGCTATAATATGAACTTAGATTAGGATAAATAAAAGACAAAAGGCAAGCACGGCAAATATATTTGGTAAATATACTACACCAGTACAGCGGTTTATTTTATTTTGTTTTTATTATAATATTAATTTCTGAGTAATTTAATGATCAAAATCCATTAGCGAAAACTCATAACGGAGATTATTGATTATCCCGATTATTAATTTAAAAGTGCAATTATTGATTAAAAGTGTAAATATTGATTTTTAAGTGATATTTTACTTTGTTGTTTTATCGCACTTTAGCGCGGGATTTGAGATTCTCAAAAATGATTTGTTTTATGGCATCAATGGTGTGAAATTTTGTAAAGTTTATTATAAATTTGTAGTATGTTAATTATGAATGTTCTTTGCTTAATTTGAATTTGGATGTTTTGGTTTAAGAATTTTCTAGGATTGATTTGAATTCTTTTGAAAATATTGTCTTTAGATATTTTATGGAAAATGTGTTTTGCTATAATGTGAACTTATCGAGATGTATTTCTTCAAATAATTTTTTAGAAGAATTTTTGAGATGTGTTTGTTTATATAATTATTTAATAATTTTTATTTGAAGAATCACAAAAAATTGGTTCTGTATTAAATTAAAGACAAACACAGTGGCGTACTGTCAGGTTGAAGCTAAATTGTATAATTAAATGTTTTTATAGCTCGGTAACCAGTTTTTGTCTAACAATTGCTTTTATTTTAAATTGCACCAAATTCTATTTAAATAAATCCCACCTAAACTTTATTTAAACAAACAAATCTACATTTAAAATAAGGATTTCCAGCAAAACTCTACTGCTTATTAACTCATCCTCAATACTATTATTGTTAAGTGTAATAAAGCGTAGAATCAAATTAAGTTAGTAATTTCAAATTGCTGCATTGAAATTTAAACTTATTTGTGCCAGGTCTTGCCGTTCTAATATAAACGACTCGTGGAATCAGATTACGATTTGTTAACAACTGGATTTATTTTTATTAATCCAACACAACTCTAAGCGATATGCAAAAATATTTATCGTACAAAATAAATCAACAATATTTTAGTTATGAAATAATTTGTTTTAAACTTTCAAACGTAAAGAAGGCAAAGGAGATTTAAAATAAAAATTAATAAATGATGAAAAGGATAAAAGATTTTACAGATGGAAATAAATCTATTGATTTTTATGTCATGACAAAATTTTATGCTATTTTATTTTAGATTTCAATTATCGATATCTTTTCTGCAGAATATTTATTTGCTCAATTTCTGTGATAATCCGATATTATTTTGACAATAAAACTGTCATTTATGATGAGCATATATTTTCTATTGTCAAATTTAGATTTTATTCTGTCTAGGTTTTGTAGAGAAAATCAGAAATATTTATTTTAAATTTCCCTGTTTAAGATTAAATTTTATTTATTTTCTAAAAGTTTTAATTTTCATCTTTTACGGACATAAATCTTTTTAATAAATAAAAGAAATCAAATATTATTTCATGGAAATTATCCTCATCATGAGTCTGCTATCTTAGTCAGTATCAATTACCAGATATGAAAATCAATATCGTTGTGTTGGGCCAAGACACGATTTTGTTTAAATGAATCGGTAACACGCACGCAAACACAACACGCAGATTTAAAATCAGACCCATAGAACATCAATTAACCATGCTAAAATACGAGAGAAAATAATTAAATATAAAATTGAAAAAACATAAAAGTAAATTAAAATAATAACAAAGTGCAACAAGATCCGCACGAAATAAACATAAAAATAACATGAGAACATGAGAATTTGACCGAAATTTGACAATTTACCAAAAAAAGCGAAAGTTCATGAAAATGGAACTAAAATTAAATAATTTGAATTGGAAAAAATTCAATTAAAAAATTAAAAATAAAATTGTTAAATTAAATCACGAAAATAATAAAATTAAGTTTAGAATATACCAGAAAATCACAAGGTCAAATTTTGTTTTACTACATCAAATTTAAAACGCAAGATTAGGGTCGTATAATAGGTATATATACCGATTCATTTTCACAGAATTTTAATCAGTTTTAAAAACTCGAATCAGTTTTTGTAACCAAAAACTCAGCCAGTATTAACCAGTCGGAACAGAACAATTTTCAATGTGAGTGAAGGAATGCTCGAAAACTTTCTCCACGTCTTGTCCATGCAACCTCATATGAACTCTGTTTGGTCGTCGGCGTGAGGAAAGAGTTATGATGTCGTTTAATGAATGATGAATATTCAACATAAATTGTCATATGCTACTATATTTCAATAAAAGTTCTTAGAATACCATGCTTTGTCAAAGTTTTTCCGGCCCACAGCCGACACATCACCGCAATAAAATAAACTATACATATCCAATCGAATTGTGTAAGTGCGGTGTAAGTCCGCCAATAATTCATGCCAGTGAAGGCTATGGCGTGAGAACGCAGTAGCTGAAACGTAAATTTTCATTCCGTATAGGGGAAGTTGGGTTGAAGAGGGAATAGTCTTTTGGCTATTCCATCATCACCCAATTCCTAAAAATTCGACCTTAAATTATAATAACAAAATCGGCTCAAAATCAAAACACTGAGTAGTCCAGTGAGCACTCATAAATTCGTAATATCAACACAAATTCTCTTAGGATCAATTAAGGGAAGGTGACGGGGAATTTAATGACAACAAATCGTTGCTATAATTTCTAAATTATCCAAACTTATGATTTCTATCTTATTTCAAGTTACTATAACTTATAAAATCAACTATAATTTATTATGACTTCTAAAGATCAATTATAATTCAATAAAAATTCAAATCTAATTTGTTACAAAAAATCAAAAAATTGGTAAATCTCAAGCGAACCTTGGTGAAACTAAATTTCCACCTGACGTGGCGTCCTTCATAAAATTGACGTGATTTCATAATGATAAAAGATATAATTCGAGAACTCCGTTTAATAAACCCATTTAAAATTTCTAAAAATTCCCTTTGCAAAATGACATCGCCCTTAACCATTTCGATAGACCACGGTAAACCACCTATAAAATATTTAGAAAAGAAGATTTGGACCCCAGCCTCGACTCTAATATCAAAATCAAATAATCGTATGCCACGAGTTCCAGTGCTACAGTACACTAGTGGAGCGATAAATAACTGCGAGATAATGAAATCAAATAACAAATTTATTGAGAAGATGCATGAACATAATGTTTGAGCTAAAATACATGGATCACAATTGAAAATCGTAAGTCCCGAATCGGTCATCGACTACTGCTAGAAACTACCTAAATCATCAACAATAATAGAGACAAATAAAACCTTTTATGTAAACGTAAATCATAGATAGTCGCACATAGTAATAAAATCGCATAATTCCCACCGAAATCCATGCCATAGCGGAATTGATCATGCACAGTAGTGGAAGGACCCATCTGACATTTGAGTGATAAAATACCTAACCAACAAGGGTCTAACGACGAACAATTATTACATAAGTATAGCAATAAATCAAACGTACCGGATGATAGATAAATTGCTTGGATCCAATCGCTCCAATTACCACAACTAGGAACATCATTGAAAACGGCATCATCCCATTTATCTGAAAGATTTAACTGTCATTAGTGGATGTCCCCATCGATTGAAAGCGATAGGATTTAAATTCGTTACAGTCAAATACTAAAACAGAAAATCTCTAGAATTAATTTAATTTAACTAAGTCGGAGAAGAAATTACTTGTTTCCAGTTGATTACTTCCCCAATAAATTGTGAGGTCAGAAGGGACACCGACCGAGAGTTGGAAGTCAAATCGGTAACAAAATACAAACTAGTTACCAGAACATCGACTTGACATTTATCTGGAACAAATCGATTAAGAAAATTAACACACAGAAATCCCTCTCTGGAATAGCAGCACACAAACACTTGACTTTCAGCAATAGTGTGTGTGCTGATAATATCTTCGGTTTCCAATCTCTGATGCATGTATCCCCATGCATATATAATGGATGCACTCGTTCACCACATTCAATACAACATTTTCAAATGCCTAGGACTCCGCGACATTCAAATGCAGCAACTGAAGATCCGCGAAGGACCGAAGTGAAGACGACAGAGATAAGGGACGGTAATTATAACAAATTATTAGTATAAAATTTAATTGTTGCTCCTGAGTCATAGCCCATGAGTAGAACGCTGCCAACCTCGTCCGGTTTTGACGATGATTTTGGTCGAAAATACAATAAAGCAAACGAAGCATTTTGGAAAATATAAATTCCGTTTTGTAACTTATGATTATAAATCGACCAAACTTCCCAATTAAGCTAATAGTCATTCCCAAATCCCAATGAACAGAACTAATCAACCCATCTACGTTTGAGGTGACCATGATCCATTCTCTCGCTAAGCGTGATTGTAACAAAGAATTGCGACTTCCAATTTTTTTCATCAGTGTCTAAGCAGAACATTAGATTAGGAAGCACGTTAATGTATCGTTTAGTTTTCAATTTAGCTATCTAGTTGAACCATTGAGATTAGTGACATTCAAGTATTTTATATTCAACTTATTTTATCGAATTTTACATTTAATTGTTTACTGGATCTTCCGGATTAATAATATTTAAGTATTTATATATTTAGCTTAATTATTGATTTTACCTTAAATTATCTGTTGAATCTTTAGAATTAATGGTACTTAGATAATTTTTATATTTAACTTAATTATTGATTTTACATTTGATTTATCTATTGAACCTATGAGATCAAGAATACCTAAGTATGTCGATATTTAACTTATTCATTGATTTGTACATTTAATCTATTTAATGAACCTTTAAGACTATTAGTAGTGAGATATTTTTATATTGAACCTGTATGACATTGAAGTTCAGGTAAATTTCCGTTCAATCCAGTGAATCCAGATAACATTGGTATTTTTTTAAAGATTTTGCTCTTGGTTTATTTATTAAGGCTTTAATATAATGATATTCGGTATATCCAGTTTATTTGGTTAATTCCTGAGATAATATTTTATACGTTTTCTATTACGATATATATTTAGTTAAGTTATGTGAGAATGACGTTTCCTATTCCCATAAGGAATTCAAATCCCATATTAATGCGAGTTCGTAAAGTTGGTACTTGGAGTTAAATTTACCGGCGTGAATTTAATCCTGGAGAAATGATAAACTTCATCAAACAAATGATCAGACGATGTTTTTTGGTGCAATAAATTTTCTCCAAATACTTCCTTTAATTCATGATTTGTAATACTTAAAAGTATCTTAAGTGAGGGTAATGGTAGAATTGATGCTAAACCTGGACTGACTGCGAATAGCCAACATTCCGATTTAAAGTGTTTTATGCCCACCTTAAGCAACTCAATAACTATCCAAAGATTTTTGGATCCTCTAGATGTGAACAGACAAGTTTCCTAAAAATTGTACAGTATAAAGGGTAGCTGGTAATGAATGGAAACCGAGAGTTGCAATCGAGTCACGAATATGTTAAAATTTGTCGAGGAAATACAAATCAATTCGCTACGACACACCCTGATAGTAGTCAAAACACGAGGAATAAGTTAGGATAGACACCCAAACACTTGATTAACCCAGCCAAATGGCTATACCCCGTAAACGGTCCATTCGATACTAGAACTTCATGATTGTGAGTACGTGCCCTATTAAAGTCCCAAATTTGACGAGACGGCCGTAATCCGGTGAACGTTGAACTTGCCTAAGTTAAGACAGGCCACTAGACATCAGATATTAAATTAAATCCAATGGGATAACAGATGTATTAATCGTTCAGAGAATTCCTGGATCGACGCGTCCCGGATCATCACTCGGTTCCCTGCACATTCGGCTGCCAGGTGCAGGCAAGCGATGTGAGACGCGGGATTTTCGATATCCCCCGTTCGGGAATTCAAACCAGGAAATCCAGGAGATTCGGAAGAAGTTGAACTCCCATATGTAGTTATAAAACGGGAGCCCGGCCGCAATCCGGCCCGGGAGATTCGCGGCCAAGCATAGTATCTGTTAGCTCGCCTCGAAGAGCACCAGAAAGAAACTGACAGACAAGTGGAGAAGGCGAGGCAATATTTGAGGCAGGTCAACGCAGACATATCGGCGAGCAAAATACCCAGTACGGATGGGTACGCTCCCCGCTACAACGTCTCATATGAATTGAACGACCTGAAACTGCGTGAAAGGACCACGGACATCAATTTGGTAATTCCGCGACGGATCCTGCCGAGAGAATTTCGGAATGAAGACAGATTCGGAGACAATCGCCGCAATCACCCATATGCGAGCAAATGAAGCAACCGGAAGTGGAATTAAAACTAATTGGGATTCGGCTCGTTGGAGCCTATGATCCAAATAAATGTTTAAAACAGATTTTTTTTCCTTTTCTTTATTTCAATAGAAATCAGTGAGGAGATAAATGCGGGAACATCATAGAACAATTATTAAAGAACTGTATTGATAAATCGATAAAACATCCGCTAAAAGTAAAACTTAATCTGACTAGAATTTATTATTGTAGACATGAAACTACAGTAGAACCTCGTTATAACGGACTATATCGGGGAAGGGGTTGTCCGTTATAACCGAAAGTCCGTTATAAGTAAATTTTCGTATCGACTCCATAAATCTTCTTAAAATGACTCTGGGTTAAAAACAATGTCATAATTGTTACTTATGCATTTAAAATTCGCATATAAAAGTTTTTTACAAGATAAAAAAATTAACTTAAAGTTGTTTAATTATTATCCCGTTTTTCATCTTGGAAGTTCGTTTTTTCACTATCTAATAGTTTCGGGCATGAAGATGTAATCAAAAATGAATCGAGGGTTGTCTGTTTTAATAGCGCTCGTTGTTTCTTGATAATTAACTCGCGAAAAAGGCGAAAGTGCATAGAATATTTTTGGAAATCACTGTCCGGCGAAGTGTCAATAAACGCGATCAGATCGGCAAGGTGAAAAGCGATTGTTGATATTTTAATCCTTCGAGGTGTGTTTTCATCAGTTGTTGATTCACTTTTTTCGCTGTTTTGCTCATTTATAAGCAGATCTGCTATTTCACCCTCAGTCATAATATTATAGCCAGGATCATCTTCGTCCATTTCCAACCATTCGTAAACATCATCCTCTGCTACTTTAGTTTCCCCGTTATTTTGGATCACCTCATAAAAGTCACGAACTTCAATACCATCAAGAACAATATCAATATCTTCATCAATTCCATTAAAAAGATTTTTCCAACCGTTTGTTAGTGTCAGCTCTTTCACTTCTTTCCACGCACTGGCAAAATTAAAAATTGCAGATTTAATATTGTATTTTTTCAAATTTTGTACTGTGCGTTGACCTCTTGTATCTTCTTCCTCTTTTTGATTCAAGCACACAACCATCACTTCATCTAAAAAACTTCTTGCGATAGATTCGTTTTGTTGCTAATATAATTCCTTGATCCATTGGTTGAATGAGAGCTGTTGTATTTTTTGGCAAGAACATGCAAGTAAATTTGCCATCTGGTGTTCTTAAGATACTTTCTGACGGATGCGCAGGACAATTATCTAACAACAAAATACCAGTAGCTTCTGCAGGAAGAATTCCAAGCTTTTCATGTTGAAATTTTATAACATCTGGAACAAAATGATTAAAAAACCAATTTTTGAAAATTTCTGAAGTAAACCATGCTTTTTTAGAATTGTAATATACTACCGGCAAAAAATGCATAACATCTTTTAAAACCCGATGTTTGCAAGATTTGCCAACAATCACAGGGGTTAATCTATGGCTGCCATCTGCGTTTGCACAAAGCAACGCTGAAATTCTATCCTTACAACTTTTTCTTCCTGGTGTATTTTTATCGAAATTATAAGCTTGAGTATTCTCAGGTAAAGTGCGCCAGAGTAGACCAGTCTCGTCAGCATTATAAATCTGAAACTTGAGAAGTTTTTAGCAGTCATAAAATCTTTAAACATTTGTCTGAATGGTTCAATTTCTTCCACTGCACAACTCATTGCATCGCCATAAATCCGTTTGTTTGATATTCCGTGTCTTTTTCGGAAGCGCCACAACCATCCATCACTTGCTTTAATATTTATATTCATATACTTTCCTAACTTGATTACTGCAGTTTTTAGCTCAAGAGCTCTTACTGGAATTCCACAGGAGCGTTGTTGAATGTACCACTTCATTAACGCCTCTTCGAGCAATGCATTTTTTGCAAATCTCATTTTTTTACGTTCATTGTTCATATTCCCTACATCACAGAGTAGTGCAAATTTATTTATTCTCTCGGCATTTTTCTTTATATCTGATACAGTTTGCTTCTTTATATCATACTGTTCACATATGCGAGAAACAGGAACACCTGATGCTAATTTGTTAATTATTTCTAATTTTTGGTTGATACTGAGCATTGTTCTTTTTCGTTTATCCATTTTGACGGTTAAGGAACAGCAAACTATTAGTAGAAATAAAAGATTCTTTAATTGCACTAAAAAAATATACCGCAATGTATAAAATAATCTAATGTAAAAAAATAAGGTTTTATTTCTTATTCTTAAAACAGGCCACTATTTTATATGAACGCTATTCACTTAAAAATACAATCAATATTGTTTAATTGATAGAAATAAATATCATTTGTAATGCATTGAATGGATTTGTTAAGAGATTAAGTCAAAATAAGAAAACTTTAATTAATATATTTCTGCGATTTTTTTTGTCCGTTATAACCGAAGTCTGTTATAATGGGGGCCGTTATAACGAGGTTCTACTGTATATCAGTATCCAATATTACAACGGGAATTGGACAAGGCCCATACCACCAATCGGGAACTGCAACAACAACTCCTGCAGTTAACCCGGGAGATTCAACAGGTCAAGGCGACTTGGATTGAGCCGAAGAAGGCGAAAGCCCTATATCAGAAAATGACCGCGGCGCAAAAGGGGTGGACTGAAGAACGACAGCTTACCCAGAACCAGAAGACTCAAATCCGAGGTTTAGAAGTGGCGCTGTCGGCGTGCCAAGAGGGCACGGCGGTGACTTACCCATTGGTATTTGCTCCAGCGCAACTGGCCTATAGAGACGCGGCAACCACGTCCAAGCCTACAAGTCAACTGACCAAACGCCGTCCGGGGAAGTCTGATCGCGCCAAGCGTCGTGCGGCTCAAACGAAAGGCGCGTGAACCTGTTAACGCCATTTCACTTTGTTATTTTAATAAATATTAACGGATGTTATTTAAGATTTATATGACTTGTGTTAATAGGAAAATCCCGAATTAAAATCAGAGACGACTACAAGCAATGAACAAAGACATTGGACACATTAGTGAGGGACCAGGGAAAGAAAATCGCACACATACTTTCTAACGGTAGTGGGTTGAACCCATATTGAGGTCAGGCCAGAGTAGTTCCTGTGTGGTGCTCACCTTTGGCGATCTCAAAACCAGTGGTTACACTACCAACGTTTCTTAGCAACGGGTAACCATTGGGGGCGAAGAAAAAGTTATATCTGGAGTCAAGGTTATCCAGACCATAAACCCCACAGTTGTAATAATTATTGTTGGGCTATAAGCAACAATTTAAACAAAAAATATAAATAAAAATTAATTAAATTAATCAATTTTAAAGTTATCAATATGGCTGCCGCAAAATACACATGCATCGCAAGCAGAAATTAAAAATAAAATAAACATCAATCAAACAAATTAAAAAACAAAACAAAAATAAATAAAACAAATATTAATAAAATATTAAAAAGCCTACAGCTGCAGAAAGAGACATAAAGTTACTACATAAAACCTCCAAAACCTTGCGGAAGAAGGTTTAGAAAATACATAGGCGGAAGTGGCGACCAAAAATAATATATCGAGTGGCCAGAAAGAAAAATGACCAAGAAAAGCAATAAATAGTAAAAATAAAAAGTTTCGGAAAATTAAGAAAATAATATTTTAAAAATAGGAGAAAAAGATAAAAAAATTAAAATCACAAAAAAGGGTCAACATTCTCTGATTGGTCCCACCCAAGAATGAAACTGCTATATAAACGACAGTTATATTCATAATTTTAATTTATGCTAATTTTGAAATTTTATAAGAACTTTACTGAACTTAGTAAGTGCTAGGTGACGACCATTGAATGCATTCGTCCTCTCGAAATACTATAGAACTTTGATAATATTCTTTTGTGCTTAAAATAACCATTCGTGGTAAACCACAAAATCTCGGTTTTCGAACATCAATTTCATATTTTCCAGCAATTTTTGTTGCATTTGAATATATCGAATCAAACTTGTATGATAAATCTCCTTCAATTTCCTTGAATGTGTCAATAATATCCGACGATGATTCTATAGCTTGTGTTATGTCGATCGAAAATGATTGTAAAAATCTGCTAAGTCCTACAGTAATGCTCAGCGTATAGTGAAGTGACAATAAAGACATTATAAATTCAAATTTAAGAATCGTATTTAAGAATCCAATTGCTAAATGTGAAGCCTCATCATTCAATTCAACAATTCTCTGTAAGCCAGACACAACTCCATCGAAAAGTTCAATGAAAGTTGCAGTTGTTTGATGGCGTTCAATAAATCGTGTAGGACATCTATTTTTTAGCTTCTTTTTTTGTGCTTTCTGGACATTTTTCTGCAATGCTTTCTAAAAAACTTGATGACGCTTTGGTGTATTAAAAAGGTTGAAAATCTGCTTAATTGTCTCACTATAGCTTTTAAGTAAGGCAATATTACACGAATCTGGGAATGCCAAATTAAGGCAGTGACTCATGTATGAATGTAGATAGTACTTAAAAAACTATCTCTAATTCTTCTTGCAACGCCTAATTTCTCTCCTGCCATAATAGCCGCTCCATCATATCCCTAACTGACACAGAAGCTTAAATGTACATTAAGTTCTTGAAAAGTTCTCATTATCTCTGATAATATTCCATCGGCGGTTTTATCGATTATTGGAACAAATTTTAAAAAGCCTTCATTGATTTCAAGCTTATCGAAATCGAAGTAACTCACTACAATAGCCAACTGTTCTTTGTTAGCTCTATCCGAAGTTTCATCAGCGTAAATTGAGAAAAATGAAGACTTTTTAATTTAGCTATTCGACGTTTAATAATAATTTTTTCAATTATTAAGATGATTTCGTTTTGAATCGTAGAACTCAGATATGTAGCTATATATAATTTTAATTATGTGTTTATTGATCCTCAACATTTATATCGTTTATTTTGTTTATATTAAAAGGCTCATCAATATTTTAATTCAACGTTGTTCGATTCATTTGAGTGGTGGTAAAACACCCATATCCAGCCAGACAACCCTACAAAACGAGCCAAACCACCCATTTATGAGCAATTTTTAGGGTGCCTCAAAACGGAAAATTTATACCCTTACCAGCCAGGGTGTCCAATGTCCCCCATGACCCAATTTGCGGTCTGGCTGGATATGGGTGTTTTACCATTACTTATAATTATATATTCCGTGTAAATTTGGTAAAAAGCTTATTGTTGGTTTATTTTCAAAATTTATTTATAGAAACACATTCTATTTATAGTAACAAAGACGTTGCCATAGAAACATGCACACATCCACGCATACACATACGCATCCAGGAAATTCTGTTAAAAGTGGATAAAATAATGACTTTGATGGATTATTAAAATATATCTCGTCGTAAACTCCTCGATATATTTTTAAAAAACTTAAAGAAATTCAAGAAAATAAATAAAATGAATAAATAAATGGAAACTAAGAAAATTCAAGAAAATAATGATTTAGATAAAAATTGGGATATTAAGGATTTCGATTCAAACTTAATTATGAATTCAAAATGGGTTATTGAATTATTTGATAAATTTAAAAAAACAAAAAATAAAATCATATTACAAAAAACTAAAATTAAAAAATGGAAAAGAGTCAAGAAAATAGAGGTACCCAAAATTATTTTTGCTTACCTTGTAATCAATCATTTAAAAGAGAAACAGCTTTAAAATCTCATCAAAAAAGTAAAAACATTTACAAATTACAAATCAATTAGATAATAAAAATTCAAAAAAATGTGAAAAATGTGATGGGAGATTTTTAGTTCTGGTTTTAAATCTCATTATAAATAATGTAGAGGTATATATCATTGTTTATATAAAGAAGAAGGGAAAGAAAAATATTTAAAAAAACAAGAAGAATTAAAAGAGATGGAGGAGAAACAATATAAACATCATCAACGAGAAATAGAACAAAAGAGTTTAGATGCTGTTTGTTTATTTGAACAAGTTGGTTCTCCACAATCAGGAAGAGTTGGTGTTAAAGAATATATTTTTTTATAAAGATAAAATAATTCAATCAATGAATAATGGTTTAAATAAATTTAAACACATTAAATTTCGTATTGATTTACACGTAGTTTATGACCGTGTAGAGAAACACGACAATACTTTTAATATTAAGGTTTCCTCGAAATCTTTCTATTTATACAGCAAACCAAATGAGTATATAATAAAAAAAATATACAAAAGTTTAGAAGAGGAACTGTAAATTAGGAAAATTATATTTAAGGTAGTGATATGATTTTAGTTGCATTTGAAAAAATAGATTTACATTTTTGGAAAGCAATTCCATTCTCACCAAAATCATATATTCCAACTCCTAGAAGTATAAGAAGTAAATATATTATTAATGTACAAAATAATGATGATAAATGTTTTCAATGGGCAATTCTTTCAGCTTTACATCCACAAAAAGATCATTCATATTTGGTATCAAAATATGAACAATTTATAAATGAATTTATATGGCCTGATAATAATGATGATTTAATTAAAGATAAATGTGCAATTAATTAAATAGAAACATTTGAGAAATTAAATAATTTAAGAATAAATATTTGGGTACAAGAAAATCCAAAATCAAGAAAGATTTGTCCATATGATATATTTCTCCAATGGATCATATTGAAAAAACTATTCATCTATTAATAATTTAAATATATATCATTATGTTTGGATAAAAAATTTCCAAGGATTTTCAAGTCAACAATTTTCGAAATATTCAAGAAAAATTCATACACGTGAAAGATGTTTTCGTCATACTTCATCATTAGAAATGAAATTAAAACATGATCGACTTTGTAAAAAAAATAAACCTGCATTAATAAAAATGTCAGCATATCAGAATAACAAAACATGTTTTAAAAAATACTCAAAATTATTAAAACCATTAGCAATTATTTATGGTGATTTTGAAACTATAAATAAAGAATCTAATACAATTGAACAAATAGAAAATATTTTAGAAAAAGAAAATTATTCAAAATATAATTATATATTTAATGAAAATGAAACTGAAACTAATAAGAAGAAATGTTTTTTAGAAAATATTTCTCATACAATAAAACTTGCAGAACAAATTCCAGTAGCATACATGTTTTATTTAAAAAAAAATTCCAGATTTAATACAAGATCGTGAAATTAGTTATAGAGGACCAGATGTTTAAGATCATTTTGTAAAAACAATTAATGATTTAGAACATGAAATGTTTGATATAATTAATGATAATAATAATGAATTAAATGAGTCCAGAACAAGAAATAGAATTTCAAGAAACAAATAATTGTTGGATGTGCAAAGAATCATTTGATCAAGATAAATATGAAAATCAAAATGAACAAAATGATAAAGTTCATGATCATGATCATTTTATTTCTCAAAATAATTATCGTGGCGCAGCACATAAAATTTGTAATATTAATTGTGTAAAACCAGAAAAAATACCAATAGTTTTTCACAATTTAAGTGGTTATGATATTCATATGTTTATAAAAGCTTTAGCATTTTCAGCTAAAAATAAATTTAATATAATTGGTAAAACTAATGAAACATATATTAGTATTGATTATGGTTGTTTTAGATTTATAGATTTATTAAGATTTTTTGGAATGAATCTTGAACAAGTTTCAAAATCTTTATCACCAGAAGATTTTAAAATAACTAATAAATTTTGCCAAGATTCAATATGTAAACAAAAAGGAATTTATCTTTATGATTATATTGATTCATTTGAAAGATTTAATGAAACAGAACTTCCACACATTAAACACTTTTATTCTATTTTAAATTAAAGTAATATTAAATTAGATGAATATGAACATGCACAAGAAATGTTTCGCCCCTTTAATTGTATGAATCTAGGGATTATAATGATTTATATTTAAAATTAGATTTATATATTTTAGCAGATTGTTTTGAAAAATTTCGTTCTATATCTTTATTAGAATCAAGTAATTTTATATCTTTACCATCAATGGCATGGGATGTATTATTATATCAAACAAAACAATCATTAGAATTATTAACTGATTTAGACATATTTCTATTAATAAAGAAAAATATCCAAGGTGGAATTTCATCAAATATGGAATCAAGAAAAATAAAAACAAATAATATTAAACAATGTTATGAAAGATGTGCAGATGATGTAATGTTTGAAATTAAAGATGAAGAAGATTATAAAAATAGTAAAGAGAGAATAAATAATCCAACTGAAATAAAATATTTTGACGAAACTGCATTATATTCTGGTATAATGACCCAACATCTTCCATATTCTTCTTTTAAATGACGTAAAATAACTCAAGACCTAATTCAAAAAATATTAAAAACTCGAAAGGATTCAGATATAGGATATTTTATTGAAGTCGATTTAGAATATCCTAGAGAAATACATGATAAAACCAAACATTTTCCATTTGCTCCAGTAAAAAGAATAATAATATATGAAGAATTATCTGAATGGCAAAAATTAAAAAATCCAGAAAATGATGATTCTTCAGAAAAGTTAATTTGTGATCAATACGATAAAAATTTTTTCTTTTTGCTTCATTATAGAATGCTACAATTTTATATTCGTCATAGTATGAAGATTAAAAAAGTACATAATATAATTTCATTTAAACAAAAACCATGGATGAAACCTTATATTGATGAGAATATAAAAAATAATGCTTTAGCAAAAAGGAATAAACAAGCTTTCCAAAATACAATATTTAAATTATTGAATAATGCTGTATTTGGAAAGACTATGGAGAATCAAGACGAGTATAGGAATATAAAATTTTTACAAAATATTATGTTGATGATTATTTAAAAACAATTTCAAGACCTACATTTAAAAGAGAACACGTTTTCTCATCTAATTTAACAGTAGTTGAAATTGGTAATTATGAAAAAATTTATAATAGACCTATTTATTTAGGATTTAGTGTTTTGAAATTATCTAAACTTCAAATGTATGAAGCATATTATGATATTCTTCAACCTCATTTTCAAGAAAGAATTAGTTTGCATCAAATTCATTCTTTTTAAAATTTGAATCATATTATGTAAATGCAAAAATAAGAAATAATCCCGTTTAAATAAATAATTTAATAATAGCGGGGAATTATTTTCATATAAAGATGAACGCCCTAATAATATTATAAATGAAGCAATATTTATTAGAGCGAAACAATATTCTTTGGATACTCAATTTCCTTGTGAAGATAATATCAAAAATAAAGGTATCCAAAAAACCATGACGAAATTAGGAATAATCAAATGTATGATAATTGTATTATAAAAAATAAATCAAGATTTGAAATTGTACATGCAATTAGAAGTATATTACATGATGTATATTTAATAGAACAGAATAAAATCTCTTTAAATAATTATGATGATAAGAGATTTATTCTAAAAGATGGAATAACAAGTCTTCCATATGGCCATTATTCTATATTAAATCATTAAAAATAAAAATACAAGAAATTAAAGAAATAAAAGAATTAATTAATAATAATATTATTAAAATCTTATTGTTATTTATTATTATATTATTTTTATTTTATACTCTATTTTATTTTGAAATATACATTACACCTATGCTTAAAACTATAAAAGAAAATGTAAAAGAAGTATTAGAATTTAATGGTTAAAAGGAAATCAATGAAATCCATGAAATCAAGGAAAATAATGGAAACAAGGAAAATAATAAAGGAATAAATAAAATAAATAATCATTTTATAATTTATGGTTCAACAGAAAGTGGTAAAACAACTTTTATTAAGAAATATGTTAAATTAAATAATATACATATATTTTGTAAATATTTACAAAAATGGACAGGTGATATGGGATTTAATAATGTTCATGATGAATTAGATTTAAATTTATTAAATAATATGAATGATTTTCAAGGAACATTATCTTCAAGAACATTAATTATATTAGATGATATGGGAGATTTAATTAATCAAAAAACAACTTCCGAAATATTTACAAAAGGACGTCATCTTTTTATACAAATAATATTTTTAGGGCATAAAGCAAAAGAAGTTGATAATAAAATAAGAGAAAATGTTAAAATTATATATACAACTACAATGAGTAACCCAGGATTTTTTAAAGATTTAAATGAATAATATGAAATTAAATTACCATTAAGTAAATATTCATCAATAGAATATGGTATAATTAAAATTAATTTAATTAAACAATTTATTGTTTATGATAATGAATTAAATATTGTTTTTAATTCAAATGATAATAATACCTATAATTATATTT
The DNA here is from genome assembly GCA_022537955.1 of Schmidtea mediterranea. Lineage (NCBI taxonomy): Eukaryota > Metazoa > Platyhelminthes > Tricladida > Dugesiidae > Schmidtea > Schmidtea mediterranea. The sequence goes on from CM039679.1 coordinate 126,955,390, forward strand.
CACTATCTTTTAATATAAAAAAATATTTTAATACAACTTTTACAAATAATGAAAAACAAGAAATTATATTATTTTTAGAAAAAGAAAGTGGTGATACAATAAATATAACAAATGAATTATTTATGTTTTATTTAAATTATTATCTAATTGATATATTAAAATTAAAACCAAATATTTCAAAATTAAAAAGAATGGTTAGTGATTCAAATACTACAATAACTATTCCATCACTTGTTGAAGATGTACAAGGAAATATTACTCCATTTATAAAAACATATAAAGATTTAATTAATTAAAAAATGGAAAGTAATGATAATAAAATATGTGAATTTTGTAATAATAATGTTGGAAATAAAATGAATTATCCTAGATATTTAAGAAAATATCCTAGAATTATTAATTTAACATCTTTTTACCAAATATTAAAAAAAAAGAAAATGTAAAAAATGTACAAAAATAAAAGAATTAAATGATTTTTATAAATCTAAATATACTTGTAAAGAATGTTTATTATTAAAAATAAAATGTAGTGAATGTGATAAAATTATTACTAAATCTAATTTAAATAGACACCAAGAAATTCATGAAATTAATGATTCTGATGATTCTTATAGGGTATAAATTGCCCTTTTTGGCCATTAAGAATCCATCGCGTAATATGCATTATATTAACGTTTCTTAAAGATTCTTATAGCCCATTATCCTCTTATTTGCCAATGATTCTTATAGAACAACGACAACAAGAATCATAGAATCTTCATTCATATAAAAATAATGATCACTGGAATTTTATATTTTTTTTAATAATTTTAGTAAGTTTAATTATTTTTTTGGTATTACTCAATATTATATTTCAAATTATAATTTTTATTTAGAAGATAAATTATTATTTGAAAAACTTAAAAAATTATTATATATTTCTTAATTTATTTTTATATTCTTCTTTTAATTCTTTTTCATTTCTTTAATTCTTTTTATTTCTTTTTTTATTTGTTTTCATTTTCATTTCTTTAATTTTATTAATTCCATTATTTATTTCATTAATTATTTCATTTGATTCTTATATTTCATTTGTACTTAAAATTCCATCAGATAATGCTTTTTGTTGATATAAATATAATTTATTTATACATAATGATAATTCTTCACACATTTCTCTATAAATCTTTTTCTTTTTTGATGTTAAACCAATTGAAATACTTTCTGATAAAAATAAATATAAAGCATTTGTACCACCAAATATTGATGCAATAATTATTGATATAAAAGGAGCTATTCCAACTGTTCCAATAGCACTTAATACTGCTGTTGAAATACTTAGAATACCAGTTATTGAAATACATGTTAATTTTATTGCTGAATCTGCTCTTGTCCAACGATCTTTAATTTTTTTATAATGTATTAATCTTTCATCTAATTTTTTCTTTTCTAATAAAAATTCATTTATGCGATTATTTATTTTTATTTCTTTTGATGATTTTCTGGGTTTAGTTATTATTATTTCTTCTTCATCATCTTTAGCTTCTTTAATATTAGTAAGAGTTGGATATTTTCTTTCTATAAAAACTAGATAAATATTATCTTCTAAAATTTCTTGATTCATTTAATTATTTTATTTTATTAATTTATTTCAACATTTATTTTACAATTTCTAACATATTTTAAAAAATTACTTCTTCTTTTTCTAAAATATAATCACGGTTCATTAAGAAAATTAGCTTCTACTTTTTCTATAATTTGAGGTGCATCTACTGCTAATGTTCCATCGTCCAAATTAACTGGAACCATTTCTTTTTTGATTATTCATTTTAATTTATGGATTAATTTTATTAATAAATTTTTAGTTTCTATTATTATTCTTTCAATATCAATAAATTTAAACCTTTCCAAAAATAATCTTAAAAATATTATTATCACTTATTTCTTCAGGCACACTAAGTTTATCATAAATAATTCCTGTTTCTCCCGGATCAGGATGCAAGATAATAGATGAGAGTTTAACTGAACGATTCATAGAAGTTGAATAATTTATATTATAACCTTTAGTTGTTTTATGTATTAGTATATATTTTCTTTACAATTGATATAAATATGATTAGTTTTTTTTAAACGGCGAATGGTATTTATTCTTTTCTCAATAGAATTGTAATAAACAATCATATTTAAATATTCATGTCCTTCAGAAGGAATTACAATTACTCTGAATTTTCAATTGGTCCTGGACTTTCAATTCTCTCAACTTCTGAAGGACCTATTTTTATTGCAATATCATTAAAAAAAATTAAAGAACCAATTATGTTCTATTGCAAATAAATCAGCTTCAATAGCAGGATGCCCAACAACAGCAAGTTGATATCCAGTAATTTTTACTTTATAGTATATTTCTGCATTACATATATCTAGAGGATTTGATGATTGATTTACATTAAAATATATTTTTCCTACATTATTAACAGCTTGAGTACTTGCAGTTGACGGAAAAACTTCAAGAATATCTTTTTTACAAATATCATGATTAAAATTAATACGTTTATCAGAATTAAATGATGTTATTTATTAATAATCTTTTTTAAGAATCTTATCATATTTATCTTGAGTTATTAATTTCATATCTAAAAGTTTATTTAAAATACTATTAACTTGATTCCATGTATTATTAAGTCCTGCTTTTTAAGCAGCTAATAATTTTATTAATGATTAAAATAATACAATTGGATTATTTAATATTCCAGATCCAGTTGTTTCAGATATTCCAGAATCTATTAATACTTCAGAGGTGGAACGCTTCTTTCTCTAGTTTTTTTAGGATCTATAGGTGGATTTATAATTAAAAATTTCAATTCTTGTAAATAAGCAAGTTGAGGACTTAGAGCATTAGACATTAATTCCACAAAGGTTTTTACAGTAGGAATATCAACAATTAAATTTTCTTTTTTAAATATCTCCTTTCCAAACTTAAAAGCATTACCTTCAATACAAATTTTAAATTTCAGTGTCAATTCATATTTCTTACCACTTATTGAATTGAAAATATAAAATTTGTTTTTTTCATATGTAACAATAAATATAACATCACCAACCACTAATTTCCTTCTTTCTATATCTCCTTCAGGAATAAAAATTTCAGATAGAATTTGTTGACTTTTTCTAATACTATATGCATTTTTATTTAAATTCAATATGAAATTCTGGATTTTTTTTATCATTTAATGGTTTCATTAATTCTTTTTGTTCAACTAAGAAATTAAATAGTTTATTTTGACTAATAATATTTTCATTCCATACTTCATTTGCTTTTTGTAATTTTTTAAAATATTTAGTATCGTTTAAATTTAGATCAATAGGATTAGAAACAATAACTTTAGAATATTGATCCATTTTTATTAGATAATTTTTAAATGTATTTCTTTTGTTTCTGAATTTAAAGGAATATAATTATATCTACTACTCAAATGTTTTTTATAATTATTAAAATCTGTTCTATCTATAATATTTATAAATAAATTATTATAAAAATTAACTTGATCTTTTTTATTTAATTCAAAGAAAATAAAAAAATTGATTTCCCACGAATTGATCTTCTATCTAACTCATAATAATTTTGTAATAAATAAATACAACAACAATTTGTATGTCTTCCTCTTGTAAAATATGATTCCATTATTTCTTGGTTTTTATCATTAACATAATCATCAAATACATTTAAATTCTTTTTTGATGTATTAAGATCTTCACATGGAATTATATCTGCAAATTTATTACTCATTGTTACATTTATTTCATTTTTAGTATCATCTTTTTAATACATTCACATAAATCACTTAATGATATATCTTCTGGTATTTTATCTTGATTTCTAAATATTTGTAGAATTGTTGTTTTAGATAAATGATTTTTAAATCCATGATATAATAATTGAAATTCTGGTTGATGAATTGTTTTACTTAATATTATAAGATTATTATAATCTAAATAATTTGGATATAATAACATTTTTAATAATAAAACACTTTTACCACATCCAGATAAACCAATAATTAACATCTGAAATGAATTTGGTAAAATTTTATTATGATTAAATTTAGTTAAATTATTATTCCAAACAGGAAGAATATCATCGATTTTTCTCATTTTTAATTGGATTTTAAAATATTCCTTGTCCAAACTTTTTTACATTTATAAAATTTTTATCCCTAAGATTTTTAAATAAGTTTTTAGTTCTTCATCATCATTATTATGAATATTTCGTAAATATTTTGTAAGTACTTTTGATTGAAATATATCTAAATTTATGCCATTTCCATTTGTTTTTGATTTAATAAATTCAGTTTCTGCTTTTGCTTTTTCTTTTTCTTGATCTAATTTCTGTGCTTCTTTTGCATTTTTTTACAACTGTTGAAATACCATCAGATGCACCAGAAGCAGCAGTTATTCCACCAAAAATTAATGGTAATAATGCAGCTAAAGGAAGAATACCACGTTGTTTAGATTCTAAATCTTTGATTTGTTTATTTTCATCTTTTGCAATACATACTTTTTTATCTTTATATTTAACTGATTTTGGTTGATTTGAATCAATAATAGATTTTAATTTAGATTGAAATTTTTCATCTTCATAAATATTTTTCATTTTTATTACTTAAAAATGGTTATTGAATTTGATTTTGTAAATAAAAAGAAAACAAAAGAAATGGAAAATATTGGAAATAGAATTTTTCTTTATCCAAAAGGTGGGAAAAGATATTATAATTGGTTGGTTTCTGGGTTTCGATATTTTAAGACTATATGGTTGTTACCCAGACAACCCCATACAAATATCTTTCGCTTGCCACTCGGCACCCGTTGCTAAGCTACGTTGGAACTGTGTTCGAGTGGGTAGATCGTCCGCAAAAAGTGAGCGCTATCGCTAAGGTTATAATTGACCGAACGATCAATGGGTTCAACGAGCTGCCGATAGAAGGCCTGTGCTAGATTTCGATTTTTAGGTCCCATTATTCTCCTATCTCTATCAAAGGTTAACCTATACTCTCATATCATTCATTGTTATGTCCATTCCCATAGTCCTTCTTATCGTTGTCCGTGTTGATGATTATTCTATGACATGTACATCCTTAGTTATGTTAAATATCCACACAGTACTTCTCTTACCCTTATCCCTATTATACCTACAATGTTCTCTGTTATTGATACTAGTATTGTCATTGTTACTATTATATGTAATACCTTTATTAATTGTTACTACCATTACCTTTATTATTAGTTTTATTACTATAACTACCATTATATTTATTGTTATTACTACTATGATTATTACTGCTATTATTATTATCATAATTATTATTATCATTACTACAAATACCATGATTATTATTATTATTATCATTATTATTATTATTATTATTATTATTATTATTATTATTATTATTATTATTATTATTATTATTATTATTATTATTATTATTATTATTATTATTATTATTATTATTATTATTATTATAATTATTATAATTATTATCAATATTATTAACAAATTTTTGTGTAGGGATTCGTCCTTATTCTATAGCTTTAAGAAATATTTTTCTTATATAAAAATTTAGCCGTAATCCATCTGTATTTTTCCGGTTTTCGATAAAGTATTTTTGTTAATTTGAAAACTTTTAGCAGCGTTCCGCCCTTATTTTACGGTTTTATCTTTATTCTGCAGTTTTCGATAAAGTATTTTCATCGATTTGGAAAATTTGAGCAGCGTTCCACCCTTATCCTACAGTTTATAAGAATATTATATTAACAATCGAACAACATTTCACTTTTGTTTTACTATTTTCTATAAGTATTTCAATCAATTCGGAAAATTTGAGCAGCGTTCCGCCCTTATTTTACAGTTTTTAAGAATATTATATTAATAATCGAACAACATTTCACTTTTGTTTTACTATTTTCTATAAGTATTTTAATCAATTCGGAAAATTTGAGCAGCATTCTGCCCTTATTTTACAGTTTCATAATAATCTTATACCAACAGTTGAGCCGCATTTCACTTTTATTTTACTATTTTCGATAAGTATTTTAATTGATTCGAAAAATTTGAGCAGCGTTCTGCCCATATTTTCCGTTTCAATTTGACATAATTTATTTAAATCTTATATATTATTTAAAACATTATTTTTCATGATTTTAGTCGTTCGGATTAATCTTTTTCCGATGGCTATTCATTTTAACTGTTGCAACGACTTCGCAATTTTCCTCGCTACCCTTTCCCTCTCTCTGTCCTTAAGATCTATGTATGTTCATGTTATATTTAATGAGTGCCCACTGGACTACTCGGTGTTAGATATTTTGAGCCGATTTTGTTAAAAATTTATGTCAATCTTTTCAGGAAACGGATGATGAAGGAGCAGCCAAAGGACTACTCATTTACCCTCCAATTTCCACTTTGTACGGATAATATTGACGTTCCAGCTCCTGCGTTCATCACGCCGGAGCCTTCACGGGCACGAACTATTGGTGATTATACACGCACTTACATAGTTCGATTGGGGTGTGTAGATTTTAATTACTTGCGGTGCTGTATCGGCTGTGGGCCGGAAAAGAAAATAAATAAATAAATTTTACCATGGTATTTGGAATAAAAGTTTCGACGCACTAAGGCTATAGATAGAAAATATTTATTCAGCATATTACATCGGCCACATACGGCAATTCGTAATGCATAAAAAACTTGTGAGCATATAGTAAATACCATTTGAAATTCATTGTGTCCATTCCATAAAATTTAATTCGAAAATCCCATAAATTTAATTCGAAAAATCATCAATAAATTCAATTTGAAAAATCATCCATAAATTCAATTGAAAAATCATCCATAAATTCAATTGGAAAATCATCCATCAATTCCCTTCGAAAATTCAATTAATAATATTACACCAGTTGAGAGTGGTCGTGTTCAGGCAAAACACTTACCCGTGTTAATTGCCTGAATGCACGGCTCTCAACCAGTTATGCACACCGATTAATTCTCTGCAATGAAATTTTTTCTCCGAAAAATAAGACTGACTATTTGTGAAAACACATCAGTATTTATACCTACAATTTGGCCTTAACCTTGCGTGTTAATTTTATTGCGATTAAACAAAATTCGACCTTGAAATTATTTGTGTTTTCTAAATTAAAATTTTATTAATTTCTTAATTTAAATTGATAATTTATTTTTAACATTTTTTAAATAAATTTATTCAGCTAAAAATATTTTATTTTTATTCATTTAATTCATTAATTTTTACTTTTATATAAATGGTCATTTTACGGTCAAATTTTCTTGTTATTATGTTATTTTATATGTAGATTTCGTGCGGTTCTTGATGCATTTTGTATTTATTTTATTTTACTTTTATATTTTTGATTTTATATTTATTTATATTTCCTCAGATTTTAAAATGTTTAGTTGGTGTTGTATATTGTATTTTAAGTTATCTTGGTGCTGGGTTTTTGTGCTGTATTACTGATGCATTTAAACAATTCTCAAGGCTATTTGTGTGCTGGCCCAACGTAATTGTGATTATTATAATACTGATGATGAATATCATGGTGGTAAAAAAATTGATTCTTTATTAATTAATAATAATAATGAAAATAATGATAGAAATTTATTTCTAAGAGCTATTAATACAATATTGAATTTAAAAACTAGTTTTCTGTAATTCTCTTTGATACATTCTTCCTACAATTTCTTCTCCTTTTAAATTATATATTTTATAGGTAATAGGTTTAGTATTATAAATTTTTTTTATTATAAAGATTTCTTTACTCCATGAATATGTTATTCCTTTTTCAAACCTATTTTTCCATTTGAATATTCTTACTCGATCTCCAATATTGAATTTTTGTTTTTCATCATCCATAAATTCATTTGCATTAATATTTTCATTTGTAATTTCTTTTATTAAATCATGATTCTCACTTGCTTCCATTGGACTTGTTTTTATTGCTCGATGAATTTTATTATTATAAAAAGAAATTAAATCATCAATTAAATCAATTCAAATACGATTTCCTCTTTCTGCAAATTTTTTATACATGAAAGATTTAAATGTTCTGTTGAATCGTTCTATCATAGGATTATGTGATGAATCTTCTGTTCTTTCATCTGGTTGATTGAATGTTAAATAAAATTTTATATCATTTTCATCTAAAAACTCTTAGAATAATTTATTATAGAATTCTTTAGCATTATCAACATATAATTTTTTTGGAATTCTATTTGGATTTGATTCAACCATTGATTGGAATGCATCTTTAATTGTTTCAGGTTTTTTATTTAGTAATGGAATAGCCCAAGCATATCTAGTATATAAATCTATAATTGTTAAAATATATTTAAAGTTATTATTATTTTTAGAATTAACAGTTTCAATTAAATCTGCTGACCAAATATCATCCTTTTTAAAAACTTAGATTTTTAAATATTTTTTATTATTTCGATATTCTTTATGTAATTCATTCGCTAAAGTAGTAATAGTAGTAGATCGTATTTCTCCTTCACCACCACCACCTAAAACAATCGGACTTTGTCCTATGCCAAGGGCGATCTTTGCTTTCATTGCTCCTTTTGCTATAGCTCTTGAAAATCTTTCTCCAAATGTTGGGTTTTAAATTTCATTTAAATCTTGAATTAAATCAATATCTGTTTTTTGTCTATTTCTTAGATTTTCATTTCTATATGCAATATCACGCTTTAATGCAGCTTCATCAACACGATTCCTTGGTTCTTCTCCTGGTTTTGGAATATCATTTTCATCAAGTATAATATCTAAACGCGTTTCAGGACCGAGGTATTGCATCATTAGAAGATGATTTTCACAGGTATATTTATACCATGGAAAATCAGGTAATTTAGATTCTTAATTGTTGTAAATCTCGCCATATTTTTTAAAATTTTCATAATGTTTTTTTGTTTTAATATGTTTAAATAAATAACTTTTATGAAAATAAGAATCACATCTTTCACAATATCTTTCATTTTTTTCATATTTCAATTTTTAAATTTAACAAATAATTCATTAAACAATTTTGAATTCATATTTAAATTTGAATCGAAATCTTTAATATCCCAATTTTTATCAAAATCATTATTTTCTTGAATTTCTTTAAGTTTTTAAAAAACTTCTAATTTTAATAATCCATCAAAGTCATTATTTTATCCACTTTTACCAGAATTTCTTGGATGCGTGTGTGTATGCGTGAATGTGAGTATGTTTCTATGGCAACGTCTTTGTTACTATAAATAGAATGTGTTTCTATAAATAGATTTTGGAAATAAACCAACAATAAGCTTTTTACGCAATTTACACGTAATATATAACTATAAATAATGATAAAACACCCATATCCATTCAGACCGCAAATTGGGGGAATGGGGGACATTGGACACCCTGGCTGGTAAGGGTATAAATTTTCCGTTTTGGGGTACCCTAAAAATTGCTCATAAATGGGTGGTTTGGCTCGTTTTGTAGGGTGGTCTGGCTGGATATGGGTGTTTTACCACCACTCATTTGTATGTTTTTTCGACGAGTTAAAACAAATTCCAAAATCTCAAGAAGTGAGCTATGTTCATTCTAAATTAATTGGTTAAATATTTTATGATAAGGGCAAAAATTTAGTTTTAGTAAAATATTATGTTACAGACTAATATTTAATGAAATAATTTTGTTGAGTTTGTCATTGAAATGTAAAAATTAACAATTATTGATGTATACTATAGTTGATTATGATAACTAATTTCAGATAATGTAAACTTTTATTAATTAACACAATTAATTACCAGTTTACAACAATAAATGATTCGACTATAATATGAAAGATTTGACGGTTATTGTAACCCTTCATGATTATAAATAAAATCAAAACGATTACTAAAGAAATTAGGTGGTATTAAAAATGAAAATGAGGAATGATTCGTATATGTAATGATATTCGTAAATTTTGACGTAAACGTTAGAACTCTTAATCATATTTTAAAATTGCTAGATTAAAACTAGACAAAACGCCATTTTAACCAAAACAATGGCACCACACTATCCAAATTGTATGCATGAACTGGGTAATAATGATAATAAAGAAACATTTAATAAATATTATCGACAACAAAGCGACATTAATCAAAATTAACCAAGTCATTCGAAAAAATTAATACAAATACAATTTCTAGCTTTGTATTAAGCTGACCGCCATTTTGAGAAAAAGAATTTATGTAAAATTGGTTAGTCGCACAGCAAAATAGAAATTAGTTTTGTGATTTTCCATGTTAAAATATATAATGCAGTGCCACTTGTATTTTTGATTTTCCCCTTTGTTATACAGATCGAGGTTGTTGATAATAACTATAAACAAAAGTGAACTGTGTTGTGGTGAACTAAGCAACAACTTCACCTAAGTTTACATAAATATTCTATCAAGGCGATCGTCCAGCGCCAAATCAACAACTGAAAATTCATCCGTCGTTTCGCCGACCAAAACTCATACGATATAAAATCCGTAAAAAACAAACGACGTGATGTTGAAGTAGGAAAGTCTATATCGCAAATCAACTCCTAAAGTGCCAAGGTCTTATGCAATTTATTCACACGATAGCAATGAATCGATTCCTCGAGAGGACGTTAATAATAATGATCAATAGATAGCCATCATCTTAAACAGAATCAAATATCGTGAAAAATCGTGATTTAAAAAAAACAAATTATATTAAAACAGAAATGGATTTATGTGATGCTAAGTAATTGCTGGAATGATTTTGGAACTTATGTTATGTTAAAAAAATGTTATTAAGTTTAGGTATAAAAAAAGGTTGTTTGTTTATATACTCTATGCAAATAGTTTAGTTTTAAAAATGTACCTTAGAATAAAAATACAATTTAAGCAATAACTTTATTTTCTGAATATACCAAAAATTAAAAATAGAAATATAGTGAATATTTTTGATAATTTCCATTTTAATAAAGTTATGGGAATTTTTACTGTTACATCAAAAATTCCCATGCCCATCACATGTGTGAATTTTCGAATACGAATGATCAAATTATAGCTTTTGGAAGTGAAGTTAAATGGATAAGAAACTAGTTGGCCTATAAATTGTTGGGTTTGATTAATGAATAAATAAATAAAAGTCGTTTCATTCTGACTCTTTGTCCATAAACCAATGAAAAATGAATTCTCAACGTAAATTCAATCCTTTTAATTACAACGTTCAACTGGGCGTTGGCCTCCTTTGACTGAAAGTTAATGTGAAATTGTAATATGAAAAATTTGAACTCGCTAATAGACAGGAGTCTGACTTCTACTGCCACCAAAGGTTTGGACTCTAAAACTTAAAAACAGTGTTCCAATTTTTGGTTATCTGCCAAACATTTTTCGATAATTCTTCAGATCAGATTCATCTCTTGCTTAAATTCATTCAAATATTACATTTTCCTTCAACAATAACACTTCTTTTGTACAATTTATTTCACTTTGTCCTATTTCCAGTTACTTCATTGCTTTATAACTAAGACTAAAACCTGTATTTCTGGTTTTGCTTCTCTTATTATACTGTACTTATCCCTTTAACTAATGAATTTAAACTGAAATAATTTCCAACAAATTCTCTCTTTTAACAATATTTTTCTAACAAATCCCTCGGCTACCATCTAGAAATATACAATAATTAATTGCTACCAGCATTAGATTCACTTTGCTTCCTAATTACCTTTAATAACCGTATCACGATAATGACATTCCAAAATCCAATTTGTTTATTTTCTCGTGTGCTTACACAACTTTTATTCAGCCTATTAATTAATTATATATTTGTGTTATACACAAATTTGTGCTTTTCCTACTCCCACTTATTTACCGATAAAACAATTTCTATCACATTGTTCTCCATCACCTAAGCTATCGCTGACTCGTTTTACAGATTCAAATTCAAAAACAATTATTTATTATTTTTAAAATCAGATGTTTTCAAACCAAATTATGCACTTTTCTTAAACCTTGTTTTCATTATATTTCTCTCTCTTTTACATCAATCCCGGATCATCTTTTTACATTTCTTCATTGAACTTTAATTGTATAACATTAACAAAACAAACGGCAAAATCGAGCAAGGAATGGACGGTATCGCTAACCGATGTCACATAAAATGTGTAAAACGCAAATCGCTTCAATTTCAAAATGTTCAACGGGCATTAAAGATAATGAAAATAATAAAATAAAAACCAAATATTTTATCACTTCAAGAAATTTATTAAGAAAATAAGATCAGTGTTTAAAGAGGTAATATAAGAGCTACATAATCTCACAAACTTTACTTGATTGAGTATCATGAGGTATCGCCATTTTCTGACCCATACTTATTTCGGATGTCTCTTCTTCCTCTACTATCGTCTCCCGAATACACGAGTTACTATTTTGACTATCCAATTTCACTGTCCCATCTATGTTTGTATCGTTCATACCATTGGTTTTACTGTTAGAATAAGAAACCATCTAAAATAAAATAAATTCTAAGCGTCCTATTATCGACATCTTAAGCAAATTGGACCTTTGATTACCTAAGCATGAAAATTTATTGCAGTATTTGTTTTGTAAATTTGATAAACTTGTCAATTTTTTCCTGCTCAATTTTTATTACGTGTACAAATTTTTTATGCAATGTCTAATCACTTTTATTAAGCTTTTGTAATTACATTTTTAATAAAGTCCAGTTCTGATACGAATAGAAAACCCTTGATTAAAAATGAGAAAGTCATAAAAGGTTAGCGGACAGCTTAGAAGGCATAATAAAAATACTGCTAAATCGTACATTTTTGTTGATTGAAATAAAAAGTCATACAAAACTTGTGAGAGAAAGTCTGACGAATCACGATTTTAAATTATAAAAATTAATAAATGATCTTTAAATTTAAATTAAGTTTTATTGGCTGAAATTTTAATTTTAATGATTTATGAACTTTAATAGTTTGAAAAAAATTAATTAAATTACTTTCAAATTTTGAAATTATATTTTAATAATTAAAATAAATTTTTAATTAAAGAATTATTCTAACTTGTTTTAATTATTAAAAATTTATTATTAATTATATTGATTATCATCAATTTGTTATTTATTTAAATTAATTAACTAGATATGTATTATAAACAAAGTTATAAATTTTTTTTAAAAATATAAAAGTTAAATTTACATTTCCTATAATCATTCCATCTGTTCTAAATTTTTGGTTATCACCATAAAAGAGGATCGCGTTTGTCGCTCTGTGAAACGCCTCATAATTTCCATTACTATTCGAATTGAAGTCATTGCAAAGAGTCTTAATTTCCAACTAATATATCCACAATAATTTCAACAATACCTTGAGTTTTCGATCTTTCCTTTCCAATCTCTCTAACTTCCTTGTAATTATTGTTAAATCTGTCTTCAATTTCATAATCTCCTCAGAAGCATCCACTAGAGGAATGACGGAAATTCGTCGATTTTCAGGTCTCTTCATTGTTGAATTTGCATCTAATAGGTCCAATCGTATCTAGATTTGCATGAAAATAACATTAAAGACTTCAAAATCTTTTACTAACAACATTTTTGTTTGAATCATCCTGATTGACAAAGATGCGGAATGTAATGTATCCGGTAAGAAAGTAGTCAAGATGCTCTTGTGTGATTCTAGCAAATGAAATGACTTTATTATAGTTGAACACCGCAGATTTAGATCCTTTTGAGGTTTCGGTTTCAAATGATTTCTCATCCTTGAAAATTCTAAATCGAACTTTTATTCCGATAGTATACTTAGCATTGTGGAGTTCAACTGAAGCTATTCCAATCTACAAAAACTTATTATTTTATGTTTATAAATATTTTTTAATATTCATAACATGTGTACAATAATTAGTAAGCTTATACCACAATTCTTATTTAAAATTACTAAAATAATAACAAATAATACAAACGTAAACAAGTATTTGAATATAAATTTATAAAATCGATGTCACAATAGCAATGATCACAAGTATATCAATGATTTAATGAAAAGTTTGATAAAGCCACAGCTGCAATGGTGTGTTGAAAAAAGATTTATAGTGAATAGTTTTCAGAAACATCGATAGATTAAAAAATCAATTAAATAACAAACCACGAATTTCAAATTGGAAATGGTAATACTTTAATTATAAATTAAATTATTGTTGTATGTTGAGTACATGTTGAAATCTTTACTTAAGCATTAATTATTTTTATAGAAACAAATTTTTATGGATTTGTTTAAATATATTATTGTATTGAAATAATAAACATTTTATTCAAAATATTGATTTTTAAATGGATTCAATAATTAATGGGTCCATTTATTATATCACCAATTATTAGGCAAATAAGAGGTGATAACCAAAAGAAGTTCTTAAAATGATATTAATATAAGTTTAGAACATGAAAAAATTATTCAATTTCTAATTTTCTATTAATATTTTTATTTTTTGAAGATGGCTTCCATTAATTCCAAGAGCTCAACTGGGTTTTTTATTTATTTTTTCTTTTTTATTTTATTAAATTTATTGTAAAAATTAACATTGTTGACGTCAATTTATTTTAAACTCCCCCTCCCCATGTAAACATTTGTCAAACTTTTTCAAACCACCATCCCCTATTTTTTGACATAAGTTCTTCTTTACCAGAAGTTCTATGGCTAGTAATGTGGTTAAAGCTCAAATCAAAATTCAAATACAATTGATATAAAACTTCACAAAAACAAATCAACAGGACGAATGTCGAAAATTATTGTGAAATATTAAACTGTAAATGGTACATGTGTAATGTTGAGTCTTAAATACCTAGAAACATAAAATTTCACTGAAAAAATTATTAACTTCTGTTTTTAATAAATGTTGAAAACATGTTTTGCGTATGTATAACTCGAAGCTTACAAAAATTTAGAAAATTTAAAAGAATATTTTAACACGTTCAAAATGAAACCAACCAAAAAGTGATATGTTCTGGTCAGTAAAGATTTTGGGTCATCAACAAAGTTATCTTCATCTATTACACGACCATTGCTTGTACTCGGGGATATAGATACACTTATAAACCCTTCTTCATTTCCTTCATAATTTAATATGGGTATTTTATCCTCAAAATCCAAATTAAAAGCCAAAGCTTGTAAAAATACATTAGCAGTTCCTATCAACACTTCACCAGTTGGTTCCCAAAACGGATCTTTGGAACTAATAGTTTCTTTTAGAGATTTATCTTCCAAAAACTGTTGATACATTTCCTAAAAATAGTGGTGTTGTGATTCATTGAATTATATTTAATAATTAAAATTACTTGCATTAGGTATCGACGGCTCATAAATTTACCTCTTTCCCAAATCCAGAAGTTACCATTTTTATTATCCATAACTTTTATCATAATACTGTATAATATATGAATGATTATGATGATAATTATGATGATGATGATAATGATAATAGTAGTATTAGTAGTAGTAATAATAATAATAATAATAATAATAATAATAATAATAATAATAATAATAATAATAATAATAATAATAATAATAATAATAATAATAATAATAATAATAATAATAATAATAATAATAATAATAATACTGAGTAGAAAAAGTAGAATAACAAAAAGGGAAAAGAGGATTTTTTTGTTATTTTTAATTTATTTTCCATTTTTTATTCAATCATTTCTTTTTTGAATATGCTTAGTTTTATATTTAACGCAAATTTTTGTACGTCAAATAAGTTAAGCAGTTCTTTTTAATTTGTATATATACGAAAGAAAACTGATAAAAATCTGTTTAGATAAAAATTACTTGTTGTGCTACGAACGATAAAAATCACAATATCTACACAATCGTATTTCGGTTGAAATTTGTGTTTTATTTTGATATAGCTTGTAACGTACGCCTTGTGTGAAAGAATTAAATATGAAGCCAAAAATTGACCGATAGTTTCAAAATAAAATGAAGATAACAGAGGACATAATATAGTACATTTACGGTTTAATAGACGTGATAAAAATAGATTTGATCTTTTCTGACTCCTTAGTTTATCACTCACGCCACATTTGCATATATTACGGTTCCAACCACGCCGGAAGTTTTAAGCAGTCTATTCAATATGCGTCTTTGGGCAGAGGCGAATGACTGTTGCGTTACACAGATCATGGATAATATTCAAACAGTGAAAGCACACAAGCAGAATGCATCAAAACAGTCTTTAATAACTGATTAATTTCTTCCAAAGCATTAGTAACCATTCTCGAAAGTTTTAATTTATGTTGATACATTGTTTGTATGACTGTGTACACTTATTTACAACACCGCCGTTTATTATTAACTTTCGCTTATTATTTACCACCAAAAGATGAAATGATAGGGGTAAATATAAAGTGCTGGACACGGTATATTGAAATTTATTGACATAATAATTTATTTACGATGCCAATACAAACAAATGCAAAAACGATTGAATAAAATTAAAATTGATAACATAAAAAGTAATTTTCCAAAGGCATAAATAAATTAGATTCAGAATTATTTGGATATCTAATGGAACTTATGTAAGAAATCTTGAATAGAGACATTTTGTTAGCGTTGGTCATTATGGACCAATATTATTCAGTAATTTTGTTGATGTGACAAAATGTATACCGCGTCAAGTTTCTCGAATTCCAATCACCCAACCGAAATATTACCCTTATTCGGACGAATACCATGCAAATGACGATAAACTAATGAGCATATAGTAATAAATTAACACAACTTTCATATCTTTTATGACTATCTTTTGAATTCGTTTCACCTTAAATAATATCCTTATCCTTAACATTAAAAATCTTTACCAATTTACCAATTTCTAAAATACGATTTCATTGATTTTAGCAAACATTGATCTATAATCAAAAATTAACTGAAGATAAATGAAAACAGACAAAGTGTGAAAAAGGATAAACTTCAAAATCACAAATTGCTCAAAGTCCAAATTCTTATTTCACTAGAAAAGTTATAAATATGGGCGTTTTATTTAGTTATACCATTTTCAAATTAAGTAATTTGCAATTTTTGTTTAGGATTTCAAAAGATGTGGAAAGAACTGGATGTATTTTCCATTTGTCCGTGGGTTCTACTTGCATGTCACTCAATAGTATTTGTGCATCTATCTATCTGGCAGAGTACACATTTGTCTGCTTGTAGCAGATTGAATATGATAATCGTGTATTTGCAAGAAATAGTTAAAATTAATTCACTATTCTAAATTAATTATTATTAACCCTTAATTGTATTGTGTAGCAAATTTGCTACATACCAGAATTTCAAGTTTAGATAGCCTAAAATAAATAGGAACCAACCATTTCATAGAGTTTTTTGTGAGCTACAAAGCTGTTTAACGGATATTAAATTTTACATAACATTTTTAAAATTATTTTTATAATAATATATTCAGTCAAAGGAACGTTATTTTACTTTATTCAAAATAAAAAAAATCATGAAATTAAGGGTTAATAAATATATTTAGATAATTTTTAAAGTAAATTTTAATGTATTTTAATTTTGTTTTGATTAACTTATTTGACAATCGAAATGGTATTTTATTAGTTTGAATAACTTTAATATAGTAAGATAACAGCAGCTGAGCGAATAAGGATGATATGTCTTTTAAAAACGCTATATTCTCATTTATGTTAGGGAAAATTTGGTAAGAAAGGGATGTTCTGTTCGAACTAGCATTACATATGATTGTAAGAAGGTAAAAATAACAATATATCTGAAGAATTTATTAATGAAAGGCAGATAATATATATATATATATACTACGAGTGTGTCTACAGCACATGTATCACTGGGATAAATAATAAGCATTGATCTAACCCGAGGACCCAGACAATCAAAATAATCAATCAAACATGCAGGTAATCGTAAACCTTAATTATAAGGGTTTACATATATGGGAAATGAAAATCAATTATCCAATACAATTACATCACAATGATGATCGCACGAGAAAAATCATAGAATCGAATCAAAAAAGATTTACTTCTGAGTAATCATACAACTTCGGATATGAATAAGGTGGCAAGACATTTACTAGTATATTTCATTAGATCCCGATTAAATATTTGATGAAATTTTATGTATATGATAAATATATATTTTTTATAAGTTTTATATCTATTTATAAACGATTTTAGTGTAAACTATTATTATTAAAAGTAAAAATAAAAGATACGCTGTTCTTTTAGCAGATCCATATTTTGAATCTTGGGCGTTGGGTGGTACTAGAATGATTTCAAAGGTTTTCGATTTTTCAAGTTCTTCGGAAATAGCATTAACTTCGGATATCATTGGTAAAATTTCTAGTATTTGCTGCTGAACTACCTGTTGATCTAAATTAAATGAAAATGTGTAAATGTTCCTTAAAAATCATTGCAATTTAATCGGTGGTTCAACCAGCTTTAAAAAAGCTTTTTTTTATTTATTTTAACTTATATAATACACACAATTATTTAACTAAGCATAAGCTAATACCACTATTGTAAAAATTGAATTAGAAATAAGCACGCGAAAAGCCAGCAGTGTGATGTGTGTGTGCCACTATTTCCTCGATTAATGGCCGATTGAGACTTGATTCCGGTTCAACTCTTCAAGCAAAAAAATGTATGTTGGTTTTGATGAAAAATATATAAAGCTGCATTTTTCATTTTAGCTTAGATAATGTTCAGATATTAAATATAACTATTAAGTAATAATAATATTAAATCTCGTCAAGGGAGGTGCATATGCCTATTACATTCCTTGGTTAAGCCACAGCACTTATGTAATGAAATATTTGTTGTTTTACCATTATGCTATATTACGTAACCGATTGTAATTACTGTGTATCAATGCCCAGATGGTTACTTGATTAATATTTAATATCAAAGCTTTATGATTGTTTATGGACACTTTTATAGCTATAGAAGCCTGAGACTGCTGGACGGTTCTATTGCATACTGCGTAAAAGGAATATATAAAAAGTGCACTTTCTATTTTTGAATTAATACATTTGTTTTTCTTTTTTTGCTTGCTCTCAAAAAAATTAGTTCAATATGGACATTTTGAAGGTTTAATAACAAAAACCAAACAAATCTGACTAACCAAAAACTGCTATAACCTAAAGTTTTGTAATTTCTTTGACTTGATTTAAATTTCTTTATTTTCCAAAATAAAATTAAGGGACAAAATAATTATATTTAAGACCAAAGGTCCATCCTTAATATCTTTGATGTTGTATGCTTTCCATTATTGGATTTTCTGCGTTAAATGTTGTTTAATATTATTCAATAAAATACACATTTAAAATAATATCAGATAGAGGAAAAAGGTTAACAAAAACCATACAAAACTATTTTTTTAAGTGTATGAAGTGATCTTTTAATAATAACTCTCGCTAAAGTTTTGAATGCGACTTCATAAAGAAATCCTACTTTGATACAGAAAATAAATATAAGTATGTTTTATCATTATTTCATTTTTTATACCATAGGATTGATAGAAATCAGAAATAAAAATTGACATCATATAAATGAGCTCTCATAAATTATGTGAGGCAGAGTCACAAATTATGGACAGTTGATAATTTAAAAATCATATTTTCACTAAACTTACATTTTTAAAGATTTTTAAAATGTTTTAATGCTGATAAAATTTTAATGAAACTAAATTGTATTTATTATAAATTTCGGATCATTTATGATTTATTTTCAAAAAGGTAAGATTTATTATATTTTATTTAAATACTCGTTTGTGAATGTCTTCTGAAATCTTTCGTTCTTTAATAATTTCTTTATGATAAAATGCTTGAAATATCCTTATATAATTAAAAACGCTCGTAATAAATGATTTTGCCAGTAATATTTATCCATTTGTGGGTATTTATTATTATATAGTTGTTACATTTATGTGTGTTTATATTTTATTTTTCTCACTAAAATTATTTTTCGGTTTTCTATATTATAAACCAATTTTTAAATTTTAAGGTTCATCAGACTGAATTTCATTAGTATTTTTAATATGGAATAAATTGTAATATTTTTAATAAAATATTAAAATATTATAAATGTTTCTAAAAAAACTTTTGTTATTGTGTATGTTGGAAATATTTGTTGTTACTGGTAAAGGCGAGATTCAACAGCCTCGACTTAAATTTGAAAAAACACCATGAAGAGAGACTAGCATCAACAAAATTGAGCAAATGCTGTTTATCAAAAGAGTCATCAACGCATGTGCCTAATTACTGCGACCAAAAGACACTAGTAGAGCTCTTTAAATTAGGAAATCTAAACTTTGAGACAGAAGCAAAGTATAAAAAGTCAAAAGAAAATCTTAAAATATATATAGTTATCACACAGAAGGAAAAGATTACAATAGCAAATATTAAATTCCCATTCAAAGATAAAGACCAAGTCAGGCTGCAATAATCAAGAACTATGAAAAATATGTTGAGCTTGCTGAAGAAATTCTAGAGGAAACACATTTCTACACAGCTGTTGAAACTTTTGTTGTGTGCATTTGGAACATAGAAAAACAGAAATAACACAATCCTAAGAAACTTGAAATTCAAATATAATGATTAAAAAGACAGGGAAGTCAAAATGGTTGAGCGTGTCATCAAAGACTTCATTATAACCTATAAACACCATAGAGGCTTCCACACAAATTAGAAGCGATATAAAAAAGAATGTCCTATGACAACATCCAAAAACAAGAAATATCAGTTTCCCCCGCTAAATATTTATTTTAAAATTTTTAATTAATTTTGCACTTTTAATTATTATTCTGAATATCAATGTTTTTATTGATTTTCCTTTTTGTTTTTGTAAATTTTGTTAAATCCCAACACAACTAAGTTGAAAATTTTCGGAATTTAATGTAAAGTAATTAAAATATTATAAAATAATGAGAATTCCCAATAATAATAATAAAATACCTTTAGTTAAACCTTTGACATTCTCTGTTCCAAATCCATCGGCATGGGCAATTTCATTTTGAGCATACTCCCAGTCAATTAATTTTGGGAGATTTTTATTCTCCTTAACATTTTCAGGATCAATGAACAAGTACATATGATGAGAACCTAAAAACATAATTCAATTTCATATAGGACTTAAATAAACTATCAACCAAATAAAATTCGATCTTTATGAGTCAAGGGGCACTCGCTTGTTAATGTATTACCATTCAATTTAGTTTTCGCCCCAGCCAATGCCGGTCTGATTGTGAAAGAATGCTCATCTTTTCTTTCTATAATAGCGTGTCGATTACTTATACTGAGACCCTTCAACACAATAGTGTTCATTTCTATTTTCTCTGGTTTTGACTTGACTTTCTTTTTGTGTTTACTTTTTTTCTGTAATTCAAGGTCCTCGTCATCAGTGTCTATTTCTTCTTTTCCGCTTATTCGGGATATAAGAGTCAATTTCTCCGTCAAATAATGAACAATAATTCCTGATAAAAATTAATTTTATCTTCTAAACAAATGTATCAATCAAATATAAACAAATAACAGTAATTTTAAAATGATGATTATTTTATTTCTATATTACGAGCGTGTCACTTTTAATAATAATATCATCGGGGTCGGGTAAAATGGAAACCATTTTACAATATTCATAATTGAATAAAGTTATTTTTAGGCGGAAATTTAAAAAGAAATAGTTAAAACAAAAATTTAATAAATTCCAATATTAAATTCGTTAATTCACTATTAAAAGGTCTGACAATAATTGCCAAAAACATGCGTTAGCTGAACCACAAATGAAAGGAAAGAGCAATTAGGAAACCGCTGTCAAAATACTTCAATTCAACCAACAAATTTCGACTATTGCCACAAAAATACAGTATAATTTCGATTATCGGAACAAAATTCTTAATTTACCGTTTCCACAGTTATCAGCAGAACTTTAGAAGAATTCAATTAGAAAGAAAACGAAAGTTTTTATGATAAAGCAAACATTGTAATGCCAATTCTATCAGAAGTAATTAAATCATTTGAGCTTGTAATTACATGGCAAGAACAAAATAAAACTGGATAACATAAATTGATGAATTTAAGAAAACTTCACGCAGTAGCTGACAAAAATTAACAGATAATTTCTATTAAATTAAAATAATTGATTTCTTTGTTACCAATAAATGAATAAGTTGAAACTTGATTGATAATTTCATTGTATTTATAGTTTTAGTACATGTTTTGTTATCCAAGCTCATTTTGATGTATAAGGTCGATTTATAAAATGATTTTACCAATTTCATTTATTGGTACACTCTATATATGTTGTTTATTATGTTTTTTAATTAACTAAATTAGAGGCAACACCATGAATTCGAAAGTAGAGAAGTGTAAATTTTATTTTTACTAAACGAATGGTACCCTTTCGCAACTAGCGATGTTAAAATGTTTTACGAATTTCTGTATTTTTTGCTATGATAAGTATTTTCCTCAAGACATACCTGTTATGCTCAAGAAAAAATAGAGTTACCAGGTCTTTTAGATGTCTTTGCACTTCAGCATAAGCTACTGAAAAGAATCGCAAGTTATATCAATGAAATTACTATAAAAATATTGCCGATTACCTGTCTGTTGCATGAAGACCAATAGAGCATTATTTTCCAAAAAAATGAATGATCATTTAATTATAAGGAAAATATCAGTCAAAAATCATCAATTTGTTTTGAGTGCTGCATGACCAATTTAGGAGCGATGTTAGAAAAGTCTACATCATTTACTATATCGGGGAAAGTGTGCACCATAGTACGGCTATTTAAAAGGTTGGAAGTTATAATCGTACATAGGTATGATTGAATGTGTCTCAAAGAAGGAAACATAAGTTTGTTAGTTGAAGTAAAAAAATGTATCAAAAGGTAAATCTCCAAGATTTTAAATGCTTGCTTTAAAAAAATTTGAATAAAGCTGTAACCTTTAAATATTTGACCAGATATGGAATCGACTTCATGGATTTACTTTTAGTGGCATCTGTCAGATTGCATTTCAGAGAGTATATTCAGAGAGTACAATTATCACAGGATCGATAAACTCGTAATATTTTTTCTTGTAAAACATTCTTACATCTTTCATTTTCGTGTCCATCGTCAAACCGCTTAGAACCCTTCGGTTCTGTGAAAGTTGGCGTGTATCCGATGGGATATTTTGACCCATTCAATGCATTCAGACCAAAAATTATTAAAAGAAGAATTGAAAGGCTTCTCTTTCAATAAATTCCCTGTACCATGAATCTCAACCAATGATATATGGTACGAAATTCCAACTGACTGAAGTTTCATGTGTAAACTTTCAAAAATGGAAATCAAGTCTTTCAAAAAAAAGAATATAAGAGATAAATTAAACTTGAGAAAGTTGATTAATTAATCCTATAGCTGTACTGCAGTTTCATATTTACTTTATAGGTGACATTCAGGCTTAGTATCACTGTCTCATAGTTTTCTAGAAAACTTTGTATTACTGAAACCACATTATGCACTATCCTTTGCATTCTTTCACATATGCCATTATAATGCATGCCGTTTTGCCAATTCCTCTAATATATTGAACATCCTATTAACAGTTTTGGGAGTACATAAAATGCCAGGAAGCATTATCGGCCATTCATGCCTTAATAAGTCTAATGAATGTGCAGTAAAATGCACATTGAGTGTTTCATGAACGTCTAATAGAACTTTTCCTTCCAATTCATTCTGTCAGCCACTCACGAGGGCTGCTCTGTCGTATCCCTGATCCATAAAGTCATTCATATTAGTAATGTTGAAGCGTAATAAAGCATATTTTATTAAACTGAAAAGAGATTCTTTGTTACAGAACGTTCCCACACCTGTTAATGATAATTCATTGAAAACCAAAAAACATTCAACAACTTCCAGTTTATCACTTATGTGTTTCAAACAAATAGACAGCTGCACTCACTTTGACAAACCCGTTGCCATATCTGACATAATCACAAAAATTTCCGCTCTGATTTTAGACAGGAATAAATAAAACAAAATTAATAAAATCAAAAGAAAGCCTACACCAGCAGACAGTAACATATTTAATCCATAAAACCACCAAAACCGCAAAAACTTTGCAAAAAGAAGGTTTAAAAAAACATAAGCGGAAGCAGCGACCAAAAAACTAACTATTTTTAAGGTCAAAAATGACCGAAAAAAAACAATAAATTAAAATTCTTAAAAATATAAATAATATACAAAAAATGAGAAAAAATGAAGGAAAAATATAAAAAATTAAATCAAATCTATAAAAAGCCCTCAAAATGGCCAAAAAAGGCATATTGGTCGCACAGACACAAAACAACTATAAATGCAGTAGCTAAATTCATATTTTTAAACTCTAACAAACTTCAAAAACTGTTGTTAATCATTTATGCTAATTTTGAGTAAGGAATTTTTCATTGTAATTTTATGGAAATATATGTTTATATATCAACGATTTTTACATTACTGCAATTAATCTATTCTGGATGGTGGTGACATCGTTTGGTATTATTTATAGTATGTATATAAATAGATTTTTAGAAGGATTGACTGGTAGCTCGATTGGCGAGTTAATTTTCGCTAATTGCAGCAGCTGGTTGTACTACTTTTAATCCCTCGGATGTCCGCCACGAGTTTTGGCCAAAAAGCACAAGTCTTTTCCGGCAGATCGTCGTTGTAAAACATATAGCATCTAATGACAACGTCGACGGCGGGGGCCATTTAAAATCATGGAAAGTGCGACTTTTAAGTGCGACAGTTAAGATGAAATAGGGTGTAACTCACATGAATTGAGAAAAGTGTTCTAAATCTTGTCTGAAAATTAGTCGTAAAAAATCGGATAGAAAGGGATAGGAGCATAAAATTGGTAAGATCTCTCAAATAGTCTAAATATGTCACGTGGCGGAAAGGTTTAAGGATCTAGACGATAGTTGTGTGTATTAAACCGTAGAGGGTTGTAACTACTTAATCTAATGAGAAGATCGAGGGACAATAAATAACACCATATATGACATTTAATAGCACCCGATAGGAAAATAAATAGCACTTGTCAGCATATTTAATAACATCCAAAGTAACCATTTGTATAAAATTTTGATAGAGGACAAATGGTGAAAGTTGACCGCAGTGGAGTATAGACTGAAGATTTTGCCACGTTAGTATAGAGTTCCACAACTAATAAATGAGAATTGAGAATTAATTTTTAATTAGAAATAATAAACACCAAATTTTTTTAACTATGAAAAAACCAAAATATAAATGATAACGATTCAACTAGAATACCTTTCATACGGCATAACTAAATGTCGGAAATAAATACCCAGCTTTTTTTTATTCATTTGAATGTGATCTACACTAAAAGATATCTAAATTTGGTGTCAATTCATAATACAATCCCCTGAACTAGGCAATATTCCGGAATCAATGTGCGTGGAAATTAGAGAATCACTAATATTATCATAAATTGTAGGATCCACAAATATGCATAAGCATAATCATTTGTACAGTAAAATTCAAGGGGTACGATGATTCGATGCTTAGTCTGATTGATTAGAGAATGTCGAGAGAGGAAACTAATAATCACTAAATGTAATGAAATTTTGTAGGGAAAACGAGCAACTGGAAATCTAACAAAACTCCAACTTAACTACTTACTCCGAATTATATAAGTCACCGAGTTAGGATTGACTACCACGGAGTTTTACTGTTACTAAAAATTATCTTATAATTAGCATAAAAATATGAAAAATAAAACATTTTTCTTATTTAAATGATCTAAGACTAAAATATAAAATTAATAGTTAATGGTGATTGATGAACTAAAATAATAATTAGGTAAGAGAATATTAGTTTAAAACGTAAATCGTTTAATTTGTACTAACTAAAACTTAACGTAATTTGAATAAATAACATGATTCAATTAAAGAAAAACCAGCCAAACGGCAAAACTGATATGAACTGTTTATTTTAGTAGATGATTGTCAAAGGATCGGGTATATGCAAATGAAAGCTGTGAGAGTGATTGCAACGCCAAAGATAAGATTATGACGTAAAACCTTCCATCGGCAGTCAGAAACAATTAAGCGAAGATTACCAAAGGATCAGTAGTAAAAACAGTGCTCACCTTCTTGGGGAATTTTCGGCTGTTATAGACAGTACCATCATGGGCTTGCTCATGAGTACATAGCAGTAAGGTGTAAAGTTATTGGGTGTGCGGATGTGATAGTTAGAACCCTAGCGCAATATTAAAGAGAGAATGGCTAAGGCATATGGATATAGTCGAATGGCGGTTAATTAATTCCCACTCGTATACCAACATATAGACTGCCTTAATCACTCACTTCTATTTTTATTTGCTTGACATACTCACTTTATCACTGACGTTATAGTATGTGACAAGCATTTTTCATTGCGGATTTGGTGATTTAGTTGTCTAAAATTGGTCTAAATAGTCCCTTTATTTCTCTTTGGCACAACTGATAAAACTAATTGAACTTTATTGTGAGATGTTAATTTAAACTTTTTTAATTTTAGTTCGGTTTGTTGTCGTTTGATAAATAATTTATTCTCATTATGACTATATGTCAAAGATATATATAACATACTTAATTGTAATTTTTGTTAAAAATTATTGGGCCATTTTTAGCCCATCGGTTTACGGTATGCTAAGTGATAGAAAATATAAACCTGATAACTGAGGGTCTTCATTGAGATTCAACAAATGATGTAATTTAGATCTTTTATCTGCTTCATTCTTTTCTTCTTTAGAAATTATTGCAACCTCTTTTCGTGCTTCTTCTAGCTGAAAAAAGTAATTATTTAATAAGTAAAAGTAAAACAATTAAAATTTAATTTGTCGCTAATCTGCAAAAATCCAAAAATATGGTTATTCATTGTTAAAAATATAATAATAAAAATTTCATATTATATAACCGATAAGACAAACCCTCGCATTCCAGATTTTGGGGTCTTCAGCTGCAATAATTTCTGAATTAGCACTCATTTGAGCTTTGAATTCTTCCATGATTTCTCTGCGTAATTCACTTACTTCTATAAAGTAAATTTAAAGGTAAACAGTTTATTAAACTGATAGAATAATAATAAATAATAAATTACAATAATAGTGAAAAAATGTATTGTTGGATTATTATTTAATAAGTCGGTCATTATTTGACTCCCTGTGTTCCTTCTTTATAAATCAAATAATAAAAATCAACACAGAATATGTTTATCGATTGCAGAAAAAATTGCAAATTGCCACTTTATTAGTGTTTCTCTATCATTTACAAATTTGTTTGACAGAAACCAGGTAGCCCAAGGAACATCGTCTTTTTTGGACGTCGAAATTTTATCAATTAGATTTATTTCCTTCGCAAAACGACTAACTTTAAATTGGTTTATTTTAGTTAGATAATTTTTAGTCTTCCCGCGTCTTCAACTATTAGCTTATCTATAGCACTTTTTTTTACCGTTTAACAATTATTTCCGAAAATAAGATACATTATTTTAATAAGTTCCAGGGCTTCCTTTACTAATTGACTATCTATTTTTCACAATGCTCTCGATTTACATTAAGGGATTAATTAATTTTAATTAACTTGTTTTTCTCTTATAACTTTCTCTAGGTATTCCTCAATAAATTTTGTATTATTATTTTTGTTCTCGTTTTGCGATTTGGAATTCTCCCATACTCGTTTTCTCCGATCAATATTAATTTTCCAATTTTAATTAATTTATTTTGTACTTTAATTATTTTTGTTTATTTTTCGACTTCGTGCTTTAATTTTATTTTCCATCATTTTTTATTAACCCCAACTGTATTTCAAAAGTGGTGTTTAGTCAAAATTAGCAATTGTACCAAGAAGTGTATTATTATGGCTTATGATAAACAAAAAGGTATTTCTTTAATATTTTTAATAAGTACAACATAATAAATACATAAAGTCATATAAAAATACACTTTATATTTTTCGTTAACTGCATCGACGAATTTATAAACCAGAAATCGAATTGAATTAACATTACCTCATTTTTATCAAAATAAAAGCGAGTTTTATATTAATGTTTGCTTCAAAAGACGCTTTAATATTTGATATTTTTTCATAGTTAGTGAGCACTCTTTACCTTTTAATTTTCTATCTTCTTTGAATGTTAAGTGCCATTTCAATGATGTTGATTGATAGGAAGATCAAATTTATCATCGAGATTCAAAGTTACTAATATTTCTCAAGTCTTTACTTTTTTATATGATTTCAATTTCAAAACATTCACTACCCTGATAATTTGCAAATGAATTACATTTTGAAGAGAGAATTTATTGTTAGATATTTGAAATTGTATTAAATTAGAATAAACATAAGTATAGATGAGTAATGTAGCGCTTGCAACTTTTAATTTTACCTGTTAATTAAATTTTGGTTATTTAAAATAAAATTACAAATGCATTATAAATAAATAACAAATATATAATTTTTGTTTAAATATCTTTATTATTACAAATTGATCTCCACTTTGTTATCGACAAAATAAATGTATCTTAAGCTATTAAATATCATCATTTATTCATTGATAATGCC
This sequence comes from Schmidtea mediterranea, assembly GCA_022537955.1. NCBI lineage: Eukaryota > Metazoa > Platyhelminthes > Tricladida > Dugesiidae > Schmidtea > Schmidtea mediterranea. The sequence goes on from CM039679.1 coordinate 126,984,020, forward strand.
GACATAAAAAATTCAATCATGGAAATTACTATTCTGTTTAATACTCGTTTCCATATATTCAATTCAGTTTGAAACAAAACCAACTCCTTTTAAAATTGAAATGCTCGAATTATTTCGGATCTAATAATATTGTGTTCTTCTAGAAATGTGGGAAAGTAAATAAATATCATTGGTATACGCTGGTAACCTAACAATGTTATCATTGACAAAGATCGAGAATTGTACTTGAAGAACGTTCAATTTTAAAAATGTTGGAAAGTATGTTTGCCGATCAAGTGAAAAAGTAGGATCGGAATTTGTAACTGGAGAAAAATCGACCATAACTGAACATGATAAAATAACTGACAAACAAGAAAACATTCTTCATAATGTCCTTTCTCAACTCGAGAAAATTCACAAAACTATCAGACTTGAAGTAACAGAAAATCTCAATATTGAGTGTTAAGTCATGAATTGGTCAAGGAATCAATATGATCTATAGATCAAATCTACATATATATATATATATATATATATATATTAGTATCATGTTTCTACAAGTAATAAATTTATATTTTTTAAAATGATTGTTTCAGAATATTTCAAAAGAGAATATAAATAAAAATAGTTTTGATGTTTTTCTTTCAGTAAATATTGATATTTATTCAAAATGACTTCCTAAACTACCCGGACTTAGATTCTTTTATATAAAATATTATATTTCCTCATATTTCATTGAGAAAATCATTGAGAACGAATTATTGCTTGGAAAATATAAAGAAGCCGAAACTAAAATATTACTAATTCAATTACACACACACACACATAGTATGATTATTATAACACTTGACCGTACACAGATTTAAAAGTGTATTTTTTAATCTTTCTTTTTATGCGCAGTTCAATTGTTCAAAATATTTGACTAACATTACATGATTAATAATAGTAATTTTAGATTCTGCAAACATTTCAATGTTTATAAACACAAATATTCTCCGTTAACGTCTTCTTTAAACTTTTTTTCGATGGTTATTATAATAAGTGGCACAACTTTTGCTATCAATTATCGCGTTTGCGTTAATAATAGATACATTATGCATCATAACATATTTTATAATACAAGTTGACGCGTAAATCTAACTTTATAACAAAAAGAATAACTGAAATTTATGCATTAGCCATTTTAAGGAATATTTAGCATTTTAAGAATACATTTATGAGACTTTTTAGATTTATTCCTAAAAATGTAAATCACATTAATTTTTAACTAAAATTTATAATATATAATTATAATATCATAATATATCTGAACATTTCAACGTGTTGTTTTGTGTTTTAGATTTATTTTATCTTCTACTTTTTCAGTTTCTATGATAAAAGTTGCTAATAATTCTCAAAAATTACACCATCACACAGACAAGTCTTATAACCTAAGTTTATTGAGTTTTTAATATAAAAGAAGTTGTTATTCAATTGAAACAGGTGTACACATTTATGTACTGTCTAAGAATCTCAAAAATTAAATTCATTTATAACTCGAAGAGTCACAATGTAAAGAGCTGAAAGTAGTCATATTGAAAGTGAAATTTCATCAATAATAATCTAAGATTATTAATCTTTGATAAATTCATAATCGAGGTAGACAACCACTCCTTTGAATATTAAACCTTCTAGCATAGTATGTATCAACCTTTGAAAAGTAGCTGGCGCTGTAGCCAATCCGAATGGAAGTCTATTAAAACAAAACTGGCCTTCTTTAGTGCTCAAAACTGTTCGACCTTGAACTCCAGGAGCTACCCCTACTTGGTAATATGCTTTTCTTAAGTTTATTGACGAAAAGTACTTTAATTTTGCAGGAAACTCTAATAATGTTCTTTTTCTGTAATGGCATTCAATTTTCTATAGTTCATACAGGTCCTTATCGATCAATCTTCTTTCTTTACTATTACTACCGGGGCATTCCATGCTCTCTTACATTTTCTTATTAAGTAAGCCTTTAATAAGTCTTTTTTTAGAACTTCTACTTTCTGTTCTAAATGCATTTCTTGGGTGTTGCATTAGTGGGTTTCCCTTCGTTTTTATTTCATGTTTTACTAGTTCCGTATATCCAAGGTCAAATTTGAAGTTCATAAAAATTTTTCAGAATTTCTTTACTAAGCATAGATTGTTTTAATCAGCTTTTTTTCCTAGTCACACCAATGCTACAAACTTTACATCAATATTATTTAGTTCGATTAGTCATATCCCAAAACTATCCATTGTGTCTAGACCACCTATAACATCAGGTTTAACATACTTCACTAATATTATTTTAATTTGTCACCTCTTTTTTAACCATCTTGAACTGATAGTTATGCTTCCTTATGGATGTTCTCCGTTTGCATAAAATACTCCGTGTAAAACAATTCCACTTCTTTTCAGTTCAATTTTCTTCCAAATCTTTTCACTCATTACCGTTACGGTAGTTCCGGAATTCCATAACATTTCTACTACCACTTTGCTAATTTCTATCTTACTCCATCTCCATCTGTGTTTCATGTCATACATGTTTCTTCTTACTTCTATATTATTTAGATTTCTTATATTCAATTCTTCGACTCCACTGACAAAATGAATCCAATGGAATCCTCCACATTTTTTGTATTATTTTCATACTCTTCGCATTCCATTCTTTTTCTTGATTGGTTTTTGCTTCTTCATGAACACAAGCTATTCTTCGTGAGTTTTTATAATTTTTAACAAATAGCAATATAGAAATGTATGAAATTCTTTCCCAAATATCAGATATTTATTTTTAAGGAGGCATTCAAATCTTTTGTGTTCCTTTTCTCCACAAAAAAGCTTTGTCCATGAGAAAGGGTCTTTGTATTTGATGATGGTAGACCACGGCTATGATAGTATAATCTTGTTGTTAAATATTTCATCGATACTGTATGATATCTCTTTCGAAAACGATGTATTGCTCGGTTTTATTTCTTTCTATGAATTTTAGACATACCCGAATCATAAACTCCAGTAATCAATTTGCGTACCTTAATTTCAAACGTAGCAAATCTTTCATTATTACCTTGTTTTATTATTCTCAGTTCTCGGATCTTTCTCAGAATCTTTCTAAGAACCACATGCTTGCATTACTATCAGACTTTTATTTTCTCTGTGTGGATTTGGTTTCTTTCCATATGATTTTTGCTTCATTAACCAACAATAGGTCGACTACTGTTGTTAAATTTTGATCTTCAGTTTGTATCCATTTCTCCATATCGTTTAATCATTTTGCAGCCTATAAATGGGTTTTCCCGTAAAATCGCCTAATATTGCAGTTTAGCAACTCAAATATCGTCTTTTTGGGAAGCAAATCCAACAGTTCTTTTCGAGTTTGGCTCTTCGTTACTATATTGATTGATTTGGCGTGGTCACCAGTTAAATCAGAATTAATTGACATATAAATATTTATTTATTCTAAACGTCAAAACTGATAAATCTTTTTAATTGAAACAAATTAGTACATAACTTTTTATATTAAAGATTATTTTATATTAGACAAAATTTTCAAAAGTACTGCTGAAATCAGTATATATTCAATAACACAATTTGAAACAAATATTTTTTAATGAAGTTGATACTTTTTTAAATTTTCATTATTAAAATGTAATAAATATATAAAATACCATCAGAACTTAATCCTTGAATATTAACAGTTTGGGGTAAATTTCCTGAATTAAGTGCTTGTTTCAATCTTTCGTTTTCAACCTAAAATTAAAAATTTCAATTTTAAATAATTACAGCTGGAAAATAATATAATGACAAGAATTATGATAATATAATTAAGGTGACTATAGATTTTCAGCCAAACAATGGGACATATTTGTTAAAAATATAAAAACAAATTAATCAAAAATCAGAAAGACCTAATTATTTTTTTATTTAAAGACGAATTTATTTAATTTTTTAATCCAAAATCTTTTGATGCTGGATTAGTGTGGCTTTAAAGATTCGTTAAAGTAGAACTAGAATGAACTAGATGAATCTCAACATCTTTGACTTCGCCATAATGAACTGTAAATCCGAATTGCATTTAATACAGCGAACATGGCTATCACTTTCTGTTTTCCTTACAAATAAATGTTTTTATGGCGCTTGTTTAGAATTGCCCCGCATTTTTTAAATAAATTTTATTATAGGGCATTTAATACTTTTAAAAATGGATTATAAACCTAACAAAAAATCAAATGCTTGAAGGATGTTGGAGTTTAGCGAAACAAAGAAATAAGCGTCATTTTGGTATGCATCGTGGCATGTTAGATAGTTATTTATGTGAGTATATGTGGCGACGAAGATTAAATGGTGCAAATCCATTTGAAAAGATTTTACATGATATCCGTGAATACTGGGCCACCTGCCCAATGATCGAGTTAGATAACTGTTTTTACAGTCATGTTAGCTATCTTTAATAATAAAAGCTTGTATTAAAAGTTTATTATTTAAAATAAAATTTATTTAAAAAATGCGGGGCAATTCTAAACAAGCGCCGTTTTTATTGTAACTCATCGGTAAAACAGTCAAATCGCTTTTTTTAAATATAAGAAATTAATATAAAATTAATTTTTTAAACGTAGATTAATTTATTCTGAATAAACAAAACATTAGCAATCACAAATAAATTCTTGTTTGTTATTAAGTGTCAGATATAAAATCATATATATATATATATATATATATATATATATATATATATATATATATATATACATATAATTAGAATTTAAAAAATAAATATAAATAAAAATTGCAATAAATCGTGACTTTTTGTGTGGGGCCGGACAAGCATCATAAAATGTGACATTCCCGGTTACACCGGACGAATGGTCACATTAAATATAATGATAATATTGATAATATTAATAAAAACCTAATAATAATAATTGGTAAATTCTGGATATATATCAAACTCACTAACTAATTTGTCGGATAAATAAAGACAAAAAAATTAACCTAAAACTGATTCATTAAAATTAAATAACTTTTACAGGGGGATAAAATAAAAATTAATGGATTTAATGAACGTTTTAAAGGTCTTGTTAATTTATATCATATATATTTTATATAATAATTTATTTTTAACCCACCCCAAGTAACTTATTGTCACTCCTTATTTTTTACGGGTTTTAAAAATTTAATTCAATCTTGTTACAATTATTGAGAATTTACTCTAATAAAAATAATCAAAATGGAAGAAAGACATTTAGTTAAAACCCCCAACTAATTTATGCATTGTATATGTTAAAGTTAAAGCACAAATTTCAGTCAATGTATACAATCACTAGTTAGTGTATACACTCGACATTATTATTATTATTATTATTATTATTATTATTATTAGTGAGCAAACTCAAACTTTTTTATAAGTATGTTATTTAGTATTTAATAGTGATGTAAAGTTTTCATAGCTTAATAAATTAATAATAATAATAATAATAATAATAATAATAATAATAAAAATAATAATAATAATAATAATAATAATAATAATAATAATAATAATAATAATAATAATAATAATAATAATAATTAATAAATAATAAATAATAATAATTATACTGCTAAATGCGGTTTCACATATATTCTCTAATATTATTAGCTAAAAACATATACTTGTATTGGTTTTGGAATCGTATTTTTTTGCTTTATTAAACATACAATTCTATACAATGTTGGAATTTTATGTTGTTTTTTTTTCAAATTATTTTCATAAAGAACTGTATTATTTAATGTGACAGACATATACCATTACTTATTTGTAAAAAAATAAGGTGGCGCCCTGAATTAATTGGCAGTGTGGTTTGGTTCACCACAGCTAAAAGGTTGCCGACCTTTGGTATACATTAACTAGTGATTGTATACATTGACTGAAATTTATGCTTTAACTGTAACATATAAATTTATTACATTGAATAATTATCATTTCACGAAGAATTGATTAAAGGAAGTCAAAGTTCTCTTAAACGAGAAACTTTTAAAATTATTTGCATAGAAAAAGACAATTATTCGTCAAAAAAGCATAATAGGCATAATTTATTGTTTATTTTATATATGGCTTCTCACGAAACTCTGCGAGATGTGTAACTTTCCTATACAAATCCGCATCTAATAAACATTTATTGGCGTTTCGGTATTTTCTAGATAATATAGTTCAGTTAAATAATTATTCTACATTCAAAAAGCCTAAAGGTAAAATAAAAAATTAAGTCTAGACAAAAAAACTTCAAACGTAACCACCGACACCAAAGATTCAAAAAATTTTCCATACCAACCTTTAATTCTCTCAACAATTTTTCCACGGGATTTTCATTGACAATGGCTTTATTCTTTATCTGTTTTGCCCGATCTGCATATCGCAAAGTCCCAAGAGTTTCATCGTAATTGATATCGGCTGGAGATAGAGCGGCAATCATTACAGTTTTACTAGAACACAAAGTAATAATAAGGGAAATTATAATGACCAATAATGACAATAATATTATTTAAATATTATAAGTTAGGAGAAGTAGAAGGGGGACCTAAGAGACAATGCCCATTTTTAAAAATAGCTTTGTTCAAAGTTTCTCTGAATTATAATTTTAAAAATATTTATTAGTTTAATTAATTACTAAACCTATTTTAGAGTAACCAGGAATTGAAACAACGAAAATCACTGATATGACTCCAAGCGTGCTTTAATAAAACGACAACGAAATCCTTAAAAAATATCCTAAAATTTATTGAATAATACAATCACAATCTGATTGGTGCTTCCACTGATTATAAATACGCATAATATTTGAACAACAAATAGATTTCGGTTCTTATTACGACTCTATGAGAAAATCAATATCAATTCACTGTTTAATTTATATTTTTGAATTTTCCCCAATGTTTCCTTCTAACTTTTCTTCTATTCTGCAAATTTAATTTTTAGGTTTAATTTTTATTTCTGCTGTTCAGGTAGTCATAGCTTTTCTTTTTTGATCCGACTACTTCTTTAATAAATTCTTGTCTGTTTTTCATATCAGATTTCCTAGAAATATATTCGTGAACTTTATTCACGCCAGCATAACACATAATTCTATGAGTGTACAAAACAAATTCTGTTTTTCTTTCGCCTGGAATCCATATTTTACCTTTACCTGAATGAATAATATCATTACTTTCTATAAATTTGGTTTCCTTCCCTATAAGTATATCTTTCTTGATATTTTCTAATTCCTTAGAATCTTGTTGCCACAGTTTTCCATCTTCTTGACACATAAGTGCTAGAACCTTTGTTTTTAGTTTTCCTGTTTGTGGTTCCTCGTGAATCGTTTGACATTGTATGCACGTATCACATTCAGATCTCTACAGTGCATCTGCATTAGAATGCGTTTCTCCCTTACGGTATTCCATTTCAATATTAAGACCACTTAATTTATTGATCCATGTTTGAAATTGAGGTGTAATTGGTCTCTTGGTCTTCAACATAATTGTCATTGTATTATGATCTGTCCTCAATTTAAACCTTTTGCCATAGAAATAGTGTATGAAATGTTCGGTAAAATAAATTATGGCTAATAATTCTTTCCGAGTGATACAATACCCTACTTCGTGTTTATTCATTGCATGCGAACCATATGCAATTACTCTTTCTTTACCGTTTTCATCCAACTGCGATAAAATTGCTCCAATCCTGTCGAAACTGGCATCTGTGTCCAAGATAAATTCCTTTGTAAAATCAGGGAATACTAGAATTGGAGCATTTACTAATGCTTTGTTTAATGCTTGAAAAGCGTCTTCGCATTTATTTGTCCACATAATGTCTGTCTGATTTACACCGCACAATTTCTCGAGTGGTTTTGCATACATACTATAGTTCTTTATAAACCTCCCATAATAATTCGTTAATCCAAGAGAGCTTCGTAATTTTTTAACACATTTCGTAGTTTAAAAATTTTCAATCTCGATTATTTTATTGTCATCAGTATGTATTCCTTCTTCGTTTATCATATGTTTTTTAATAAACTGACATTTTTCTGGACTTATCTTTAACCCAGAATCACTTATTCTTTGAAATACTTTTTTATTCTCTTATAATGTTCTTGTAAAGAAGAAGAAAATATTAATGTCGTCAAGATAAACAACAGCTTTTTTTACAATTTAGTGGACCTAATACTTTATTCATGAGCTTTTGAAATGTTCCAAGCACAGCCGCAATCCCAAACGGCATACAATTAAAACAATATTGAGTATTATTTGTGGAAAATACTGTTTTTAATCTAGATTTATCTTGTAACTGTACTTGGTAATGAGCATTTCATAAATCAAAGGTGGTGAAATATCTAACATTTCTTGAGTATTCGGAATGGGAAAAATTTGTCTTTCTGTCACCGCATTTAACGCTCTATAATCTAAACAAATTCGGATCTCATGTTTATCTTTCTTTTTTACGCAAACTAAAGGTCAGTTCCAAGGAGACTCACACTGACTTATTATTCCGTTTTCCTCCATATTCTTAATATTTTTTTCAATTTTCTCAATTAAATCGAATGGCTGGCGCCTGGGATTAATAAAAATAGGTTCATTTTTCATTAATATCTCATGTTTTACTAAATTGGTTTTGCCTACATCCCATTTATGTTTCATAAATATGTTTTCATAGTCTTTTATAATTTTATTCAAAGCCACATCTCGATAAATTTGATCATTTTTAAAATTGATTGGTTTTGCTTCATCTAACACTAAAATATTTTCTTTTCGCAGGTTCAATACAAGTTTAATATTAAATTTATCTAACAAATTAATTCCTCATATTAGATTTGGTGCAATTTCATTTGCAATGAAGAAATCAACATTATTTTCTTGATTTACAATTTTTATTTTTAGCGAAACTTTGCCTTATCTTTCTAAGAAGCTCTCGTTTGCACACTTTACCAATAAATAAGTATTTTCAACTTTTACATTTTCGAGCGCATTTATTATTTCTTTACTGATGACACTTATTTTAGCTCCCGTATCCAAAAGGCAATTAAATTTCTTATTATTGATCAATATACTAATACTGGACCTACCCCTCATTTTATCATATTTTATTACACTATCATAACCATTATTTAAAGTAGCTAATTTATTGTCCATCTTTTTATCTATTTTATCTACAATATCTATACATATAACATCAAGCATACCAAATCACCATACCAAATATTATCAAAAAATTCAATTTCATGCAAACAATTACAAACATTATCATTGCTCAAGATATTACTTATATTTAGTTTATCGCTCCAATCACTTCCTCATGTGTTGGATCGTTGCCATTTGGGTATTCGTTGTCGGACATCATGTTCTCATCATCTCCTTGATCTGTAATTACTGCCATATTCTGTTGATATCTGTAGCTCTGAGTTCCTCTTAGATCAAAGCATTGGAATTTAAAATGACCTGCCTTCTTGCAATGAGAACATTTTATGTTCGGACATTGGGCTCTTATATATCCTACTTCTTTGCAGCTCCAGCATTGTTTTGATCGTAGTTATTCATATACCCTATTTGACCGCTCATGAGAATTTGAAAAATCCGATCTGTTTTGTGTCGGTAGAACTGAAGGTCGATTAGGTAAACTCCTTTGTTCTAGAAATCTGTAATTATTTCTAAATGATGTTGTTGTCTTGGTTGTGATTGTCGATTTTGTTGAGCTAAATATTGATTTTTATTTTGGATCACATTTGAAAAACTTCTTTTGAATGGCTTCATAGCAGTAATATCTTCGTTTTTCATTTCTTTATGAATTTATTCTATCTTTGTAATAATCTTCTTCATCTCTTTGACATTAGAAATATTTCTCATCTTTATTTCTCTTTTTATATCTTTATCCTCTATGGCATTTTGCATAAATGTTTATAATTAATATTAAAATTTTGAAAAAAAAACTATACTAAAATATTTAATGCAAAAATAATGATTTGTTTATTATTTTAGTTGGTTTATTTGTACCTGATAATGACAGTGAATCTGTCGAAATATATTTCATTATCTATATATGTAATATTAACTCCATTAAATATAAAGGAACCTGTTTCCTCCGAGAGCATTCTGTAACAATTTCGTCAGCACTGAATCACGATATGGTACAATTGTTTTCTTTTTTCCATTACTTAAGTCGGCAAGAGCCTTAAGATAAAAACAATAACATTTCTGAATAAACATAAACAATTAGAATTTGATATTATTACTATTTAAACAAAAAAGGGACTTTGTTAATGTTTATGAATTCCGAACATATGTAAAAAATAAGTGAAGTATAACCCTTTCAGTTAACCTTTTATTGTACACTGCATTTCCGTTGTTAATCAGTTTAATAATTATAAACTATTATATGGATATACATATGCATTATTTTACATTCTTGTAAAGTTTGAAGTTAGAGAATCGTGTAAGTGCATCAAAATGCTGTAAAAGTATAAAATATGACACAAAAATGTATTCTAATAGAATTGTATCCATTATCTCTCATTCTCTCTCTGCCATTTTTACTTAAGTGGCCCAATGGCCCAAATTCTACAACTCTAAGTATTAACAAATCGCTTTTTAAATAAAAAGTTGATTGATCTGTACAAATGAGAATTTTTAATAAAAGATTTATTACCGTTGATCAGATCAATTGTCAGCATAAAATTCTTCATGTGCCTTACGAAACATTTATATTTTATAAGGGGAAAGTTGAATATTTTTCTTTGAGCTATTTCAAACTGTACTCAATTTTCTTAACAGCATTTCTTACAGGAAGGGGGGGGAGGTTGCTAGGATTCAATCACAAATTTCATTTTTTTGTGACCAAGTTATGGACCTACAAAGTTACTGATTCAAGCTTCACCACGGATAAAACTATTTCGACGCGTCCATTTATGGAGAGCATAACCAAAATTTGAATTAATGCTTTTGTAACGTTTAAAACAAATACAATCTGTAAAAATTATGAATTTTAGTTAATAATCGTTACTCGGTAAAAGTTTTATTAAAAAATATTTCGAATTATTTCGAATTATTTAGTTACATTATGGAACACACATACACAAACAAACACACACACACACACACACATATATATATATATATATATATATACGATATTTAATTTTTTTTAACTATATATTTTTTTATTTCACATAAGAATTTTGAAAAATTTTAAAACAGTTCGTAAAATTCGATTAATTAAAAAATGATTTTCCAACAAAATTGATTTCAGTTTTTATCAATATTTTATCATCGGTTTTCATTTATTTTTTTCACAATATTTTTTAATTTTTAATTGAAATTAAAATATATTTTTTTTACATTGATTTTAACTTGAGGTCGAACAATTAAAAAAGATATAAATATTTTTCTTTATTAATCTATAACAAAGGTTCCCAAAGTGTACTCCACGGACCCCTGGGGTTGGCAGCAAAGTTTAAAGGGTCCACGGAACATAATAGTCTTTAGATATTTATTTTTTTGTTTGATGAAAACTGTTATTTTAAATCATAAAAGAAACTTAAGAAAAAGGTAAATTATTTTTCTTGAAAAAAATAATGATAAAATCAAATTTTAAAATCTCGCTTCTCAGCACTTTTATATGACCGCCTGAAAACTATTTATGTAAACAAGTATAAAAATTTCATTTCGTTCGTTCCAAATTATTAAAACAAAAATTTGAAAATTTTGGAACTTGCAACCCGTGCTGTAATTTCGGACAAATCTCATAAATTTTGCGACAGTATTTTCCTTTCGCATGGATTTAAAAAACCAGTGAATTAGTGCCACCTTAGATACCAAACAGTTTTCATTCCGTTTTTTGATGCAACACAAATTTTGTATATTCATTTTAGTTCAACCACTGAGCCAAAAGTCACTGATTGTCATATATGATTTATTTCTACTCGTAAGTTATAATTTAATCGAGGAATGGATCATTATTATTGCGCAAGGTAAGAGAAAATGAAAATACAATGTTTATGATGAGCTTTATAACCTTTCCAAGATTATTTATTTGTTTAAATGTTGCTCATGCTCCTACTGAAAAAGTAATATTTTAAACAAGTAATTTAGATTCATTTTATTTTTTAATTGTTTTCTTTCATTTACTAAATTTAAGGTTTAGTTGCCACATCAATGATATCAAAGTAAAGCTTTTTGAAAAGATTTAGAAAATTTTATGATGGTTTCTAGAAGAAACAAGCAAAATGATATTTTAATTATTTTCGTTAAGACAAAAAATCAAAAATTTAATTCAACACAACAAAAATGTTCGGCTTCGTTATAACTAGTATTGTTTTAAAATTACGTTTGATAAAAGCCGTAAACCTTTGAACTTTTGTCGAAATAAAAATAAATAAAATATCATCAAAAAATATAACAGATCAAATGTGACAAAAAGCTTTGTAAAGAAATAAAAAAAGACCACATGGAGGAAACATTTCAATTAAATTCAATATTTACCAACCGAGATTACATTGCCCAAAACCGATAAAGATTTATTTATATTTGCGCCTTCTTTCAGTCGGTCTCCAGTTGCTCCAGTACTGTCTGCTCTTTCGGATCCTGAAATGCGGTAGATATTAATATGTTCCTTCAGATTTTACATTTTAATAACTTATTTATTCTAGAAGTTATATTATTCAGACTTTTATAATATTATATTCACTTTAAGTAAATGTAGGCTTTCAATGTGTGTTATTCCAAACTTTTGTATAATATTATGAAGTTTGGAGATGTAGATAAGGATGTTGTACACGTTTACGGTACACCTCATAATAATGGTCTCAATTTTATATATGATTATTATAAGTTAATTATCAAAATACTTTTATTACAATATTTTATTTTAAATGGAATCCCTTAACTAATGGCACCAATTGCACTTTCAATGCCAAAACTTAACTAAAATATTTTGGAACTTTTTCTTGGCATATTATTGGCTTTTAAGTTCATTAATCGTCGGTATACGTCAGAAATGTTAATTCTAAGATTCATATATTCACTATTCTTTTTTAAAACTTGTCATAATTTAAAAACTGTAAAATAATAAAAATATTTTCAAAAACAAACTTTTACTAAAATGACCTATAAAGAAAAAATAATTGTTCTTAGTGCACTTAGCCTAAAAAAACCGAATAAAAGTTTGGTGAGTAAGTTTACTTTTCATTAATATTTTGATACATTGTTTAAGACATAACAGTAAGACACTATACTTTTATCTTATATTACTTTAAAATATTTTTATGGTAATACAACGGTTTGAAAACGTTTTAGGATTTTTTGCAATGCGGTACATTAAAGATTTATATTTTATATTTTCTGATACAATTTGATTACGATAATTATTAACTAATCTGTTTAAATTTTCTTATATTCATTTAGTTATTGTTAATGTAATTTCTAGCCCGAAGAAGACTGATAAACGATCGAAATAAAGTGAAATGCTATATAGAATATGTAGTTGGAGGTTTTCAATTAATAATAATATTATTAGTAATAATATAAATATTTGAAAAAATAGCAAAATTTATTAAAGAATTTAATGCATATAAATAAATCCAATTTGTATTTTCCTTTCTACAAGTAGCATTGGTTGGCAAGGCAACTTCTCAAACATTTAGATTCAGTATCAACAAACAACAATTGCTGGAATAATGACAAATGTGAATTAGAATCTTGGTATGGTGGTCTTATCAATTCAGTAAAACAATTAATATCTTAAATAAATTTTCCTGGTTAAATTCAATTGCTGTATTAAATGAAAAATATTTTCTTAACCAATCATTTGCATCTTATCCCCATTGTAAAAAATAGAAAATACACAATTACCAGCTAAATCCACTAAATTCATTATTGAACTTTTTCTGATATCTGATCCATTGGATTGGGTTATTTGATCGAATGTTATGATGACAACTGTATGCGCCCTACTGCTGGTGGCGTTCATGTTGGTCATGGCTACTGTCCTACTAGACGTGCCTATTATTATTATTATTATTATTATTATTATTATTATTATTATTATTATTATTATTATTATTATTATTATTATTATTATTATTATTATTATTATTATTATTATTATTATTATTATTATTATTATTATTATTATTATTATTATTATTATTATTATTATTATTATTAGTTTTATAATAAATAATAGGTAGCAACATCAACTTTACATTCAACACAACAAGCATTAAAAACATTCCCCTAACAAATTCTTTATAAAAGATCTTGTTTTTAGTATTAGATTATCTTTTTATTAGGTCAGTGCAACGTTGAGGATCTCAACTTCTTACTGAGATCTCAACACAAATGAGTTATTGGGTACACTCGGTGGTGTAATATGTTTCAGTACTATCAATTTAGGAAATGCTGACTGAATTCTTTTCTAAGCCTACCGTATCATCCAATATAACAGCAACTCCAGTCAACATTTTAAAAATGAATGAACAAGAGATTTGCATATGGACGATATTCTTATATCTTCAAAAGTAATAAAAGGACGTTAAAAAAATATTGAAAACGTTTTAAAGAAAAAGACCAGAAGGATTAAAAATCAGACCATCTTAATATCAATTTTTAAAGACAAAGTGAAAATTTTGGGACATAAATAAGCAAAAATGGAGTAATAAACGGACGAAGGAAAAATTAACGCAATAAAGTAATTCGAAAAACTCAAGTGTGTTAAGAAATTGAAGAGTATCTTAGCTTAAACCAATTACTACAAGAAATTTATAAAAGATTCTATAGAAGATTTAAAATATTTAGAAAATTTGTGTGAAAGTGCATTTACAAAATTGAATAATGTACCAATATTAAAGTTTCCTGATTTTTTAAAACCTACATATTGGAAACAGATCCTAGCTTCGATCATATTGGTACAGTTGTATCACAAATAGATAACTCAGGATAGAAAAATATTATTGCATACATGAAAATTAAGTGGATTATTGCATAACAAGAAAATAGCTACTAGCAATCTATAAATTTCACAATTTATTTAAAACATTATCTTTTTGGAAAAAGTTTGATGGAACACAAAGTGATAAAATTTGTGATGAAGACAAAGAAAGCTATCACTCTGCTATTTCAGATATGGATCAATTATTTGAAGAAATAACATGTGTCGAATAATTTTGCAATGAAAAACATTAAACGAATGATTCAAAATGTTTTGCAACTTTGTAACAAATTTTCAATAGGAAAGTTACCACTATAGGAACTAAATACAAGACAAATAAAATGTCAGAATGCTGTATATTTGATACAATAATTATAAATTTTTGTTACCCATTAAAACAAAATCTGTATGGAATGAAATATATATATATATATATATATATATATATATATATATATATATATATATATATATATATATATATATATATATATATATATATATATATAAATATTAAAAGAAAACGCCAATGTCATCTATAGGCACAAATAACCAACTAAAAATATTATGAATTCACTTATAATTTAAACAAATTATTTTTTGGTTGATTTATTGATAAAGAATGAGTAATCCAAATAATTTTTATTGTTTATGATGAAAGAGGTTGTTGACAAATTGAATAAAAATCCTAAGGATCTATGTTTGGGAAAGTCCGAGTTATAACAAATATGTTGCTGAAAAGACCATTGCTACAATACCAAAAAATAATTGGATTTTTAAATATAAATCTCCAAAATGTTTCCATTGCTACGTGTGTAAAGTACCTGAGAGTAAAGATTTAGATAACTTAATGAGCTAGAACAACATTAAAATTTTGTTCTCAAACCCGTATTAATATTCCGTGAATGACCTAAAACGAATCAGAAATATTAAAGATGTCATGTATTTCACTTAAAAAGATCAAGATTACAAGTATTGGATGAAATTATGTCATAGCCAGATGTCAAACAGCTTAGATTTCTCAATAAAGATTGAGGAATCTTTACATCCCCGTATTTCACATACATAGTGTGCAGATATTACAATTCTGTGATGTAAGTATGAAATCAACTTCGTCTTGTATAAAAGACATTTGCATTTTTAATAAACAGTTGAGAACTTCTTTTTAGTAGTTACTTTTCTGGTACAAAAATTATTGTCTGAAATTCAATTTATGTTAAATTTTACATTTTAGAAGACGATTAAACAAAAGCCATGCAAAAGAGTGTTTGGAAAAATAATATACAATGAATGTTCTACAAATATATCAGTTGAAAATAGAAGTTTTGATGAAATAACACAGATGGTTCTATGACAAAATGGTATAGATAAAAAACTATGGTCAAAATGGTGCTACAATTAAATGGTATAAATTACAAAATGGTATAGATTTGAGTTTATTTAAATGGAATAATAACTTTAGTTTTTTTAAATCTAGGTAGTTAATTATTATCCTATCACACAGCATTAATATTGAAAGAATAGATTCATCATAGAAAGAAAGTAAGTAGGTTGGTTTTATTTAACAAAAATTTCTGTGTTAACTCTTCCAGTTTTTCGAATAATAATAATAATAAACAATAAAAAAATAAATAATAGTAAAATAAAAATATATAAACTATAATGAATGAATAAATATCATAAAAATTAATTTCAAACATCTACAATACGACTATAGGACTACTCGGTTCTAGGACAAAATGATACCGGACAAAAATTAAACTTATAGTACCATTTAAATAAACTCAAATCTATACTATTTTGTACATTAAATCATTTAATTGTAGTACCATGTTGACCGTACCTTTTTGTCCAATACAATTATGTTCGCATATCCTTTTGTCTGCTACCTTTTTGTCCTGCCACCACACAGAAAATGTTGAGAGCAGGTGAAATAGAGTTAGTAAAAAGAAGTAATAAGTAACAAAAACAATAACTTATATTCCAGACTGGTAAAAGGGATTAAAAAATAGACAAGAGAAGCTATGAAGTAGAATTAGATAGTGTAAGAACTTTTAATAAGAAATTAGGTGACTAAAACCTTTTAAAAAGAGGGATGAGAGAATCATTAAATAGAAAAGATTTAATTTTCATTTTAAAAGAATGCTAAAAACTTTAATGAAATCGTAATAATAAATTTAAAAAGTAACATAAATAAGTTTAAATTTAAATTATGAAAAATTGATTGATTGCGTAATTCGTATTCGAGAAATCACAAAGAATTTAAAATTATTTAAAATTAAAAAATTAAAAGTATTTAAAATTAAAAAATCTTGAAAATATGCATGTGATTTTTTAAGTTCCAATTTCTTATGATTCAAGCATTTTAATATTAGGGATATCTCGAATTATTTTTAATTTAATTTGTTTGAAAATTTTTTTATAAAATTTAAACAAACCTTCAATAGGCTGAAAGGCGCTTCAAAAGTAATTTCAAACATTATAACTAATGATTTATAAAAAAATTTGTTTGAATCCGTTCATGCCTTTTTTAGTCACCAAATTTAAAAACATTCCTGGTGGACATTCAATAAAGGGTCACACTGAGGTCACTAGGGCAGTTTTTAATCATATTTACAGGTTACTTGTAGTATGACCGCATTCTTAACTTTTTAGTGGTCGAAACACACTTCGAATGTTATAGAGTTTAGTTTCTGATTAATGTTGGTGAATTAAAGAAAATTAGTGTTAGTTTCTTTGTTAAACTAGACTTACTCCTACTATGCATTCATGTGCACTTAGCAATCAGTTTCCAATTGAACTACATTTGCTGGTAAGTTGAAAGCAAATGTAAGTCTTTTCACTAGTTTCTCAGGTGATAGTTTCCATCTAAAATTTAGAAATTCAGAAACTTCTCTTGTACCTTCGAAAATTCTTTCTTGAACTCCTGAAGTAATACCCACAAAACCTGTAATGTCCCCTGTAATATTTCTTATGCTGGCTCATAGTGATTCTGAAAATTTTCTAAATGGCTCAAACGACCAAATGAGTTGCACACCCTGAGTTAAAGTGTATTAAAACAAAAATTATCAATCTTGAAAAAAATAATTAAAAAATACGGCTAAATTCAATTTACACATGGATTCACCTTGCTCCATTCTTGATTCAATTTCTTTATATGATCCAACGGGAATTTTTTTGAGACCTTGAACAAAAAATCCTTGAAATGGAGTTTGTCTAACTGGTAATCCTCCTTTCGGTTGAGCTTCTTTCGAAAGTAAATCTCGAACATTTTCATTGTAAATCTCTAACATTGAAAATGTTACTTCATATCTCTGAACATAATTTATATAATTTATATAATTTTCATAATGATTTAAATTCAAACAAAAATATAGTAAAATTCAAACTAATGATATCATAAATGTATTATTGAAACACTTCATTATATGGTATATCAATTATGTTGTTTAAATAAGTGTTTCTCAAGCTGTGGTCTGCAATTCAATTCTTGGTGGTCGTGTACACAAAATTTCAATAATAATCGAACTTTTCGCGAAAACCTAAAAAATACACCTTATTATTTAACTGAAGAGGATGTGATTATTGAAAGTGACAGTCTGCATACACCTGGCCTTAGTTCTGAAAGAAGTACAAAGACAAAACAAGAAAGTTTATGTAGCCTGTCACTTTCTGTAATCACATCTTCAGTTAAATAATAAGGCTTTAGGTTTTCGCGAAAAGGCCTATTTTTAATCCTTATGAAATTTTGTGTGCACGGACCATTGGCAAGAGAAACAAAGTTTGAGAAACACTGCAATAAATTAATAATTAAATAATAATTTAATCAAAATTTAACTAATAATTTGAAAGAAAAATAATAATTTCATTTGAAATTTAAAAACAAGATAAATAAAATGTGTTTGAGTATTGTTATTAAACGCTAAAACCTACAATTTATTTGTTACAATAATTCCCAATAACAATATTGTTGTTTGTCACACAAGGATGATTCCGTATTTATAGCATTAATAATTCTTCCATTGTTTCATAACAACAACAAATGGAAAATGTCAATAACAATATTTATTTTCTTCAAACATACCAAGATTTGGTCAAGGAGATAAAGAAAAACTCCAAATAATAACTTCACATTTCATAAGTAAACTCCTTGCCAGTAAATTGTTGAACAAAATTATATTATATTTCAAAATATTCATATAATAAAATATATTCATCAAGTTTACCATTGAATCAGATGAATTCATTTCCATTTTCTTGAAGAGTTCGTCACAAATGACTGGAACAATACCTCTGAAAGAAAAACAAAAAATTGTAGATTTATTATTATTGTTATTATTATAATTATTATAATAATTATTATTATTATTATTATTATTATTATTAGATGTTTTGAAAAAATCTTCGTTTAGTTCAAAATTTATTCAAATCAAAAATATATCTTCCATATTTCCGAGTAGTATTAAAACAAAATTAACAACAGCATTTATTTTTATTTTAAAATTTAATTTCATTCAAAATATAAATTTAAACAATTAAATTATTTAAAATTTTTATTTTATTTAAAATATAAATTTATAATAACGTCCTTATTTTATTCAATAACTAATATAATAATTTATAATCAAATATTCTAAAATATTTTTATCTAATTTATCAAAAGTTAATTTAAATCTTACTTTTAATTTTAATCATTTTAAAACTTAATTTTATGCCGGTTGAAAATTATGCCTAAATATCCTCACAATTATTATTATATAGACTAAAGCTCCGAATTATAGTTGAACTGTGGTTTAAAAGCGCTAACGGTAAATTTGTTTATGTTGACGCATATCGCAATATTTCCTTAATTAATATTAAACTCACACACACACAAACTATTTTTCTGTATTTTATTTATTTGGTTTTAGTTCCTTGTAAATTTCATTTATCTTCAACTTGCCTATGCATCAATTTTATTTACTGTTTAGCACAAATATTCTTTAGCTTGAAAATTACATTACTGACAATTGGTGTTAAACAGAAAAAAACATTGATCTATAATCGAAATGAAGAGCATATTTGTTTCCTTTCATTTTTGAAATTCTCTTTTAATTTGTACTTGATGGTGTAAATTTTTTATCGTTTTATTTTTTATAATTGCTTCAGATTCGCATAATAGAGAAATGATACGCATAAATGATTTTCTCCGTATCTTAATTTTAATAAAATATTTCTTGCTACAGATTAAATTCATTTATTTTTTCTTTTTATTTATTTTCAAAACGACTATAGATCGTGTTTTAAATATAAAGAATAGTTTTATACCAATTTTTTAAAATTAAATTATTTTTTAAACGTTTATTGCGTCTGATTTAATATTTTATTTTTTACAGTACTATATAATGATCTTCTGTAATATGCATACTTCAGGGGGTTAACTTTAATCAAATATTAGATAAGGTATATGCAGAAATATGCATCTTTAAATATTACTTTACAGCAACGTTCTCTATATTTATCATAATCACATTTCCTGGGAAAATAGCTTACCCAATTCTTTAGAAAAGATAATATTTCAATATTTTAAAATACCAAATCATACTTATTAGCTCCATATCCAACCATAGAGTACGATTTTCCCGACCCGGTTTGACCATATGCAAATAACGAGCAATTGTAGCCAATGAAAGCATTTTCTAACACGCTTTTCCCTAGGTCTTCAAAAACACTTTTCTGACTAGCATATCGAGAATTCGGTCCGTCGGGAATTAGAAAGCCGTTTGAATCTTCCACAAATTCATCATGAGACCTTTCAAAAGTGGCATAAAAATAAAAATCGAAGTGAAAATTTTATTTTTACTTTGACTACAACCGTAAAAA
The DNA here is from genome assembly GCA_022537955.1 of Schmidtea mediterranea. Taxonomy (NCBI): domain Eukaryota; kingdom Metazoa; phylum Platyhelminthes; order Tricladida; family Dugesiidae; genus Schmidtea; species Schmidtea mediterranea. Next base: position 127,004,793 of record CM039679.1, read on the forward strand.
GAGGTTTCTTTAAAGTTTGATAAGAATTTTAAAACAATATATTACGAGATTAGAAGTTCATGTAATAATTAGTATTACTAATTATAATACTTCTAACACCTAAAACCATTTTGAAAATGCAATCATATTGACGTTACACTTGCGCTCAAGCAAATGGCGTTATTTTTGTTATTATAATTCGAAACAATTATTTCGATGTGGTCACATAGTGTGTGTTTACTCATATTTCTCACAATTTACTATCTGTGTAATTAAGCGCCATTATACCTGACTGCTAGGTTACCATATTGGGTGAGAACAGCTCTGATAATAAGCGATACTTTTTCCCTAGAAGCCGAATTTTTGACCATAAAAATAAGTAAAAATTATATGATAAAAATAAATCTATTTGCTGTTTTAACGTCTAATTTTACGGTTTTACTACATATACTTATTACATGTCTATGAAGATATTATATTCTATATTATTTTTAAATAGAAAACTCAACGTTATAAATTCCTTAAAATACATAATTTTTTTGGGTTATGCAATTATTGTTGGGGAGATTTCACTTTGCAATGACTTCGTGAATTCTATGTTCAAACTAACTCAGAACCCAAAAAAATAACCATGTTTATTTCAAATCACAAAATTGCACAATTATTCGATACGCCCTGGCTAAATTTGAGTAAATCACCAAGGATATATTTACCAAGAGATATTTGAAACGTTCGATGTTTTAGGAAGAAATAACTATACTTCACTAATACAACCGTTATAATTTTATTTAACAATAATTATTATTTTATTGATATTAGCGTTCTAACTTCATCAGAGCTTCTGATTTCTTTAAATTTTCTCTGCAGTTTTGACACTGGTCAACATTGTCGGATTTGTCTAATACATTATGGTATAGAACAATGATTCCCAAAGGTGTTTGGAATGCCTCACACTTTTCAAGACAAAATTCTTTTAACACTCCTTCATTATAACTGTTTTCCCAATTTAAATCATCTGACATAAATAGCAGCTTATGATAAATTACTTAGCATTGCGTAAATTCTTTCAATTAAATGTAGTCATTTAAAAACGATTCATTAGAACTCTTCTTTTTAATCAAAGACAGACTTTTACATTGTTTTATTCTTCTTGGTTATTTCAAATTTATACTGAACCCTTCCTAAGTAAAGCTAACCCCCATATGAAATATCCATAATAAAACAACACATCATAAACCACCTTCAGAAGCATTACACTGAGAACAAATCCACACATATATATATATATATATATATATATATATATATATATATATATATATATATATAAACAACCAATATGTATATTAACTAAACTTCGTAAACTATTCAAGAGAGTCAATCCCCATTTGAACCATCCCCATAAACTCTCCTACAAAGAACCAATCCCCAAAACGAACCACCTCTTTGTAAACCTTTCTTCATCTAAACCATTCATTATACAGTTAAATAAAAGTGACAATTTATATCTAATTATTCATGAATCTCAAAAAATAAAGAAATCCAAAAAATATGTTTTCACTAGTTGATCAAGCTATAATTTAAACTTAAATCCCACAAAAATATGAAAAACAAGATTTTGATTTACATACGAAAAGAAATAAACAAAAAATTGAATAAATTATCAAAATATTTATTAAAAAATAATTTACCAATAAGAATAATCGAAAGTGAAAACTTTTTTATCAGTTGAATCTAAAAAAAATTTAATTTTAAATTCATTTTGATCAATTAACTTGCTTTCGGGATTCGTTATTATCGTTGTATTTCCTTGCATGTCTATAGTTAATTTCGCTAACCTGTCCTTTTCTCTTTGATTAAATGGCCGAACTCGAACGGCAACCTTTACTCTTGTCAAAAAAAAATTAGTATCATATATTATCATCAATATAAATTACGATTCGTCTGACATTTCAATGAAAATTTTCGAACTTCTGCGATAACTTAAAATCTAATTCAGTAGTTTAAATGTTAAATAGCTTTTTAAGTCTATTTTAAGTAACTAAACAATTGTCAAGGTTTACACTTTTCTTAATTTAAAAATAATAATAAGATAAATTTTAAAAATAAATTATTTTATAATTATATTCTAAAATTTATTTGGTTTATAAATTTTGATAATTATAAAACATTTCTAAATTATTGAATTATTATTGATAAAAATTTGAATAAGTATCAAAATGAACTATGTAATTTTTTACTTAAAATTTCCGTGCAGCGGCGGAGCTAGAATGACCCATAACTTTGCAGTCTCATACACATAAAATACAATTTTGACCGTTTTAAAAATGTGTAACTTAATACCTGTCTTCAATATGCCAAAACTTTCCAGATCAAGAGGTTAGTATATATTTTTCACATACTGTTGGGCCAGAACATGAACGAAAATTTTTAAATGAATCAGTAATAAACACGCAAATACAACATGCAAATTTAAAATCGAACCTATTAAAACACCAACTAACCCTGCTAAAATACAAGAAAGAGAGCAATTAAATATAAAATTATAAAACATAAAAGCAAATAAAAATAATAACAAAGTGCAACAAGATCCGCACGAAATAAACATAAACATAACATGAGAACATTAAAGTTTGACCGAAATTCGACAATTTACCAAAAAATACGAAAATCCATGAAAATGGAATAAAAATCAAATATTTTGAATTGGAAAAAATTAAATTAAAAAATTAAAAAAGAAATGGTCAAATTAAATTATAAAAATTAATAAAATTAAGAATAGAATATTCTAGAAAATAACAAGGTCAAATCTTGTTTTACTAAATCAAAAATAACACGCAAGGTTAGGGTCTTACAATAGATATATATTGATTCATTTTCACATAAAAAACAACAATATCGAAGTCTTAATCAAATTTTTGAATCGAAAGAACCGTTTTAATTCAGTCTTAGCAGTACTTGAAGCAGCTATATTTGATATTTGATGTGAGTGAAGAAATGTTCAATGACTTTCTCCACGTCGCACCCAGATAACCTCGTGAGAGCTCTGCCTGCGGTGTCGGCGTAAGGAAAGGTGTCTATAAATACAATTGTGAATATGGATTATGATGACTATATAAAACAAATGGTTAATCTAACAAATCGCATACTGTCGAAATTTTTTCGGCCCACAGCCACTCACGCACCGCAAATTAATAAAATATACATATAACTCAGGCTGTGTAAGGGCAGTTTATCTGCCAATAGCCTGTGCTCGTGAAGGTTCCGGCGTGAACAACGCAGGGCCCAAACGTCAAATCATAACCGTTATAGGGGAAATTGGGAGGAGGGGAAGTAGTCTTTTGCCTGCTCCTCCACCACCCAGTTTCCTATAAATTCGACCTAAATTTTGATTTCACATATCGGCCAAAATCATAAACATTGAGTAGCTCGGTGAGCACTCTTAAAATCCTAATGTAAACACAATCATCCTAAGATTAATATTCAGGGAAAAGGACTGGGAAAAAGAATTCGAAAATCGTTATAATGTTTTCTAAATGTCTCGAATCAAAAATAAAATATAAATAGAATTAACAAAAATCATTCAACCGAGGAATTCTACCGCAGTTATAGGAAATAATGAGGGAATAAACTATGGGCGAAAATGATAAGGTTATAGAACGTTCGTTGTGTGTCAAATGAATCACTAATAACTAAATGTATTGAATTTACGTCGTGATTGGCAATAAATCCTTGATAACATCTTTATGACCACTTGATAATTACCCTCTATAAATTAACTCTCTTTCAAACTTAAGCATTTAGTCTCCGATAAATAACCCACCCCTAAAAATTATACTTGACTATAGTTTAATAATCGAGAAATTGTAACGTAACCTCTCTCATGAATTGAACGCAAACACATTTACCTCAAAACTCACCCAATTTATTTTAGTAAATACATTATAACCCTCCACCACAGAATAGAAAGAACCATGAATGTCGTAAATAGCGTTTAACAAGGAAATAATCGAAACATTCCAAATAAAATCTGAATTACTTTAACAAAAATACAATACATCAAGGATTTGCACAGCCAACATCCGTTTTCACCCACATGGATGCAAAATTAAATAGAGAATAAAGAAACAGATCTCGAGTCACATAGATAAATTTTCTTAAAGCATCCGGTACAGACCACGGATCATCCATGATTGACGTCACAACAAATAAGTAGCGGAACCCGACAAATCGTGCGACGTAAGGAACCTGAGTAGGAGTTGACGGTTGAACGATGAAGAACCTAGAACCTAAAATAATCATTTAAGAAAAGTTCATAAAATCAGTTACTTGAATTTCCACCGAGAATGGGAGGTCCAAAAATGGCGGGACATAATCCATGAAATATTATTGAAGTAATGCCAATGAATAGACTAATGTACTAATCTATAGAGAAATCACGAATTAAATTGTGGATCGATAAGGAGAAATGTGGAGGATCACCCAAGTGACGTGGTCAACAGACAATTTAAATCAATCGCCGACTGAAACAACGACATACAACAACTGAACAAAATACTTGGTGAAAAATTAAATCATTGAAAACCCAAACCAATAAATTCCACGTCGACAGAAAATTCACCAATCAGAGTAACCATAATGTACACACATATCAGATCGCCAACATGAACATGCGTGCACAACAACGAGGCAGTATAAATATGTAGACTAAGAGAGATAATTTTTAGTCAAGTCACTATGAATAACGAAGATAATTTTAATAGACGAGGAAACGCCAGAGTCCAAGGCCATACTTCCCATCACCACAGCAGCGAGGAGATCACCATGGAGCGTCGAACGGGCGCCCAAGAAAGTAAAATTAATATTTACGTAATCCCATGCTTAATCATTATAAATGTTCATATACTCTGGTCGACCACAACAACCGTCCCACTTATTATGTGAAAAAGAAATACTAATTCAGCTCGAACTAAATGTAGAGAAAGATTGTGTCAATCCAGGAAAATTTAATCATAATGATAACGATGCAAATAAAACTTATAAAATTTTTAAATTTGATTGAATTACACTTTTCGCATAATTTCAAATGAGTATCTCAAAGACAAACGCCTATACTGTAAAGTATTAATTCCAATCGTCAAAGTTTGAGTCATGAATAGTAGTAGAAATATCCAGTCGAAATATCCATTGAATCTAAAAACTAGATGAAACAAATGCGATACCTCCATAATGCCTCACTCTAATAGTCGCCAGCTACATTCTCGGCCAGAACGAGCAACTAGGGTCTAAATTTTATCACCTCTCAGAAGCGCTATAAAAAAAAAAGAAAAAAAAAAAAAAAAGAACCGAATAAAAATGTCGTCGCAATATACGCGCGCAGGACCTTACGATAGACGAACACCGGGTCAAGCTCATTTTACAATAAGATAAACCCAGTACTCTATTCAATTTCGTTGTCTACTCGCTACTCCACACGAATGCCCCACAACCCCACACCTCTCGAAAATATTCACTACACAGACCCAAGAACTAAACCGACATTTTCGTTATCACCGAAAATAGTATCCTACACTCACGCACAATCTCCTTGATATAATATTATGATTTTCCCATATTTTAAATTAATAATATTCCTTTAAACAGACTCCTGTATAGACGAGTCCCGCATAACTATGAGATTCCCATCTCAAACCGCGCGAAATGCAGACGGGCGATGTGGGAGGCGGGATACTCAATCTCACCCGTCCGAGAATCAAGAGCAGGAAAGCAGAAGGAAGCAGAGAGCCTGATCGAAACCCAGCTCGTGAACTCCGAGAACAAGCGGAAGACATCCTCGCTCGGCTCGAGGCTCATCAAAGGAAAACTGATAAGGAAGTATCTCGAGCTCGTCAGCATCTGAACCAGATAAACCAAGACATTGCGGCTGGATTAATTCCGAGTACAGATGGGTATGCCCCTTCTTACGGCATCTCATTTGCGCTTGATGATCCGCGGATAAACCAACCAATCAGGCATATGACCGTATCCATGCCGAAGAAAGTTCTCCCGAGGGAGATGAGATCGGAATTTGGAGTGGGAACATTCCTACGCGCGAAGAGCGGACAAGCCAAGTTTGAAACGTCGTTACTCACAATCTCGTTACCATTGAGTTGAATAAAATAAATTAGTTCAGAGTCATTTTTTTGTTTTGTCTTTATATTTATGTACCGAAAAGCCGTTTTATGCACCACATTACCCGCAAATAAATTTTTGATGATAAATAAATTGTAAAACAACTAGAGAAACCTATTAATGACCTATTTTTTTTTGTAGAAATGAATTCTAACGACATATTAAATACGGCTTTCAAAAGTGCCCGAAAGGAAAACACAGATCTCCACAGACAGATGTTGGAATTAACTCGAGAAATACACCGCATAAAGTCAACGTGGATAGAACTATCCAAGGCCAAAGTTCTATACCAACGAATCACCGCCGCCCAAAGTGGATGGGCTGAAGAAAAACGGTTGACGCAGACCACGAAGACGCAGATTCGCGGTCTGGAAGTGGCGCTAGCGGCTTGCCAAGAAGGCCAAGCCGTCACGTACCACCTAGTCTTCGCACCGGCCCAGCTGGCGTATCGTGATGCCACCAATACCACCAAACCGGCAATAAAACCACCCCAACGCCGTCCCGGAAAAGTTGAACGGCAAGGCGAAGAGCATTGAGAGCATTGTTCTTTTATAGTTAAAATTAAAATAATAAAAAGTGGACTGTTTCAACATTTATTTTTATTCATAACAAATATAAAATGAGCCATATATATGTACATAGATGACTTATACAGATAAGAAAATACACAGCTTTGTTATACAAATAACTTATTCTATAAAAAATCTTTGGTTTAAGGATATTAAATATGAATACTAGGAGGTTCTGGAGATATTAATATTATCCAACTAATTTGTTTTCCGCAACTTTGCCCTATTGTAGTATTTGTAGCCATCTCCGATCTAGTCCGAAGCGATCTATGATTTCTGAATAAAATCCTTTTTCAATTAACTCATTGACTAAATTGTGATGTATGCACATCATACAGAGGGCATCAAGTCTGTCTTCCGACATTGTCGAGCGCAGCCAAGTGATGGTCTTAAAGTCAAAATTAAAACAAAAAATGGTAACACGAAATAAAACAAAAAAAATAAAATAAAAATAAGGAAAATGGTCACTGTACATACACATGCACCACAAGCAGAAACCAAAAATAAAATAACATTAAATAAACAAATTAAAATATAACAAAACATATATTAATAAAATCGATCAACGCACGCAGAGGCAAAAAGAAACATATATGAAATAAAATAAACTTCCAAAACCTTGCAAAATAAGGTTTAGAAAAAACATAGGCAGAAGCGGCGACCAGGATACAAAATGTTAAGGGCTAAAAAGAATATCATAGGAAAATAACTATAAAAAATAGATTCAATAACATAAAATTAATATATCAAAAAATAAAGAAAAATATATAGAAAATTATAAAAATGATTTTAAATCAATAAAAATAATAAAAAGCCCTTAAAATGGTGAAAACTCGCCTATTGGTCGCACACAGGCATAAAATTACTATATAAACAGTGACAAAATTCACTATTTTTAACTTTAAAAAAAACACTTCAACTTTTCATTTTGACTTAATTTGATTATTTGTGAAATCTTAATTAAGTAAGGATTTTGGATTTTATAATGTTTTTGTCATAAGTATTTTTTTTATTAATATAATTTTAGATGTTTTTAATAATAATTTTGTCTCGTAAAAATGTTTTCATTTATGATATCAATAAATTATACAGAGGTCCCGATAACTATATATATATATATATATATATATATATATATATATATATATATACGTATAGCAATAGATATCGGGAGGGCAGGTCGGTGGTTTGGCTGACGAATTAATTTTCGTTAGTTGTAATCGCGGGGCGAGCACTCCTGAGAACTCAGTCATCCGCGGCGTGGTCTGATCGTAAGACGCAGGACTCTACCCGCAGGCACTGTTTTACCACTCGTAATGGCTGATGGAAACGTCGGCCGAGACGAGCAGAAAAATTAAAATCACGGGAAGAGCGTCGTTAGTTAAGGGTATTAAGTGTGATCGCTGGGCGATCATTAGTTGAATTTCTATAAAACCTCGCGATTATACTGCAACTGAGCAGCAGGGATAAGGTACTGGAATCAGGATTTTTATAGATTAAATGATGTGAAAATTTTCTTCGAACACTGGGAAGTGTCAGACAACAAACACGACCATTGTAGGCAACTTGAGAGCTACAGATAGGCCTGTACATAATAGATAGATAGACAAAAACCCCTCAATACTTTAATGTAGTAAAATTCCATTATTTTTTCTAATAAACGTCAATAAGGAGAAAACTAGGGCGATGCCAACGCAAAGAATAGTCGACTGTCTATATGAAAACAAACCCATAGTTAAAATTACCAGACCAAAGTCCATATTGACGTTTACATATCGATCATAACCCAAAACTACTGATATAAAAATCAATATGCTAATAGGCGGACTTTAGCACAGTGAATATAAGCATCACTTCAATGACCACAGAGACGACGTACACAGTAAAATCGCTTATGTATTCACATATACCTTATGTAATCGATACCGAGGAGATTAATTCTAACATTTATAACTTCATCACATCTGGAATTTTTAGCAGTAGGATCACCTCGAAAAATTAGTAAGTGATCTATTTATTAATGACGATAGACAATCGTCTTAGAATTTAATATATTACAAGGAGAATTTGCTAGCATTGATAGTTCTAAGTATTGCGTCAGAATGTGTGTAAATGTCCGACAATCTACCCTAAATCAATTGTTACTTAATTCAATCAGATAAGTATTTTTGGAACGATAGAGTTTCCGTAATAGGATCCCTTAAAAATAAATTAAACTCGTTAATCTTGTTAATAAAAATAAAGTTTAGATAATATGGTTAGGGGGCTAAATCCAACAAGCAAGACCGACATAAAACTGCCTTCTGACATACCAAATTACAATGTTGTTCCATCATTAATCTTGGACGAATCCCTGATCCTACAAGTTGAAAATCGTTTAATTAAATCTAAATTTTTAAATTTATTAATTTCATTAAAATATACTAAAATTTAAAACGGTACGTTTTATGTTAATTTAAGGTCGACTGATTAAGTTTTTATGAATTATCCATGGGTGAGGTAACGAACAGTAAATATTATATCATCTCCAGAATGGGAATGGATGTACCTTAAAGGGTTGGGAGCCTAATTCTTCTAGTATAATGTTTTGACCACACAAGATGTATTTTAATTAAATAAGTTTGCAGTACATGTATAACTACTCCTTCAGAATCATATTCTAACCTGAAAATTTAAGTAAATAAAATTTATTATAATTTTTTTTAGATATTTACCTATAAGACATTTCCCAATTTTCTGAATCATCAGAAGTTTCTGAGTTATTACCCATTCGAACTGATAACTATGAAAGGGATTTCAAACATTATCTGCAAAATCTACAACGAATCAGATTAACCTTTAAGTACTTTCTTAATGTCAGCATTAATTAGGCCTACCGCGAATCCCAAAAATCTCGCCATCCGTCGCGGCAATGACACAGGAATTTGACAAGTTAGAGAGGGAGCATACTATCCTACAGGAGAAATACCAGAAGGTTAAGGTCACATGGAGCTCGCCCGAGACCACTAAAGAGCTATCCATGGTTGAGGTTATACTAGAGGCTATACCAGAAGACGAGCCCGAGACGACCTAATCATAGAAAACCGGAGCCAGCGGATCACCATATCCGAACAGAGCGCTGCGCTCCGGCAGATCTTCACGGAACATGAGCTCCTGACTCGTCCTCCGAGTTGAAGACTAGCCCAGGAATTGGACATCATTCCTGCGCATCACCTACCCCTTCAACCAACGATTCAACTGCCCAACGTGCCTCCCTAGACCGGAAATGCTGAGGGCAGGTCTGGAAGCCAGTGACACCGGCCGAATAGGAACCGTCGCCGTAGGCAAAGACGAAGAGCAGAAAATGCTCTGCTGCAAGCGAACCTACGGCCAGGAGAACTTGCGGAGATGGCCGAAATACAGACTTTTTTTATTTATTGTTGCGCCGTTTTTATTAAATATATTGGTTCGTACTCATAAATCATCTGAAGATTTTTGAGTAAAGTCTAAAAATAAATACCCGTGGGGTTTTTTGTTGCATCTTGAAATGCTTCGAGTAGAAATTTCATATTGTTTGGATATACTTGTCTGGTTAGAAAGTCAATAACTGTGGCATCTCTAGGGTTTGTAAAAATTGTTAGATACTTCAAATTTAAATTAAGCGTTCTATGATTTCCTCCTTAATGGAATAGGTTTTGGGTTATAAAAAAACTGTAACTTCAACATATCTAGAAATCTTTGTAAACAAATTATTAAATTCCTTTTCTTTGTTGGCTTCTTGATACAAATCGTCAATGATAATAACATCTCTCTTTTGTAAACGTTTAGTCAATTTTGATCAAATCCTCTTATAATTTGCATTTGAACTTCACAAATTCAAATTATGCTAAACAATTTTCCGTTTCCGAACCACGATGCATACAAAAAGCGTTTTCACCACTTCTACTAGGACCGACAATTTGATAAGCAGCTTCATTTTGTAAACCCGTTTACATTATTGTTTTACAAACATTGTTTATGTATATATATATATATATATATATACACCCATCCCCCGATTTGCGTCTAGATTGGTTCCAACAAAAGTGAACGCAAATCGAAAAGACGCAAATCGAAACTTATTTTGCCATATATTTGCATACAAAATTCTTTGATCGGTTCAAAGGAAAAAAAATAAATGAAATTAGTATTAAAATTCAGTATTAAATTAAAATAAATTTTATTTCTTAGTAGTTCATGATATATTAAATAAATATAAATAATAAAATAAATTTAGTAGTTCACTTTATATATAACAAAACATAAAATTATAATTAAACAAAAAACTTGAATTCAACAAAAAATAACAAATTTTTTGGATTATAACATTACAATTACAAAATGGTGTCAATTTTTCAAAGGTGCAAATCGAATTTAAGACGCAAATCGGGGGATGGGTGTATATAGGTTTTAAAGAATATTTCACCGAGTCAAAAACTTAAAATTTTAATTTTCAGAGAATTATTTTTAAACAAATGGTTGGGATCCCCGTCATGCATTACATCTAAAGCAGAAAATTGGTATTAATATCTCAATTCACGCGGGCTCTATATATTAATTAAATGAATTTAATTAAACAAATATCCATATTTCACGCAGTATTATTATACATTTGAACAAAGATTCGAGATCTCCAATCTTGTTCAAATATCTTGATTTTTTGATGATCTATCATAAATATCTATTATAAAAATTCGGCAGTCGGTTTGGACATAGCAGAGTTTGATTCTACCTTTTCGTAATTCCTGAAGAACCAAGAAACTTTTAGATAATATTATTTTGGAATATTCTAGGTGGAACAAAGACGCAACGTTTTTTATGAAGTATCTCTTGACAAATTATGTCACATTTCCAATGTTACCATAAAGATTCCTTAAAAACACAAAATTAGTAAGAAAAAAAATCTTTTCCATGATTTTTGTATATAATCTTGTGTGAAGTCATTGAATACATTTTTTTCATGAAGGATGTCTCGACAAAATAATAAGAACAACCAAGACCTCTTACTATAGTCAGAAATGCATTGTGAACATTTTTGCACTTTTAAATCAATAATTATATTTTTATGGTACAGAACTTTAATTGTCTTGGGTATAGTCTGAAAACCAAAAAAAAGCAGCTCTGACTATAGTCAGAAATGCACTTTGCACTCTTTTGCACATTTTTTCACCCCAAAATCAATAGTTGCACTTAAAAATCAATATATGTGAAATAACTTGAAATGATTCGTCGATAAAAATGGAAGGCCCCGTGGGTATTCCCGCGTGATAACTCATACGTATTCATGAGACTCACATCTACCTACTATTGCGTTACCCAATTAGAAACTGTGTTGATATATAGTACCACAAATATTACTATGAAAATTACTATGAAAATAAGTAAATAAAAGATCAAAGTTGAAATCAGAAAATATTATGGAAGATATTTATGATCAAAGTTTTGAGTCCAAAACCATTTTGGTTATTCATGGTAAGTATTGACTGGGCATTATCTCCTTGCTTTATCATAAGATTATTTAAAATTATTGTTTTGAAACCAAGTTAATTTTTAAATTTTCATTTAGCATTTTTTCATTTTACATATATTTTTTTCATTTAAAAAAATTATTTTTAAACTTCAATAGTGTGGGAAAAATAAAATAAATTATTAATAGAAATAAAAATAAACAATAAATCAAAGTGTAAATTTAAGCAGCTCTCAGCATTTCTCCGGCCGTCATGGGTCTAGGTTTTAAAGAATTGTAGTATAACCGTAGAAAAGGATTATTTTCTATTCTTGATGTTTCTGACTTACAGTCCTCGTATTTATCAAGTAGTAAGACCCGGTTACCTTCGTAGTAGTCTGAAGAATATTTAGATCTGAATTTACCGAACTGTCGACTATAAAGGCGCATTCCATACATTATGAATGCAGTTTTGGATTTTATTTTCTCCAATGGCTCTACAATTAAATTAGTTTTCGTTATTAATTGGTTTGATTCTTTTGATTTGTTTTCTTCTTTTTTCAACATTCTTATATCTCTCTCTTGCAACTGAATTACGTATTTCTGAGAAGTAATAAAATGAATAAATTGAAAAATACAAATAACTTCTTTAATAATAATAATAATAATAATAATAATAATAATAATAATAATAATAATAATAATAATAATAATAATAATAATAATAATAATAATAATAATAATAATAATAATAAATAAAAAAATATTATTAATAATAGTAGAATATAAAAAAAACATAATGCTGAATCTCCTAAATTTTAACAGAGTAATCCAAAATTTATATTTGTCAAAACCGGAAATTTCACAAAACGCATTATTCGGTTTTTCTGTTAAATTGTTTTAAGTGGTAATTAACAATTACAGTTCCTGCAACAGGAAAATTAAGGGAGCGCTAGAGAGAAAGTAATTAAAATAGAAAATCCATCCGTTTCATCAGCAATAATTGTTCATAATAAATTCTGTCGAATAGAAATAAATATTTGATTTTATGTTAATTAAAACAAATTGTCAAATTGATGTACATTGTTTATTTTACGAACAAATAATCTTTTTATTTCCATAACGCTTGTCAAATTTTGTTTTGAATTATCGTGAAGCAAAAGGAATCTGTTTATTTTATTCTTTGATTTATTGAAATATTTGTTTTAATCGTTCTATATTTTTGGAAACTACATCTTGTTTGTAGGCGAATACCAATTTAAGAGATTTTGTTTGACAAGCACTCAGTTACCTCCATTAATTGCTATAAAAAATATGATATTCAATGGAGCCTGGTGCTGGAATGATCATATTTTGTGATCTGACCACAAAGTTGCCGGATCCAATTTTTTACATGTTTTTACTGATAGCCAAATAAATTCAAAACTAGCCTACCATTACAAATCAGGTTTAGTATTACTTAAAAAGCTTTATTTTATTCAGTAAGCCATTCGAAAACTAAAACAACTTGATTCGATATAATTACGTATTTTGTTCCAACATTAAATGAATCTCAAAATTTCAAGTACTCTGAACAATGGAAGGCAATTAGATCTTATTTGCCTCTTCCCATAGTTTCAAATCTTTTGTTTTATTTAATTAATTTATTGGCATTGTTCAGACACAATTAAATTTAAATCTTCTTCTAACATTTGTTTATTATCACAAAAATACAAATTCAAAATTTCTCTCAAAATTATTAATATTGATATAGCTATCGGTCACAAATATAATTAATTTAATTTAAAATACTTTAATATAATTATATATGATATAATTTAACATAAATTTTAATATACAAATTTAACATAAATATTTTTTTCAACTAGCTGATCACATTTATAACATTTAAACTATATTATTTTTAAATAGGAGTTTTAGAACTCTTTAGAGGTATTATTTAATTTTTCTTGACTTTTCTAATCCAAATATGCAAAATGGATATCAATGTCAAAATCAAATGATGAAGAAACTTTGTTTACTCGAACTTTGTTTACAAAGAAAAAGTGGCTTGTTTTTAAGTATACTTGTTTTCAACTGAAGCATTTTTGTTTAATACTAATTATACTAGAAACCTATTTTTTTCTTCACTCTTGTTCAAAACTTGAATAACTTCAGCGAATGACATTTCCCAAGCCTTTGATTCTACATGCAATTGAGGATATCGCCTTCATAACTGTGAAAAATACTTTAATAGCGAATAAAGTTTCAAAATTTGATAACACACAGAAAAATATGAATCCAGTCTTGCTTTGTTAACAAGCATGATGTTTAACAAGGCACAACAAAGTATTGAAAAGATAAATATATTGCACTTGGCCTAGAAGAAATTATTAGATTTGAGCCTAAATTTCACTCGTAGCTTTCGTCACCGCGTTTGCACCACATACTAGTGAATGCAGAGTTTTCCCAGTCGAATGCAATGCTATTGAGACAAATCAACAACAAAATTTGTCAGTGATTCTTCAACAAATTGAGAATTTGCACGAATACAAAGCACTTGTTCATTTATACTGTACATAGCATGAAATAGTTTCCAATGTCATTGATATAATACTTCCCACTATAGAACTGTAAGCCTAATCTTCGGCAATTGCTTCTGTAATCAATGAAGACAAATGACTGATTACATCATTTTGCACATTAGGAGAAGTATAACATACATTATAGAAATTTGCTCTTCAAATTATTTTTAAAAGCCATAGAGTTACAATGTAATTTAAGAGAAAAGTGCGTAAAAACACTTTGATAACCTTATAAGCATTATTAGGAACTCAGCATCTGAGTCTGTCACATAAAAAGGCTCTAGTGTGTAAAACAAAATAGGGCATCATGTTTCTTGCTAGATACAAACCATGTACGTGTTTTGTAACATTTTGAATTAAATAAACTGTAATGAGTTCTAAAACTCCTACTTAAAAATAATATAGTTTAAATGTTAAAAGTGTGATCAGCTAGTTGAAATAACTATTTCTATTAAATTTGTATATTAAAATTTATATTAAATTTTATTAAAGTATTTTAAATTAAATTAAGTATATTTTTGATAGATTTTTCTTCTAATTTTTTGACGGAAAAAGGGAAATTAGATTACAATTGATTAGAAATTTTCCACAAAGAATCTACACAATCATAACTTCAATGTATATCTACACAATTTTTAATAATGATTTAATCTAATTGATAGTTTTTCAGCGATGGGATAAGTCTTCCCAATAAGAGATCTTCTTTCTGAAACGCTATTTGAAATAAAAGTCTCTTAGCTTTATTCTAACCTTTGCAATTTTAACTTCTGGATTCGGCTTCGACCAAACTTGCAATTTAGTTGACTTTCCCGCTCTTTTTATACTTGTCTTCTAATTCGATTCAAAAAGATATTTGTAATTTTCTTTTCAGAATTTCCCCGACTACTAAACCCAATTTGTTTAATTAATTTAGGACTCTCTAGTTTAGCTCAAACATGTTTACTTTGGTTAATTGACAATGGTTCATTTTTTATCACGAGTCTTCTTTATCACCCAATTTTGTTCACCATAATTTTGTTGATGGCCTGGGTTTCTCACACTGCTCGGGTTTTCTGTTGGCTCGGACTTCCCAATAGCTCAAGTTTTCTTTAAGCCGATTAATATTTAATTAATTTTTATTTTTATTAAATATTTCCTTCTGGGGACCCCAATCGATTCGTCTCATCATTTGGCATCCGTTAATACCAGTTTCCCGCGCAAAATATTTATTTATAATTTTTTAATTAATTTTGAACTTTTAATTATTATTTTGAATTTCATTGTTTTTATTGATTTTCCTTTTTGTTTTTATTTCTTGATTTTTGCAAAACCCCAACATTTATCACAAAAAATGATATGTTTTTCTACTAAAGAAGGGCAATTTTGCTTTAATAAAATGAATTTTGGCATTGAAATGGTTTAACTAGAAAAATGGATTTATTAGTAATGACAATGAACGATGCAATGAAGATGTCACTGGTAAATTTAAAACTTTTGCTTCAATTAACGCAATGTTAGCGGATGGTGAACAAATGTTCTTCAAAACACTCAGAATTCGTTATATGCAATCAGTTATCTCCTTCGATGCGCCTGGGCGTACGACAGTCTATGTGCTGCCTCATGCAATTTGCAGAATGGATTTGGATGGTAGAGATTTGACCGATTATCTAATGAAACTTCTGGGTAAAATTGCTCTTGATTATGAATAAAAAATGCAGACTGCAGCCTTTTCATCTCCTTTGAAAGGAGCTATGAGCATCCAGATGAACAATATTACTATGGGAAATGAAAGAGTCAAAGACAAAATTAAACAATAGTACTTATATGTTTTTAATAGAATATAATTTTTTAAAATTTAATGATTTAGTTAGTTTGAATAAGACATTCTACTTGATGATGACAGTAAATCTGTCGAAATATACTCTAGTATAAGTTATACTCGAATGGCGTATTCTAATTTATCTTTATATATTTATTTATTTTAATTTAATTGAATTTACAACTTTCTCATTTTATACCTTTCTAGTTTTAGGCCCTGCCCTCCATCTGTCTTTCAGATGGCCTATTATTATAAACTAATATAGAGTACAAAACTATTGCTGATCTCTTATTTTTGATCTTTCAAAGATGCAACATCTCCACAGTTCCTGTTATTTGTATATTTGTTCCATTTGTTTTAGCACCGGAAATTTCTAAAGATTCTGTTTCATGGAGAAGATATTGGAATTTATCCAAAAATTGTCAAAACCTTTCATAAACTCAAAAAAAGATTCAATTTTCTGATTTTAGCGATGATACTTTAATTATAAATTTAAACAAAAACGAATTGTTAATTATAAAAATAATAATAAACAGACAGATTTCTTTAATCTATCTGATGAGCTGTTTTGTTGTCTAATTTACACCGTATTTCACTGAATCGCAACTGCGAATGATGGCAAATTTTATTTTTTAACAATTTTATTTTAATCAGAATTAAAATTATAAAATTTGAAATTCTAAAATATTTGATATTGTTTATAATTTATTATGATTAATTAATATTTCATAATATTATTTTATCCTAAAATTAATGTACTTTTTTGTTTATTTGAAACATTAAGATCCGTCGACATGAATAGACACATTTACTCATCAAAATACATTTTGTCCGAACTCATATTTCTTTTATCTTTATTGTGAGAATTATTAATGAAAATTTTAAAAAAAGTATTTATTTAAAAGTTTTTCGAGTTATATTATATAAAAAATTTCGATTTTATAGTTTGGTGCAAAATTATTTTAAATTAATTTGTGAATAAAATTAATCAAATGTAATCAAATATAATTGGAGATGTAAAAAATAATTAAATGATGAAAGAAAATAGATAGTTGGCTAACTATTGAATAAACGAATAGAAACATAGAAGATCAAATTATAAAATTTAATTAACTAATTAAATAATTAATTTAGAATTTTTTGACAACTGTAATAAATTCAAAATTACCTAAGTAACATTCAATTAAAATCGTGTGCAGTTGTTTTGAAAAATAAAAGTTTTAATCATTGGGGTTTTTTTATTTACATTTGTATTATACATTTCAGTCGAAATACGTTTATACGCACTTTTTGGGCAGTAAAAAAAGAAATACAAATTCGGGTGATATAATTTTTCCGATTATCGAAAGTGTAAATAGAATTTTTAAAAGAATTTTAAATATAATTTTAAGTTTTTGTAATACTCTCAGATAAAAAATGCAAAACAAAAATTGTATACTTTTTTTATTTTTTTATCCAATCATAAATCGTGCTTTTTACAGCACGAAATTCTGGTATTCATGCAATCATGATGTTCCTATAGTTGATTTTTTACACACTTTTAATTTGTTTTCAAATCTTAACACATTTTTTGTGTATTATGTGAGAATATAATTAAATAAATAATAACTAAATAAATACAAATTAAATAAATGATTAAATGAAAGGATGTTGTGGATATGTAAATTCATTATGCTTAAATAATTTTACGGTGAATAAAATTCCTCGAGAGATTTGTTCGTATATTAGAAACAAATTGATTTGTATTTGAATTTAATAAAGATTTCGTTAATTATGGATGTTATAAAAACAATTTGGATCTTCTCAAAGAAGCTTTTAAAAAGCCAATGTATTTTATGGATGATCTTAAAGAAACTTTCATATGTAGCGAAGGAAATGATCCAGTCAGTGAATTCTGTACGAAAATAGAAACGTTCGCCTAACAAATGAAGATGAATTGCAGAAATATCTAATTTGGCATACAATAGAAGACAATTAAATGAAGAAAGATCTTTAAATGAACGAATTTAAGTCTGTGAAAAAATGAAAGAATAAGCAGATGTGGAAAAAAATTCGAGGAACTTTCAAATGAAACCAGTAAGAAGAAATAAAGCTCCAGTTAAAACAGAAGTCAATGATCCGATATCTCATCATTTTTATCAAAGATCTTGACCAAGATTTAATGATTATCGATTTCAGGGAAATAAAAAACGAATTTTAAAATGTTGGGATTGTCAAGAAGGGTATAGAGATCAGAATTCCCAAATGGTAAAAGAAATTATTGCTATAAATCAAGACACTTTCGCACCATTGATTGGAACTTCGAAAAAACAAAGCACGTCAATATCAAGAAAAGTAACAGCAACCCAGCAAGTTGATGACGAAAATGAAAGTCAATGTCCATACGGATATCTCCAAGACAAGAGAAGGTGATCAGAACCCTAAATTAAATATAAGTAATGTATGCTGTGAATGATATAAAAATTAAACTTCTAAATATTAATTGTGATTGTTGGTTAGACTCGAATGCGTCAGTGATTAGTGCGTTGATAAATGAAGAATGGATGATTTAGAATCTAATGAGGAAAATTTAAATTTGGATGAATATTCTGGTATAATTAATGATAATAATAATTTAAATAATAAAATAACTAAATATGATAAATCAAATGGGAGACCTAGTGTTTCTATTTTTATTATTAATAATGAGTTACCGTGTTTATAAGACACAGGGCAAAAATAAGTGTGATTGATAAAAGTTTGCTACAAAAGTTTGGAACTCGGAATTTAGAGAAATTTTATGGGAAATTAAGATGTTCAACTGAATCACCTATTGAAATATTGGGATAAATTAACGTGGAAGTACAAATTATTAGAATATCGAAAAGGAGAGTTGTCGAATTTATTGTAGCTAAAGAGATATCTCCTAAAATTATTGGAGGAATAGAGTTTTTGAAAATGTTTAATATTATGTTAAAAATAGGAAGCACAATTGGTAATAATAAGATTGTAATAAATAAATTGACAGATAACTAGGTCGTATTAAATTTAGATGAAAACTAAAATGATTATCTGAGAGATAATAATATTAAAAAAGTTGTCTGATAAATACGATTACATTTTAATTAAACATAAATGGGACTTAGAAAAAACAACTTTGTTAACACATGAAACTTTCACTTCGGGTAAACCTACGATTATTAACTTTAGGCGACAACCAGCTCATTTGATAGGAATGATTTATGAACATATTTGTGAAATGGAAAGGTTTAGCATAATAAAAAATTGTAATTCCCGATGGGACACACCGTTAGTATGTGTGAAAAATAAAAATAAAACCTACTTAGAAATGTATCTAGATTTTTGGGCGCTGAATAATTTAACAGAAAGACCAATATTTACAATTTCGAACATTAATGAACTATTGGATACATGGAGCAAAATAGTTTAGCACGATTGATTTGGGAAATGCATATTACCAAGTTGAGATAGAAGAAATATCAAGATTAAAAACTGCATTTCCACTAAGACTAAGTAATATTATTTTAACGGTATGTTATTTGGAATAGCAGTAATTCCAGCGACTTTCCAAAAATTAAAGAATATAGTACTAGGAGACAGTGGCGTACCTAGAACCTTTGCCGCCCGGAGTAGTCTCAAATTTACGGCCCTTTTTAAGTTAATCAAATCGTGGTTTGTTAACGGCATAAGTTGATATGCCTACATATTCAAATTTTATAAAAAACAACATACATTTTTAAAGGAAACAAGAAACATACGGATGCCACTTATGAGACAAAACATATACCTAATTTTTAAAAAAATTACATTAAATATTTTTTATTTTATATTTATAAATAAATAATTTTCAATTTCTTTCGGATAAATAATCAAATTGTACACATATTTGTATGTAAACATATTTATAAATTTACTCTTCTAACTTTCATATTAGAAAAATAGTGTATAATGCTCTCAAAATTTATATTATTTGTTCTATGGACAATATTGCAAGATTTTGTAGTCTTAAATCACTCATTGTGGAACGAAGATAATTTATAATAAACTTCAATTTCGAGAAGCTCATTTTGCAACTAGTGACACTGATAGCATTTGTTAAAAAAACTTTTAACGATGTTGGGTACATAATTTTACAATCTATACTATTGAATAAACTTTAGTAGATCAATAGGGCGTCTCTTCCCATTTTTTCCAAAATTTTACGTATTCTTTTAGTTCTGGTACAGCCATAAAAACCAGGATCCTTTTACTTTCAATATAAAACTGTTCTTTATTAATATCAATAAAATCATTTATTAGGTTTCTTCATTTAGTAGGTTGCATGGTATTATACATGAATATTTTCTTGCAAAAACACTAAACTGATCAAAGCATTCTTTTATTTCCTTTATAATTCTATCCATAGATACAAACATTTCTCTTCGTGCTTCTTGTTCTAAGGATAGTCCCACGTCTTGTGGCAACAATATTAAAAGAACTAGAAGTTGATTCACAGAACGATGTATTTGCATAGTGCTCTAGTATTATTATTCTCTATTTCATCACTTGCCTTCGTTTTCTTTCTAAATGAAGCTCCGCTTTCTTATATTCGTTTCATCCGACGGATATTTTTAAAAAAAAAATTACAGAAATAAAACGTAAAATTTGTATTTTAAATAGTATATATCTTTTTCAAATTATGTATGCCTTTTGTAACGTTTATTAATGAAGAAATTTAAATATTATAGTTAAATATAAAGATTATTTATATTAATAATTGTAATATTATTTAAATTAATTAAATTAATTAATCAGCGGCAAAAAGGTTAAGAAAATAATACTTCTACGTTATACTGCAAAAAATTATATTCAGTTCAGTGAATTCACTTTAGTAGTGCATTTAATAGAGAATAAATATGTTAACATATTTAGAAATAAATCAAATTCGAGGTCATATCACATGTAAACAACTAATTGAGTACCGTTTTCTATGACTCTGGCGGGAATAGTTTTCTATAAAATACTTGGAAAACTGTCATAGGTCCGTTAATAATACTATACTACTAATAACGATAGGTTTTATATATATTTTATATATTAATTCACAAATAAATAGTAATTAATATGAACGTAATAAAGATTGAGCAATTTATATTATATGTTTATATTTAAATAATAGAACTAATAGTTATATAATCTAAAGTGTATTATCTAAGGTTTAATAAATATAAAAAATACCGTCCCAAAATATGTGCCACCCAGTGTTGACCGCACACACCACCCCCTAGGTATGCACTGGTAGGATAACTTAATTGGAAATTTATCAAAATGCCAATTTTTAAAAGTTGAAGTAAAGTTTTTGGGACACAAAATAAATAAAAGTGGTGTAAAGACAGATGAAAATAAAATACAAGCAATTAAACCCAGATTATTTGAAACAATGTCCATTGATTTTTAAGGCCCGTTGAAATAAACACTAAATGGAATGAAATATATTTTCGGAATCATTGACCAGCATAATAAATATGTTTCCCTTTATGTCGTTTTATTGCAAAAATATAGTTCGATGTTAAAATATTGTGCTCCAGAAGTTATACACTGCAATGGAGGGAACTCATTTGAAATTAAAGGCATGGGAAATCTAATGAAAGCTCATAATGTTAAAGTAATTTGTTCAAATCCTTACCATCATTCCAGATAATTGAAAGTAATATGTTATTACATTTTATTTTTATAAAAATTGGATCTTCTATTTTACAAATTTATTTCCACATGTGACTTATTTGACATAAACCAAGCTTAGGTTAGAATGGTAATTGTCAAAATTTGATACAAACTGATTTTTTCCAAATTTTAGTTTTTGACAGAAAGTGATTTATGAAATTTATTGATCACTTTTTGTCAAAATTTAAAAATTGCCCATTATCTCACTAGTGCATCTTGCAACATGCGACTGGTTTAGGACAGATGAGTCCACATATAGTAAAAAAGTTAAATTAGTGAAAATTCCTTCACTGAAACTAAAAGTCACTAAAATAAGTTTCATATTCTCTTTTGTTTTAATAATGTCATTCTAATTGTCCATGTATCAAAACAATAAACAATCAAGTGTTTGTTAGAATTTTGTCAGTGACGGTTGTCGATTTCGTGAGTGGCTCCCTATTCAACTTTTAAATATAAAACAGTTGATTCATCTCCATCTCACAACAAAGACGGTTGTGAATATATTTGTTAACTTTTATTCGTCTTAGATTTGTTTCTAGATTACGAGAGGGAAAGTCTCTTGAAACATTGTTAAAATTGGTCTAATATTGAAAGGGAAATAATATTTGTTTTTTTTAAACATTATTTATATTTTTATCGTATTTAAACCAAATATTCCAATTTTAGAACTACTTTGTGCTTTTCCAGCAAGGCCAGCCGATTTTCTAGAAATAAATGTTCTTGGTGGTTTTTCTTCGCTGTCATTTTCGTTCGAATATTTGTGGATTTGAGGTCCAGGCGCAATCCGAGAAACTTTTCCCTTTTTTTACTGATTTGCTGTTCTTTCTGTAAGTAAATAGAAATCTGCTGAACGCTAATAGTGCAATTTGTGACCGACATCAAATAAATGGTTTGTTAGAAATGCGTTTATGTGATCTATAGTTATAACGGTATAATTGTTTTAATAAGGTATATTGGTAACCACTTGATTCATTGGTGACATTTCTTGTACCAATGATCCATTTGACACGTCTCATAGTGCTATAATTGACAATTGGAACTGCTCATTAAGTAAATTTTATTTTCAATGTTAATGACAAAAATAAAACACAAAAAATGTTTTTTAAATATCTTGTTTTAATGAAATATTAAACAGGAAATGCAAAAGTTGACGCAAAAATGTCACTCAACCCATTTTTAAATCTGATCTCTACATCCGTATAAATTTTTGCCGTCTAGACTATGTAAAGGATCATTGATCCTCTGTGAGAATAGAATTCAGGTTTTGTTATTACGGTTCGTTGAGTAAAGTTTTCAGGTTAAACTATCTGAGAATTCTTATTAAATATGACAAAAATGATGATAGTTAGGAGTTCAAGGGGTTTCAATTAGCATTACTTCTTTGATTTTGATCATATTCTTTTAGAGTCCTTATTTTATAGACGTGTTTTTTTCTTTAACAAAGACAATCTTTAACAAACAACCGAGAAATGCAAGTGGGTTTTGAGAGAAGTAAAAATTTGATCGAATTAGTCAACTTCTTCACTGTTTGGATCAGATATGATTTTAATACGTTCTCGAAGTTAGGAAGTCTCTTTTGACAAACCTTTCATTGACATTATTTTCAATATCTAAAAACAAAACTCCCAAATTACAACGATTTGTTCAAGATAAAAGTTTCAAATAACACGTGAACCTTATTGTGCATAACATGCACGAACTTCAAGATGTCTATGAGGGTACACAAATCGGATAAGATAAATTTGTTGTAGTTTAAAAATAAATAAATAAATAAAATATTGAATCTTTCAAATTGAGTTTTGACAGCTATCATAAATTTAAAATAATAATTTAATTTAGTTTCAAGAAAGCGCCAAGTAGGATAATAAAAATTATGTATATTGCATATCATTTAAACAATTTATACACATTTTATTAATTAAAAAATATTTTTTATTAATTTAATTTAATTTAAATTATAAATAATTTTTAAATTTTTTCACTATTTGTAAAATAAACTTATTTTGGATTATTGGATCCGAAAATCGCTATGAGTATGTATGTTTTGAATGTTTTCAAATAGCTTGGTTGGTAAATTTGGGATATTTAGATTGATTTTGATGTTCTTCTCGAGTGTATTAAAATATATAGTTAAATAATTTGCAATTGTTATTTTTTAAATGTCAATTTACAAATGGTTTGCTTAAATTAACATTAAAAAAACTAGAAAAATTATTAGAAAATATTTATTAAATAAATTATTTTTAAAAATATTCAAACAATAGAAAACTGAAAATGATTTATTTTAAATAAACATTTTATAATTTGTTTAAATAATCTATAACATACATAGCTTTTACTATCTGACATGATAATGACATGAAAACTGTCAAATTATATTGTAAAACGGATATTTGAGGGGCTCATTCTTATAATTAAATTATTGTCATGTTTATTTAAACACTAGATTTATAAAACCATTCAATTTATCAAATTTCATATTTTTAAAGTGAAATAAATTATAAAATATGTTAATTTGCTTTAAATTAAAATATTTTGTAATAAAAATGTTTTGTCAATTAATTTTCTAAGAAAACCGAATTTTTATCATTAAAATTTGATGTATTTGCCAATATAATGGGTTAGGTTTTCTACTACTTTCAATTGTTCGCAACCAGCCTGATCCGTACTGTTTCCAATAAAATATGGTAAATTACTACCAGGTTAGTTACCACTATATATTGAAATTGTATCATGATTAGCCATTTAAATGTAGCTCCAAATGAGTTTTTGTATCTTTTATCATCATCATGTTCATCAATCTATACATATTTTAATAGAGAAACACTGGAATCACCAACAAATATAGGATCAATAATGCTAGAATAGATAAGGGTTTTCAAACCTTTTCTCTCGCGAACCACCAAGTAACTGCTTCAGCTATGTGAGGACTCAAAGTGAAATGTCAGGAAAATATGTTTTGGTTAACTTCTAATTAGAACAAAAAACCAGTGAAAACACACTAGAACCAAATTATTAAAATCATTAAGGTTGTTTATGGCTTTTATTTTGTTAAGACGGAGGAGCTTAAATAATGATCTCATTTCCTTATGAAATCATAATTAAACTTTAAAACTTTATAACTTTAAGTTTCGGCAGTCATTTCAAAAATGGCTGAAATCGATTGATTTTTTCAAAAAACAAAATACAATAAGTTAATTTACATATCAACTTGTATTATAGGGGAATTTATCACATCGCGATTTGGTGTAGAAACCATATTGGATGAATCAGTGTTATTTTCTTTTACTAAGTTTGAAATAAGACAAATCACTTACTAACTCTTTGCCCATGCTAAAGTTTACGTGAGCAGTAGGTCTTTGGGGATGGATGCTTCTTTGATATTTAGACTAAAGGCCAGAATTAAGGTTTGAAGACATTATCAACATTAGTTATCCGTTTCTAGTTTTGTCTAAATCATGAGTATAAAATATTTTCTAAGTAAATTTAGTAAAACTAAGGTGTTTCATCTTGTAAATATGGCTATGATAGTTAAAATGTTTGATTTACATGTTTCATACCCTAAACCCAATCCGCAATAGGTTCTGCGTAATTTAATTGTCATACACAGAAATTGCAACAAATCATGATTATTGAAAATTAAATGTTTATGGAGGTATTGATAATTTTCTAAGTACTTATGTTATAAATCAAGAGTGTTTGAGACATCATATAGTTTAATGGGTCATGAAGGTAAAATGTTGTGATTTTCATCTAATTGTCGCATTAAACATGTTTAAAACCCAAAAACAAGTAATGTGTTGATAAATGAAATTTTTATATGATGAATTTGAATTTTATTGATGTGATATCTATTTAAGCAAGGAATAGGTTTAGAATTATGATACTTGGTGAGAATAAAATAAAAATTACGGATAACATAGTAAATGATGAATTTTGTAGCTGAAATTATAAAAATGAATGTAGAAAACAATGATGATGATGATTAAAATGACGGAGATGAAAGAAAAAATACATTAATTTCAGAGTAAAGGAGTAGGGCAATGAATATTTCATAAATATAATCGACAGTATATTATAAGTTATGAAAAAGTAGATGATAAAAACAATGCAAATAGATGTAAGTGATGAGTAAATAAAGTAATAATACATATTTTACTTTTGTAAAATTTGATTATTGATAATCAAAAGAATTTTATCATTTATCAAATTATTATATAATTATATATAATAATTATAAATAATATTTAAAATTACCGATAATCAATCAAGGAACTCAATATCAACGAATCAAATTAAAGAAAGGTGGAAGAAAATATTTGAATAATTAAAACAAATTAATAAGTATAGTTTAATAAATTTATTAATAGTTTGCAAATGTTATTTAGTGTATATTAATAGTCTGTGTATTTATAATATTAATTTAAAAGAATCTCCATTTTATTTTTATTTGCATTCTTTAACATAACCACAACAATAAGTTGTGATCAGATGTTTTGCAATTGTATTGAACAATAATTGTTTCATTTATTAGGTCTTTTTATTGTATTATTAAACATAAATGATTCTCCAACATTCCGATGTAAATGTTATGAAATAAAAAGTGCATAATAAATATTTCCTTCGAATAAAATTCCAAAAAAACAATTTATCGAAATCAATTTCTAATTCTTAAATTTAATTAAAAATCTCTCAAGGAAATCTTTTATTCTGAAAACTAAAAAAATTGATTTTACATCTAATTGTTGAAAACGAAAACCGACGGCGGTTTTGTTTTTTTTTTCTTTAAAATTTGTAATTAAATTTCCCGCTAAATCTGGATTTCATTTTCCAACATTTATCAACACTAAGTTCTAATTGCTCGTCATAATTTAATTAATCCCCTCGAAGGTGAATATCAATTAAAACAAACTGTAAATAATTTATCGATTTATTTTTAATTTTAAAAAATCAATAATTAATTTTATTGTCACAGTTGTGTAAATTATCAATAATTTATGCGGTTATTCATTGGGATAAATTGACAATAATAAGATAATATATATGGGATTTTATGCCGTTGTTTTCAATTGAAGGATTTACCATTGTTTTCATCAATTCAGTTCTTCTGTTGTGGAAATTCTAGCTATTTCTCCAACAGCCAATCAGAACGCTGCTGCACTCTAACAGTATTATCTCATTTGACCGAAATTCACTCTTTTATTGGAAACATAAAATATATATTTTATTTCATAGATTAACTGCTGCATAATTGTATATTGCCTATTGGTTATGAACAATAATATCTAAACGATAGGGATATTTATTAGTGACTCTGTAAGTAATATTGTTTGCCTATTTTGAATAAATTATTACTTTTTGTTTTAATGCTTGAAATTAACTCTAGAATAATTAAGAGTTTTCCGATATAATTTATTTTCAAATTAAAATATAATAATATAATAATAATAATAATAATAATAATAATAATAATAATAATAATAATAATAATAATAATAAAAATAATAATAATAATAATAAAATAATTAAGATAAATAACTATGTAATATTTATTCATAGTTTGAAATATTTCAACGTAAACTAGGTCCTGATCACTCATAAAAATATCAATAAGAAGATACATAAAGTGAAAGTGTGGTTAAGTCTTGTTTATGACTGATAAGGACCTACATTTGGTTGAACTATTTTTCATATTCCACTTAATGAAAAAATAAAGTGAAAATTTGCTTACTTAGTTATTTATTTAAATTATTTATATAAATGATTTCGATATTGACAAAAAAAATGTTTAATGTTTAAATAATAATAATAATAACAAAAAAAATCATAATAATTCAATAATAATAACAATATTAATAAAAATAATGATGTTATTAATAATTATAATAGTAGTAATGAGAATAATATTAATCAATTATAAATATTTATTATAAAAATTTAATAATTATAAAAATTATAATTATTATAATAATAAAAATCATAATATTATTAATACTAATAGTAATGTTAATAATAAAAATTATAATAAAGTTTATAATAGTAAAATTAATAATAATATTAATATTGAAAAAAACATTATTATTATTATGACTAAAGAAAATTTTATATGAAATAGTTAAAAAAAATTTTTGAGTTAATTAAAAGCGGAAATGTAGTAAAATATCAAGAGGAAATTATGATTTTAAATTAAAAGTACTCTAATTATTTTTTTAACAAATTTTTGAGGAAAATACTCCAAGTAAGATTTTGCCTTAAAATGTATATGATTTGCAGGCACTTTTGTCGAAATAAATACTGATCTGGAGGTTTTGCAGGTCTGACTATCCTCTTATTATCCTCACCAAAAAAGCTAACATATTCATCTTCATTCGGTAGTCGTTATTGCTACTTAATGTTTCAGGAAAAAAAATTATCCACAAGTTGTTACTACCTTAATTTTGATAACCATATGCGCCGTTAATATCCTTACGAGTACGCCAGTACATGTTTAATTTCAAAAACAAATCAAAATTAATATTTGCAACCAATGTTCCCTCTAGCTTCGTGGTCGTGCACTTTTTTTTGAGAATTGCGAATTTATTTTTGTAGTCCACAGACAATTGGATTGTTCACCATGTTAATATTTTTTATAAAACAAATATTGATATAATATGATGATTTGAATTGTAATTATAGATATTATAAACCATATGATAATTATTATTGAAAATGTTTATTGTTTATTCTACATTTAATTTCAAAAATAATAAAAATTTTCATTATTTGTCAAACATCTATTATATTACATTCATTTTTATAATTTTTTACTAAATGCATTCTTATTAATATCTAGAAATGAAATTTAATAATAATGTTTATTGTAAAATGTCGCTCAAACAGAAAGAATACTAACCAAGATATTATAGAAAATGTAAAAATCCTTTCTGTTTTCTGTGATATTAAAATGCAATTTTGAAGAGTATTTATTAAAAAAAATTTTCATCTTTAGTGTCTCCAAAATTTAATTGTTAATTAATTTTATTAAATTTTAATTAAATAAAAAATGTGTTATTAAAAATAATACATATTTAATTGTTTGTTTGAATATTTGCACTTTTAAATGATTACCACATTTAATTTAAATCTCTACAAACAATCAATGAAGACCTTCAACCATTCGTCAATGATTTCTCAATCGGTGAAATTACTGTTTTGGTTAATGCTTGTTTCCTTGAATTAAAGTCAACCCGAAACTAAACCAACTCATTTCAAAATCCAAGCTGTTGGAACTTATTCAGATAATAAATTATTGTTTTCTCTTAAAAACATTTCTCACGTTGTTATTTCTGAACTCGATTCTACTAACAACAACATGATACTCTAAGAAACGCAAAAAATTAATATCGAATGTTCCGTGACCAACTGCCGTCACCAACAATAGAATACAAAGTTAAACTGATCAAATCAGCTTATTAGATTTATTTTGAATACATTTTTGATGTTATTGTTGTGTTCCTACACCAACAAAAACAAGCACATGTCAAGTTTAGAACATTCAATTCTCAATATCTTTTGTACCGTGTAATCAGGAAAATTATTGGGAATATTAGTTGAACCCGTGAAATATTTACGGAAGTAAAACTAAAATATCATGAAATAATAATAATAATAATAATAAAATAATAATATTAATAATAATAATAATAATAATAATAATAATAATAATAATAATAATAATAATAATAATAATAATAATAATAATAAATAAAAGATAAAGCCAAAAAAAACTCTTCGTACGATATATTTCGACAGCATAACTGTCATCTTCAGGTACAAAATACAAACTAAAAATATTATTAATTAACTTATAATTTAAACAAATTATTTTTTTATTAATATTAATTTAATTTTCTAATAAATAAACATATAAAAAAATATTTAAATATTATAATTTTTATCTATATTATAATTTTAAAAATAATGTAATATTTTATAAATTAAATTATTTTAATAATATTAAAATTAAATTTTTTTTTGAATTTCGCACATTAATCTTTGGATCCAATGACCTTATCAGCAATGCATTCCCAATAATTATTAAAACTTTTAAACAAAAATCTAAAACCAGACATTCCTATTTCACTTTATAGCCTCTATTGTGCTCACTAATATTGGTCAAACCCTTCAATCGACAATGTTCTAGAACTCGAATACAGAGATGACGGGAAGTCTCTCCAATGTATGTGGCATTACACTCATTACGTTTTTTATAGAGTTTTTAATTGGCGTTGGAAAATTTATTTAATTATTTAATAATAATAATAATAATAATAATAATAATATTAATAATAATAATAATAATAATAATAATAATAATAATAATAATAATAATAATGATAATAATAATAATAATAATAATAATAATAATAATAATAATAATAATAATAATAATAATAATAATAATAATAATAATAATAATAATAATAATAATAATAATAATAATAATAATAATAATAATAATAATAATAATAATAATAATAATAATAATAATAATAATAATAATAATAATAATAATAAAAAAAAAAAAAAAAAAAAAAAAAAAAAAAAAAAAAAAAAAAAAAAAAAAAAAAAAAAAAAAAAATAATAATAATAATAATAATAATAATAATAATAATAATAATAAATATAACTTATCTGATACACTTAATTTTTGGATTGAATTTAAATAATAAAAGAAAAGAAAATTATTTATTTATTCGGATGTTCGATTGAATTAAACAACATAAGGAATCAGACTGAGTTCTGAATCTACCGAAAAATTGTTAAAATCAACATCATTTTATATATTTAAATTTATACATTTATTTCCACTAAAAAGTCGTATTTTTTAATTAAATATTTCACTGTGTGATTAAATATGTCGCTATTATTGTTATGAATTAATTTTTTTAATGAAATAATAATTTGTATCAAAAATAATAAGTCATTATTTATGTTCATGATTGTTAACAATTATTTACATAAAATTTAATAAACAGCATAATAAAAGTAAACAAAATAAAAAATTAATTTGAATTTGGAAAAAAATAAGTTCTGAAATTAATAATTATGTTAATACGTTATATGAGACATAAAAATATGAAAGCAAATATACTTTATACATATTTACATAAAACCTATATCACTTCCTGACTTCTCAAACCACAATTTAATAAAGTCCAAATATCCGAAATCTTTCGCCTTGACTAACCATTCATTGATTTAATAAAAGCTTTTTTTGAAAAGCAATATTTACTGACTCATTTTAGTTTCTCAACCCAATAAACAGAAAAAATAAAATTTGCAAATATCATGAGCACAGGCAAAGAATAATAATTCATTTATGAGACAAAAGGCCAACTGTAACTAGACGAGCGTATGAATTATTTACAAAGACTAGCCTCTAATATCCATTTCATCTAAAATCATACGGTAAACAAACCAAAGAATTATCAAGTGCTATTTAATATCAGAACTATAAAAACAAAAACAGAAATGTTGGACGGACCTACAAAAATAAATTTTTATTAAAGAATATAGAAGACGACCAACTTCGGAAACCGACAATTGAGATATTTATGTGAAATCAAGAAAGAGAATTATTCCGAACAAATTTCAAGATAATTAA
This sequence comes from Schmidtea mediterranea, assembly GCA_022537955.1. Classification (NCBI taxonomy): domain Eukaryota; kingdom Metazoa; phylum Platyhelminthes; order Tricladida; family Dugesiidae; genus Schmidtea; species Schmidtea mediterranea. Next base: position 127,036,687 of record CM039679.1, read on the forward strand.
AAATAAACTGGCATTCCATATTGCGTGATTTTATTGCATTATAGAAAAGAGAAAGTGCAAAGTAAAAATAAAAAGTATTAACCGAAGTATTAACCGAATATACAATAAATCGTAAATCTGAGATTATTCTTCCCAAAGCATTGAAATAAGCACTGAAAACTGTTAATTTATCTGATAATTTCGTGTGGTTGTAATCAGTAACGCAAAGACTAGATTGTAACTGCACTGATTAATAAAACAATATTGTTTAATATTCGTAATAGTATTAAACCAAAGCACGCTTGGAATCAGATTCATAATTATCATTTTATTATTTCACTGATAAAACCCATAGAATTAATTTTTGATCTTTTGTCAAAATGAAAATGAATGAATTATCAAAAAAAGAAAAATCAAATATTACTAAATAAAAAAACTCAACTGGTAAAATATTAAAAGTAAAATTGAAAAAATTTTAAAAAATTTTAAATACCGTAGGAATTAACTCATTAATTTAAACAATTGATAATACTCAAACATTAAATGTAAAAACGCCTAAATGTTTTCAGACCACTAAATATATATATATATATATATATATATATATATATATATATATATATATCAGTATCGGTCATAATCTCCCGAAAGAACACATGGGAACTATTCCATAGGGATTTGAAATGTAGGAATTAGGACATTATTTAATGATAAAGGATTGATAAAATATGTTGAAAAATTTTTCGTATTTAATATTCATGGATTTAATTCTTTAAATCATTTAATTTTGGAATTTATCGATTTCTGGAAATTTTAGACTTTTTATTTTAGAATTGGTCTATTATATTTTATTGATTAATTTTTTTAAGTATTTTTTTATGGACGATGCGAAAAACCCGCTACAGCATTCAATTGTTAAACGTTTAGTAAATAGAAACTAACAGATACTTTGACTGAAAATCGGCATTTGAGATTAAATATTCTATTCATATTTTGAATTTTCAAAGCTCTAGTATTCTTTACAGAGTGTGGTTTGACATGTCTTGAAATGGTCACTCAGCTGATGTTTCAATAGCTTGTAAATTTGCAGAATAGCACCCCCGTCTTTCCTACTACAATTTTTGTATAGTGGGATATATGTCGCTGTTGCGAATTAATGAAATATTTCTCATCTGATTATAGCACCTTCTCTAATCACCTTACATTTCCGCGCAATCTTTGTTTAAGTCACAAAAACACTTTCATTCTTTTACTTGAAAATGCCTTCTAAAAGTGTGCAGTTCATAGATTTAATGGTTTCACCTTTTTACAGTTTGATTTCATTACAAAAGTACGCGTACATGACACAGTTATGTTAGAATTCTAGTTGTAAGGTAAAGAAAACACAATAATTTATACACAATATTTCATTTCTTTAACAAACGACGCATCATAGTGCATCGCGAAAATTCGGTAAATAAATAATCATCCATGACTAAATGTAAGGAACAAACCATAGGAAAAATAGGCAACTCTATTATTGCTTCATTTTTGTTTATAATTGTTTTAACAAAAACACTTGAACATTGTGCACATCACATGCAAACTTTAAACAAACAGAAGTCAATAAGAGTCAAGAATTAATAGCTGGGCCCTCAATAATTCCTTTAAACTTAGACTGAAGGCATGATCATGTGGGATTTCATACATGAGATTTTTAAAAAATTTAATTTTTTGCCTAAAAAATTACTCGATGTTGGATTGCAACTTTTGACTGGTTTTGGTTAGAACCTAAAATCCTATATTTTGCATATTCTTATAACTTACAACCCTAAATTAGCATGAAAATATATTCTTTTCTCAAATCAGTTTCAACATTATTACATCCGGACATCAATACTTCATCCATTAAACCTCCTTTGTTAACTCAGTAGATGAAACTTTAGATTTTTTGCATTGTATTAATACTAATAAAGTCATTATAAAACAAATTTAAATAAACTCAAATTTTTTTTTAAATATTCAAAATTAATTATATTTAGGTATTTGTCGTTACAGATTTTAATTTATCGAATTTCTGTTATCGAATCAATTATTAAATTAAAAACTGAATAATTAAAACCATAATTTAAACAAATGTATTTTTGAAATATGATATTATTTTGAAATCACTTGGTAAAATTGGACAAATTATGGATCGCTCGATAGAGAAAAGCTGATTAGCATTAAAATAAAAATACGTGGTTAAAATCTTATTTTCATAATGTCTAATAATTTTGCACTGTATATTATAAATTAAATATGTTGATTGAATTAGAATAGTGTATCAATTTGCTTTATTTACTGGCAAAAAATTCACAAAATTGTCATTTCATGAATCAAATTTATAAATTTCAGTTGAATTGCTCTGTGAGATCCTATATCAACTCTTCAAAATTTGGTATTTTTATTTAAAAAAATATTTGAAAGTTTAATTATAAAAATATGCTTATCGAATAAACAAATAAGTTCATTCAAATAAAAAATTTCCTAACTACTCAATTCAGAAAGATGTACGTAAAGAGATATGACTACACCTGTACTCAATGTCTCAAAAAGCTTTACACGCGTCAAATTCTTTAAATTTTAACTGTAAAATCCGAGAAAATATTTTTATTCCTGTTATAATAATAGTTTTTTTTAAGAACTCATTTAGATATTTTATCACGCAATAAGTCTGTCAGCTTTTTTTAATATTTATTTCAAATTATTTTAAAACACAACCTAATAAATCAATTTTTACATTATTTTTCTTACATCAAAATGTATTTGCAATATTAAAAAAACAATTAAAAAATTGCGATGTTGGCGGAAAATAGCTTATGATCCAATTCCTAGTGTTCTTGATCAGAATAACAACACAACACAATATATTTTATTTGTAAAACAAAATCTAGGAGTAGATGACCCTAAAGAAAAGCGTTTCAAGCTAAAATGAATCAGAAATTAATTCCAATAAAGTTACCATCAAATTCTGACTCCTTTTGAATCTTTAACCTATATTGTTGCTTCAACCTTTTTTTTAAATTCGTGTATGTTTTTGGCTCATTTTATATGACTCTCTTCTCTTTACTCATTCACAAATTAAATTATTTGATCACAAAAAGCCAAAAAATTTTAACAAATGCAATCATTTTATTTTAGCTTGACAAGGTAACACCAAGCCTGTCAAGCTTGGCATTTTTTTCTTTAAATTAACTTGATTTGTTTTAATTAATTAATTAATTAACTATTTTGTAATTCTTTTAATCTCTCAGATACGCAGCAGATTGATTATATTCATATTTGTGTTCATCTCTTCATTTGCTACTTACTTTAATTTTCATCCCTAAAATATCAATTTTTAATTTTTGTGTTTTAACAAATTTATGTCTTAAAACCTATATTTAGCATTTTACTTAAAGTACACCTTGTAATTCATTACTAAATCATGTTTTGATGAAGTAAACTGAGTTTTCATGTTCATTGGCTTTATTTAACCTAATTATTATAGTTTTTCAAATTCGGTTAAAAATATTACATTAATTTGACATAGATTTACAAACAGGTCTCTTTTAAAGAGAACATGTTGTCTGTTTGTTCTGTATTTTTTTGTATATAAATTCAAGTTGTTTTCTTTATTAAGTTTGCTACTTTTATTTAGTTGAACTCTTTATTTCTGTATTATTACATTGAAAAATTTTCCCACTGCAAATTTTGTTTGAATAATATTCTGGTGAATATTATTATTTGAATTAATAAAATTTAATTGTAATTTGTCTTTATCTATCGATGCAATCAATAATAAAAACACTGTAGTTAATAGCCATAATAAATTTATAAATAGAACTACATATGAAGAATATTTTTACAAATCAAAGTGAAATCTGTTTGTCTAAAAGTTTTAATGCAAGATGTTTTGATTAATTGTATATTTTAAAAATTGTTAATGAAAACCTTAATGTTTAAAATCCTCAAAATTCAATTTCTTGGTTGAAATGGAGAGAATGCTTAAGAAAAATAATCGTCGAATATCGTCCGAAAGTTTTTAAAATGTGTGAATTTCAATTTTGCAATACTTGTTCAATGCCGAAAGAATATTTTCAATGATTAATGGAAAGTAGGTCAAACAAAGAAAAAATTAAAAGTTTTAACTGTTGGATGTATTTTGAGCAACATCTACAAAGAGAGAATTAAATGAGAATTTATAAAGAGAATTTAATGTTCAGAATTTTATCAAGGAATGAAAAAAATCTATAAAACCAAATCAGCAATGATAATGAATATAATGAAAAGAAAGTAAAAATAATTATATTAGACTGAATTACTTTTTTATTAACATTTGAATTTATATATTACAATTTGTATTAAAATTTGTAAAAGATGTTTAAATATAAATTTTTTTTTATAATTTTTACTAGTTTTATTCTTGACACCTGCAGCTCTCATTTTCAATAACCCTGATAATATTGAGTAAAGGCAGAATCTTAAATAGATTAATGAAGGCAAAGGTTTCAACAATTCAATGATATCAACAACGTCATTTTTAAAGAGAAGTTACTAAAATTAAAAGATATAAAAAAGAGCTGGAAATAATCCATTCGCATTAATTGCATCACTTTGTTTTCACTTCTAATCTGAATAATTACAAATACAGGGGGTGTGTATATAGGTAAAAAATAATAATTGCTCTGAAATGACCTCTTTTAAAAATCCAACATTACTATAAACTATAATTATTTCTTTCATTTTAGGATGGATATGCATTTGAAAAATCACAATGCCAATAACAGAGGAAATTAACCTTCACAAAATAATCGTCAGATTCTTTAAATAAACATAAAATATTTTAATAATGTATGATTAATTTGTTTTAATCTTGTACTATTTATTTATAAACTTTCAATATTTATTTATTCTGGATAAATATTCATTTTAATTCGTAATTAGCAAACTTCCTGAAACTTTTATTTCCATTTAGGTATGATTTGAAAAATTAAATAAAATTATTTAATTTATATTTAATTTAATTGAAATTGAAATTGAAATTTATAAATAATAACATAAAAATTTAGTTAAAAAATAATAATAAAACGCCAATAAAATACTCTTCGTATGATATATTTTGACAGTTTAACTGTCATCTTCAGACACCAAAATCAACTCAAATATTATGGATTATTTATATAAATTTAAACAAATTATTTTTTTGATTAATTAAATATTTTAATAAATAAATATTTAAATATTTTTACACTAAATTTAAAATTTTTTTTATTATTTTTATAAATATTAATTTTTTTATCTCTATTAAAATAAAATATTAAAATAAATAAACATTTTAAAAATTAAATTCAATAAATTTTAACTTAGCATATTACAAATAATATTAAAATTTTAAAAACAATTTAAACAATAAAGAAAAATCAATTTATCACAATTTAACCGACTCAAACTATTTCAAAATATTGAAAACATTCTTATTCATAAACTTAATACATCAATCTTTGGGTTCAATGACCTTATCAACAATGCATCACATATAACATGTTCTCAATAATTATTAAAACTTATCAACAAAATTTTAAAATCAAACATTCTTTTTCACTTTTACATCATCCATTGTGCTCACTAATATTGGTCTTACCCTTCAATCGACAATGCTCTAGAACTCGAGTACAGAGATGACAGGAAGTAAATCGATAGACGAGATCAGAACACAATCTAACCGGAGTTTTTGATTTATTATTAAACATATTGCGTGCCTTCGACAAGTTAGAAACGATCTTATATTCTAAATTTCCCATCTTTTTACTTAACTTCATCTTATAATTTGTAAGCCCTACCGAGTACTGCAATACTAACACAAATTTAGACTCATTATTCGTATATCCATTTTTACTATTATTTAAATCAACATTCAATAAACACTCATTTGTCAAATTACACTCAGACTTTCCCAAACATGGATCTTTAGGATTTATAATCAATTTGTCAACAGTCTCTTTTATCATCAATAATAAAAAGGATAATAATAATAATAATAATAATAATAATAATAATAATAATAATAATAATAATAATAATAATAATAATAATAATAATAATAATAATAATAATAATAATAATAATAATAATAATAATAATAATAATAATAATAATAATAATAATAATAATAATAATAAAATAATAATAATAAAAAAAAATAATAATAATAATAATAATAATAATAATAATAATAATAATAATAATAATAATAATAATAATAATAATAAAAAATAATAATAATAATAATAATAATAATACTTTATGAAAATTATTATAACAATAAATAACTAATATGAATTTAGACTTTTGTGATAATAAAATTGTTAATACTTTATTTTAATGATAAATATTGTTTTCAATTAATTTTTATAAAACATAAAATCAATAAATTTTATTTTATTTATTTCAATTTTTCAATTTGCAATTCAATATTGATTTTTATTGATATTTTTTGAGGTAAAATTTAATAACATTTTCAACGAAAAAAATATAATTATTCTGAAAGTATTGAACCAGTGGCATTTTACTATTTTTATATTTAGTTTATATTTTAATTGTTTTTATCTTAATTTTTTTTATCTGCCAATCAACATTTTAATTTCAAGTATTCATTCGGAAAATATTTAAGGAATTTAAAATAAACTTTTAAAAGAATTCTTTTGTCGTTTTTTTACAAAATAATCAAAATTTATTTATTATATTAATATTATAATATTATAATAAATTCTAATCCGATCAATGATCTCTCAGATTATTAAAATTATCTGTAAAATTATATTACAAATTTTTTTTATGAAATAATCAAAAAGTATTTTACTTACAAGTTATATAATAATATGATAAAAATAAACGAACAAACCTTCTAAATTGCTTCTCGTTCTAAACCGAATAAAGATGTAAAGAAAGTAAATTTCAAACCAGAGTTTTACCACGAAGAAAGCTATGAACTTTAGAAAGGACTGGTTAACTATGTTTTAATTTTACTCTCTGATGAAATTGCTTTTTTCATCATCAGATTTGTTACAGTGATAATTGGATAACTGAAAATTACATTTTATCTATTTTGATTATCAATGAGCTTGTCGATAAATTGTTGACAATGAACAGATTCAATTTTTTTCCAGAATTCGTTTAATTAGTTCCAAAGATTGTGTTTGATGAAAATCTTTATTTATCGTCCGCTGGTCAAAATCTTTTGATAAATTATGATAAACAATCACTGAAAATATTTAAAACATAGTTTCAATCGGTATTTCTATCGGAGTTTTAAAAAAGAAATTAAAAATGTGTCATCAAAGATTAGATGGAAAAAGAAGTAAAATTGAGCAGGAGAAGCGAGAATGTTCAACAGCTTTATGAACAATATGGTAATGAGTTTGAAACAGTTTAAAATTTGTTGTCGAATTTAAAAGATACGGGAGAGAAAATAAGGAAAGCTAATAAATTGGGATGTGATTTAATGAAAATTGAAAAACAGAATGATGAATTGACCGAAATAATTGACTGTAGCACGAGTGGTATGGAATTTGTTCCAATATTGGATAAATGAGGAGATTTACAATTCCTATGTTAACAGGAAGTTTGATAGAATATACTTTGCACAAAATGCAACTCAATGTTACATTGGGGAAACACATAGAATATTCAAAACACGACTCAATGAACATTTCAAAAACAAAACCAGAATTTATCACGAACAATGGGTAAAAGCACATAAATCAGCTCCATCCTTATAGCAAACAAAATGCCAAATACCACTAAACGCATTTAAAAACGCATTATATAGATAAATGCAGAATCGTTCTTCATTAAAAAATAAAACTAATCCATCAATATTCAACTAACAAAAATTAATAAAATTAGAACCGAAAATAAAATAAAAATTTCTAAAATTCAAAACTTGAAATTTAGATTTAAAATTTAAAATTAAATTTAAAAAATCTGAAACAAGTCTAAAACTCAATTTTAATTTTAATTAACAAATAAACTCTTTATAAAATATAAAAAAATAATTTTTTTGGGACTATTTCTCATAATAATTAAATAGTGATTAAATAAGGGAGAAAATAATTTTAAGATTAAATATTTTGAGATACTTAAAAATATATAAAAAAAGATTTTTCCAAATAACAGAATAAAAATGAAATTATTACAACTAAATAAAACAAAATCCCCACAGTTATTCTTGAATTAAAACATTTTCGAAGAGATTTTAAAATTTCTAGTTGAAAATAAATAATTAGAAAAATTACTTTAAAAAATGTAAATTTAATAAAAAGATAGCTTTTATGTTAACTGTTGCACACCAACTTGCATATGAGATGGCAATTTTGTTACGCAGGATAATAACTTCATTATAGGATTCTAACTTGATCAGAGAAATAAATTTTCTCTCACGACAAAATTCTTTTAATAGAAGTACTACCAAACAAGTTTTTTTAAACTTTAAAGAAGTTCTCAAGAGCACGAATAAGGCATTTTATTCTACATTTTTCTATGTTTATGAACATCTTACATTTCTGAAGATAAATTGGGTTTCCTGATTTTCGTGTTTCTTCATATCCTTTTCCATCTAATCTTTTGTTTATTGCAACTATTTTAATCTTTCAAAAATTCTTTACTGCACTTATGAACTTCTTTTGATATCCTGGAAACTGACAATTTTTTTATAATTTAAATCCTATTAAAATTAATAAAATTTCTCGATAATACTGATAGTAAAATGTCATATAATGAAAGCATGAGAAAAGAACAAATTTGTTTTTTGAATATTAAACTCTTTCACATCATGGTTAAAAAAGTTTTTCTAAAATAATAATAATAATAATAATAATAATAATAATAATAATAATAATAATAATAATAATAATAATAATAATAATAATAATAATAATAATAATAATAATAATAATAATAATAATAATAATAATAATAATAATAATAATAATACTTTATGAAAATTATTATAACAATAAATAACTAATATGAATTTAGACTTTTGTGATAATAAAATTGTTAATACTTTATTTTAATGATAAATATTGTTTTCAATTAATTTTTATAAAACATAAAATCAATAAATTTTATTTTATTTATTTCAATTTTTCAATTTGCAATTCAATATTGATTTTTATTGATATTTTTTGAGGTAAAATTTAATAACATTTTCAACGAAAAAAATATAATTATTCTGAAAGTATTGAACCAGTGGCATTTTACTATTTTTATATTTAGTTTATATTTTAATTGTTTTTATCTTAATTTTTTTTATCTGCCAATCAACATTTTAATTTCAAGTATTCATTCGGAAAATATTTAAGGAATTTAAAATAAACTTTTAAAAGAATTCTTTTGTCGTTTTTTTACAAAATAATCAAAATTTATTTATTATATTAATATTATAATATTATAATAAATTCTAATCCGATCAATGATCTCTCAGATTATTAAAATTATCTGTAAAATTATATTACAAATTTTTTTTATGAAATAATCAAAAAGTATTTTACTTACAAGTTATATAATAATATGATAAAAATAAACGAACAAACCTTCTAAATTGCTTCTCGTTCTAAACCGAATAAAGATGTAAAGAAAGTAAATTTCAAACCAGAGTTTTACCACGAAGAAAGCTATGAACTTTAGAAAGGACTGGTTAACTATGTTTTAATTTTACTCTCTGATGAAATTGCTTTTTCATCATCAGATTTGTTACAGTGATAATTGGATAACTGAAAATTACATTTTATCTATTTTGATTATCAATGAGCTTGTCGATAAATTGTTGACAATGAACAGATTCAATTTTTTCCAGAATTCGTTTAATTAGTTCCAAAGATTGTGTTTGATGAAAATCTTTATTTATCGTCCGCTGGTCAAAATCTTTTGATAAATTATGATAAACAATCACTGAAAATATTTAAAACATAGTTTCAATCGGTATTTCTATCGGAGTTTTAAAAAAGAAATTAAAAATGTGTCATCAAAGATTAGATGGAAAAAGAAGTAAAATTGAGCAGGAGAAGCGAGAATGTTCAACAGCTTTATGAACAATATGGTAATGAGTTTGAAACAGTTTAAAATTTGTTGTCGAATTTAAAAGATACGGGAGAGAAAATAAGGAAAGCTAATAAATTGGGATGTGATTTAATGAAAATTGAAAAACAGAATGATGAATTGACCGAAATAATTGACTGTAGCACGAGTGGTATGGAATTTGTTCCAATATTGGATAAATGAGGAGATTTACAATTCCTATGTTAACAGGAAGTTTGATAGAATATACTTTGCACAAAATGCAACTCAATGTTACATTGGGGAAACACATAGAATATTCAAAACACGACTCAATGAACATTTCAAAAACAAAACCAGAATTTATCACGAACAATGGGTAAAAGCACATAAATCAGCTCCATCCTTATAGCAAACAAAATGCCAAATACCACTAAACGCATTTAAAAACGCATTATATAGATAAATGCAGAATCGTTCTTCATTAAAAAATAAAACTAATCCATCAATATTCAACTAACAAAAATTAATAAAATTAGAACCGAAAATAAAATAAAAATTTCTAAAATTCAAAACTTGAAATTTAGATTTAAAATTTAAAATTAAATTTAAAAAATCTGAAACAAGTCTAAAACTCAATTTTAATTTTAATTAACAAATAAACTCTTTATAAAATATAAAAAAATAATTTTTTTGGGACTATTTCTCATAATAATTAAATAGTGATTAAATAAGGAGAAAATAATTTTAAGATTAAATATTTTGAGATACTTAAAAATATATAAAAAAAGATTTTTCCAAATAACAGAATAAAAATGAAATTATTACAACTAAATAAAACAAAATCCCCACAGTTATTCTTGAATTAAAACATTTTCGAAGAGATTTTAAAATTTCTAGTTGAAAATAAATAATTAGAAAAATTACTTTAAAAAATGTAAATTTAATAAAAAGATAGCTTTTATGTTAACTGTTGCACACCAACTTGCATATGAGATGGCAATTTTGTTACGCAGGATAATAACTTCATTATAGGATTCTAACTTGATCAGAGAAATAAATTTTCTCTCACGACAAAATTCTTTTAATAGAAGTACTACCAAACAAGTTTTTTTAAACTTTAAAGAAGTTCTCAAGAGCACGAATAAGGCATTTTATTCTACATTTTTCTATGTTTATGAACATCTTACATTTCTGAAGATAAATTGGGTTTCCTGATTTTCGTGTTTCTTCATATCCTTTTCCATCTAATCTTTTGTTTATTGCAACTATTTTAATCTTTCAAAAATTCTTTACTGCACTTATGAACTTCTTTTGATATCCTGGAAACTGACAATTTTTTTATAATTTAAATCCTATTAAAATTAATAAAATTTCTCGATAATACTGATAGTAAAATGTCATATAAAGAAAGCATGAGAAAAGAACAAATTTGTTTTTTGAATATTAAACTCTTTCACATCATGTTTAAAAAAGTTTTTCTAAAATAATAATAATAATAATAATAATAATAATAATAATAATAATAATAATAATAATAATAATAATAATAATAATAATAATAATAATAATAATAATAATAATAATAATAATAATAATAATAATAATAATAATAATAATAATAATAATAATAATAATAATAATAATAATAATAAAAATAATAATAATAATAATAATAATAATAATAATAATAATAATAATAATAATAATAATAATAATAATAATAATAATAATAATAATAATTATAATAATAATAATAATAATAATAATAATAATAATTTTCTAATTATTATTCACTTTTTTTAAAAATAAAATTAAAAATTAAAAATAAAATAAAAAAATAATTAAATAATAAATATGTCAAAAAATAAATTAATTAAAAACTGAAATCAAGAGTAATTTTGAAAAAATAAAATCACAGAACAATTTCACCATCTCATAATACATATAATAACCGCCAATGCCGAAAATAAAGCAATCGGAACTCCAAACAGATTCTTAAACTTAAAGAAAAGACGAAGATTAAATATCAACCGGCAGACAAATTAATTTAGAAATTTTCTAAAACTGAAATGTTTGACTGTTAAATTTTTTCAAACGGAAGAGAAAACAAGCAAATTACAAAATGAAAAAATTTGAGAATTTGAAAACTTTTACATGATTAAGTTAGAAGTAAAATTATAATTTATAAATTTATAACAAAGAAACATTCTATATATCCGGAGGTGTTCTTCGTCCTCACTTACTATGCCATTCACCTTCCTAAAGATTAATATCTGAAATCGACAGGAACAATTATATCATAATAAGTATGTTATAAACGATGTATATCGGTATATGTCATAAAATAATATATAAGTTTACAGATCCTTTTTAAATGAATATAGTGAATAATAATAATAATAAATGAGACTTTTTAATAATTGAAAATTAAATTTATTTCATATATTTTAATCACATTAGTTATTCTTTTCTTATTAAAAAAATCGGTCAAATTAACTTTCATTATTTTGTACTCTTTAACTGTCCCCCTCTCTCCTAAACCTTGCCACCCTAACTGAGTCAATGTTTCATTGCATTATATATCCGAATATTTCGTTGTAATGAGAGACATATTTTTGCAATTAAATTTTATAATTTTTGTTTTAATAATATTTTTTCAAATTAAAAATTTGAAAATTGATCGAATAATTGTGAATAAAAATGAAATTTCAAGTATTCAAGAATACAAAGGTGATATTCTCAGACTGTTTTCCTTTATACCAGTGTTTATCATTAGGATCCAATAAATCATTTCCGTGTCTGCGTTACTCACGTCCGTAAGCAATTGTTCCCCATCAGATGGGGAGATGTTCAATTAATGGCACGTAAAATGATTGATTGTGAAACTCAAATATCCCAAATTTCTTTAGATTATTTTCCTACATAACATTTAAAATCAATAATTATAAATGTGATAATTATTTTAATTAGAAATATATTTATTAAATTAAATATTGATAAAAAATTCACATTGAAAATCAATTTGTTACAAATTATTATAATTAAAAAACGCCTAAAAGATAATATTCTCAAACATTTAGTCAAAATTCTGTTTAGGATTGATTTGACGTCCTGCAAAGTTTTAAATATGTTCAACTAATAAATCTCCAAGTTCGGTTAGTCAATGTTCTGAACTCGTGTATCTGAAGGGTAGGAGTTAAAAAATAGGTATTTCGAATTGTACATTAATTGGAATAAAAATTGAACGAGTATTTGGAACGAGTAACTTGTGAGGCGTTGTTGACAAAACCTTTAAATTCTATAATTAAAATTCAAAGTGCTCTGTTTACATGCATTTTGAATGTATATAAATAATTAAATGCTATTTTTGTATATTAAGTGTTTGGCATAATGATGTCTGTTAAAATATTACCTTTGATTTGACGGATATTAATTTGCTTTTAAATTGCATCTTAATCATGAGATCTTTGATTGTAGCTGAACAGTTGAGATTGACAATATAGAACAACATATCACTCAATTTATCATTGAGATAAAGGCAATGGACCTAACGCATATTTTTCAACTCTTCAACTAGAACAAAAGCTTTTCGTAATAAATTTATACTTTAAACTTCATTTCTAGGATATTGCGCTAACAAATCTTTGATTTCATCGTCGAATGTAGATCTAATACGACTGCCAGTTAACTTTTAATTCGAGAAGCTATGCTGTGATCTAAAGAATTGAATTGTTTCACTTGGATAGTTGAGATTATTTACTACCACTTTTGCCATATCTTCATAAGATGATTTACCGGAAAACCTTTAAACAAAGTTTTGTTCATCAACATTATTTTTATAAATGAATGTAATATCGTTTTGATATAAATAATCATTGAAATAATCTATTACACATGAAACATCTTCTTATTGACTTGTTTGAGATTGTTCTTGAAAGACAATAATATTTCCAATAATTAGAATTTCTACACAGTCGCTATAATTTCAGAATCATAATATTATTTATTAAAAATTCAATATTATAAAAATTCTGTATTTAAAAACATTCTTCAATTTCCAATTCTCATTTACAACATTTTTAAACAAACAACACATAATAATAATAAGAAACCACGCCAAATTGGTGTTGTCATTTAAAATCTAAGGAGTTTAGATTATGAGACCTTCTTTAATAATTCAAAATGAATTAATTAATTGTTTATTTAAACATTAATTAATTTAATTTATAAAGCGCGTGTCCAACCTTGAAACTTTACCTATTAAACTTCCTTAATCTATATATCTAATGTATGTAATTTTCTTCTCCTTTTCTGCATTTTAATCACGGCGACTTGGCACTTAGTTTTTTATTCTTTTATTCTTTTATATAAACCGTTTGTATAAACTACATAGTTTATTTTCCTTCAGATATTTTTAATAAACATTTTTAGATAATAAATTTAACAGTAATAATTACCAATAGCTAATTAATCGTGATTATCAATAAAGTTAATTTTCTTTTTCACCATAAATCGATTATTTTCATTAGCAAGTTTATTTATTTTCATTTCAAATTATAGATCAATAATTTTATTTATTTAACAAAAATATTCGGTATGATCTTGGTCAAGTGTTAGTCAAACAAACTTTTGGTAATGCCTATACCGAAATGTTTTTTTTACATTTACTGTATTTATTGTCAACACAAATAAATAAAGATTTAATTATTCGGATGTATTGTTTTTATTGTTTATTTATTTTATCATGATACCCAAATGAAAAAAAATTTGATCAAGTAAATAAAATAAAATGTAAAAAAAATCCTTTCTGCCGTTGGCATTCCCTATTAGAAAAAATTCCATTAACAATAATTTAGAAATGCAAATAATTACATATCGATTTATTCTGTTGCAATTCTATTTTTTCAAAATATTTTTTAAACATTTATTTTTTTTCATTCATACATAAAGAAAGGTAAATTGTAAATTTTCTCCATCATTAAACTTATAACAATTAAACTCGCGAGGATTGATATCAAGAAGTGATTTTTTTGTTTTTTCTTTCATTTTTCGATTAATTCATTAAAATAATAAAAATTAAAAGGTCAATAGGCAGTATAATATAGGAAAATATTTCTTTAATTTTTCTGATTTTATCATTCAAAATATTTTTTTTAGTTTTTTTTTGTTATTGACAACATCTAGATTTTTGATACGAATTTGTTTTTAATTAATAAATCTTATTTATTACAAAAAATCATATCCCTCTACCAAACATTATTAATGATATTGTAAGTTTTCTAGTAGTAAATAAAAAATTAATTTATCATGTCAACTTTTATTTTTAGGTAAATGCATATTTAAAATACATATTTAAAATTTTTAAAATAAATCAAATAGACCTAAAGTTATTATTGTTTTAATATTATTAAATTTTAATTTGATTTTAATCAAAATTTTATTATATATATATATATATATATATATATATATATATATATATTAGTGTGTGTTATATAGATAAATAATTAAATAGAACATCTGGTTCGATCAAAAAGCATTTTCTATAATTTTAAAAAATCAATAAATTATATAATAAAGATAACACATTTAATTGCCGGTCTCTTGACAATTTTGTTACACTGTATAGCATTTTCATTATATGATTCTAACTCGATCAGAGAAATAAATTTTCTCTCTTCATAAAGTCCATTTTATTATAAATATTAAATTACATAAAACTTATTTATAAGTAAAACTAAACATACTAAATGCAAATGACCGTAAAAATGGCAAGATTACATATAAATTCTTTGTAAAGTTTACCAAACGGTGAGAAGTAACCATTTGGCATTTGTAAACGTCATCCTGACAGCATTTCTAGAGTAACTTGGCTATTTTCAACCTTTTTCGCTCAAAGTCACATATTTGGATTTGACAGGCCCTTGAATGCTATCGCCGGTGATCAAAGTTTGATTATAAATATTGTACACAGTCAAATATAGGAATAAATTTGAAATAACAGGACGAATAAAATAAATTATAATAAAGAAAGAAAGAGTTGAAACTATCCCAGGCGAATCCGTATAATTAAGATAGTATAAAATAAATGGTAAAATATTAGTGACATCAAAATATGTAGTATTGAGATATGGTTCCGAAGTCTCTATGTCGCTGGATTGAGATTCAAGGTAGTAGAGATACTAATATTAATAACCATTTACAAAATAATCTTTTGCATGAGATCGCCATTTACAAGGGTTAGATTTGTTAATGGAAAGAAAATGTAGGTCCCAATGCTCAAAGTTGTTCCAAGCATCTAAAATTAAGTGCTTTGTACTGAAACAGTAAAAAACACAAAAAATGTCGAAATTAAAGATATTTTAAATTAAATTAACATGTCCACTTAATTTAATTTAACAAAATTTTAATTTTTTCTTTAGTCATTTTATTGGTTATATTAAGCAATATATATATATATAATTAATAATTATAAAATAACAGCTAAATATAGAGATAAAAATAATCTCTCATGTTGAATTCATGCCAGAAAGATTGATTAGAATTTCAATGTGTTTTTCAGAAAGTGACATGAGAAAAAGAAAAATCTGTTGATAAATATTTATAAATATGAATAATTTATTTGCACAAGTAATCCAGCTTGGTAATTGGCTATAATTGGTGAAATTCACTCTATTCAAACAACTTATTCAAACGGAACTGGCCAATGAAAACAAATCATTGTTATGGTTACTACTGACAAATTAATAGCTTGTTTTCTTTTTTGTAAAAAAAACTCGTTTTTCCATTAATTATTTTTTGAAAAATATTTCCACTCGTCATAAATGACAGTTTAGTAATAATATACGATTATAACGCGAGTTTTATTGTCACTATTTGAAACTTCATAAACGATAAATTATAATAATTAACCAAACATTTTTTATGACTTACAATTTGTTAGGGACATTAATATTCTTTTATAATTATTATTAAAATAATTAAAAAATAATACAAAATATGAAAATAATAAAAACTTTAATAATAATAATTATAAAATATTAAAATAATGATAAATATAATAATAATAATTATAATTAATCAAAAAAAGGTAAAGTTTTAATAATAGAAAACGCCAACTATATATTTTATAAAACATTTCACTACATATTTCGACCGTTTATCAGTCTTCTTCAGGCTAGAAATTACATTAACAAAAACTAAATGAAAATAAGAAAATTTAAACAAATTAACCAATAATTATCGTAATCAAATCGTACCAAAAAATATAAAATTATTTTAATTTAAAAAAAATTAATGAATCGATTTTGGTCAAAAATGTTGAAGGGGCTTGCTGATAAAAACATTGATGCAGACCTGGATAAGTCTATTCATTTGAAAAGCTGCCAGCCAGCAGAACTTTATTGACTCAAGAAGGTATGTCCATGAGACCTGCTCAACACAAAATCGTCAAATTTTTGGATGGGTTATTACAACATTTATTTACTGCTCATTTTGAAAGTAAGGATAGTTTTGAATTTTCAACGTTTATTTGCACTGAATAAAAAGAATGCAGATGAATTTTTGGTCTTGTTTGACGTTTACAGTCTTTTTTGAACATTTAATTAGTGGAAATCATTGAGTTGTGTTGAAAAATGTGAAAAGAAAATGTGAATGAACATGAGAGAGTTGATGAAATTGCATTTCATAAATTACTTGAATTCGGAAAGTCTAATGTTAATTTTCTTTATAATAACGGGTGGTAAAAACAGGTGGATTGGGTTGCTATTGGTTCTCCATTGGCTCCTACAGTGGCTTCTATTTTTATGTCTAGTTTGGAAAATAAATTTATCTTACAATTTAAACTAAACCAACTATGTACAAAAAGTATGTTGATGATATTGATTTAGTTTTTGAAAATCGCGAGCATGAAAAGCCTTTCTTGGATTTTTTAAACAGTTCTAATATTAAATTTACGAGTGAAGAGGAAAATATGTCGTTTTGGATTCGCTTTATCAACGGAAAGAAAAAGCCTGTCAGACGTAAATATACAGAAACCCTACTGATACTTAATAATAGCTTTACTATTACAAAAACTCCTTGCCTATAATAATAATAATAATAAATAATAATAATAATAATAATAATAATAATAATAATAATAATAATAATAATAATAATAATAATAATAATAATAATAATAATAATAATAATAATTTCTTGTTAAAACTTATTCTCTTAATTTCATTATATTGACAGAGGAACTTTTACAGAAAAGGGAACAAAATAGTAACGACATATTTCAATATATTATAATTTATTATAATTTGAATAATTATATCTTTAATTTTAAAACCGCTTTTTAAAATTCCGAAATCTTTAACGAAGCAATTAGATTGGATAATCTCACTAGATTTACACATCAGTTTAAAATTTCTCTGGGTCTTCAACTGGATTTATGAATGATGGGAGATTTGGGAAATTTTAAAGAGAAATTTAATACTTTTCATTTGTTGAAACTTTCTAGTTAATACCAATAATTAAGTTATTTTAAATAAATTATTGAAATTTTTATATATATATATATATATATATAATTATTTATTTATTTATTTATTTATAGGCATACCTCAACACCTGTTTCGTTATAGCGCTCTTTTGATTTTATGAAGAAAATATTTTAACTTTAAAATATTTTTAAAAGGTTTTCTTTGTTTAATTTCATATCAAAATTGTTACTATGTATTTAGAAAAGCAAAAAGAAAATGTTTTTTATGATACCTACATGTGAACTAATTGCCTCATATAGCAACAGAATTTATTATAAGTTGTATTGTGCAAATAAAATTTATTTAACAGAACCTTGTTTGAGTTACTCATTCACCAGTAGTCAATGTGTTAAAACTAAATTTATAATTCGGGGAATCCCTGTTTTTGAAAAGAAAAAAATATCAAAACTAATTATAATTCGAGAATTCCCCAAATGTGAAATTTTAAAAGAATAAAGAAAACTATTTAAGCAAGCAAGCTTAGGCACATTTTTTTTACAAATAGTTAAATATGAATTTACGCTTTTATTTTGTGTTGTCTTAATATATATATTTTTTTATTAAAATCGTTTTGTTATATTGAATTCTAATTTATTTTCTAATTTTTAAATGAACTTTAAATGAAAAAAGTTTTTATTTCAATACAAAATTGTGTGCCATCTTTCTAACATGAATCTTTGCACTGTCACATTTAAATCAGTAATTAGCATTATAATTCAAGATCACACTAATAAATAAAAACTACAATAAATAAATTTTAATCGAATTTATTGTATCTTACTGTTTTAGCATACAAAATCTCATAAATATGATTAAGCTCAATTTCTTCAGTTAACAAAG
The DNA here is from genome assembly GCA_022537955.1 of Schmidtea mediterranea. Taxonomy (NCBI): domain Eukaryota; kingdom Metazoa; phylum Platyhelminthes; order Tricladida; family Dugesiidae; genus Schmidtea; species Schmidtea mediterranea. The sequence continues at coordinate 127,056,096 of CM039679.1, forward strand.
TTATATTTTCAGCATACTTTCCTTCGCTACATTTTTAAATTGCTTCTTTCTTTTTCTCATCGGCTGAATCTTGCATCTCTTCGGTTACTTCAATAGCTTTATAACTCATATACTAATCTTCTAATAATTATATTTGTTCTTTATCCATTTATGCTACTTTAATAAAAACTCAGTTAGAAAAAATAAATCAAATAATTTGCAAACTTGGATCATTAAAACAATCACAAGAAAAACACAACATCACACACACACATTTATTACACTAGATAAGTGCCAAGAATTTATAAAACCGTATCAGAATTGAAAATACCGTATTTTCCGGCATATAAGTCACTACTTTTGCGACAAGTTTGCGAAAATTTCATAATTTCCTGAAAATGTTTAAAATAAAAAATATTAAAACAAAAATTTAACTTGGTGGCCGATATCCATAAGATTTCTGAAATAGGAACAGTAAGCACCAATTAGTATTATAGAAGATGTATCTCATTAAAAACAAACTTATGACAAGATAAATGTGAACATTACCAGTAAAATTCAGTCAGAGATTTGGGATAAATAGGAAAACTGATGTTAAATACATTCTGATGTATTTGCAGTGTAGAATTCAGATTTTAGACTACCATTCTTAGAAAATTCGTTAAGCTTTATTTTAATTTATTTCTATGTTATATGCAGTTTTAATATAAGATACCTTAAATAATTTGATTTATATATGTACAGTCAGTTTAAATCTTTATAAACTAACTCACTTTTGTGGTTCTCTCTTTTAGTTTTGGCCACTTCTTATGGCTCTTTCGCTGAATCTACACGATGAAATTTACTTGTAAACACACAATGTTGAGCGTTCGATTATTTTCTATTACATCACATAAAATATCAAGTGAGTATGACATACAAATAGTCTGGTTACAGCAGATTCAGTTTAAAAAAGGAATAATATTAAGTGAATACAAAAAAAACCATTTGTACTTTATAAATTTGCTTTATAAAAATAACTTTGTAAACTAAAATAGATAAATGTACTTTATAAAAAAGAAATGAGCTTAATATTAATCTTATGATATTTATTTTATTTCCCTGCTCTTTTTAATTTTATTTTGCCAAACTAACATTATAAATGACCATTTATAATTTGAAATGATAAAAAAAAATTGAATACTGCTACTTAAAAAAAACTTGATCATTTTTATACATTTATAAGCAAAATAAATTCAATTCGTTATTTATTTAAAATAAATGATCATTTATGTATTGTACAGAGAAGTAAAAAAATATAGATAGTATTTATTTATCAAACAAATTTTTTTAAGAATCATAAATATAATTGTCCAATTTAAAATTTTAATACTCACTTTCTTATTTTTATAAAGCACAAATATCTAATATAAATTACAAATATATTTAAATAACTATCACTTATGTTTTTGTTTTAAGTTCGTTTAATTTTTATAACACACAAAATTTTTTTTTAATACTCAAAAATAATTATTATATCATCAAATTACATTTTTTTAAAGATCATTTCAAATTTTTAAAGTACGGTTAATTTCATGCCTTTAAAAAATGATTTAATTGCAATTGACTAAAATACAATTCTAAATATTATTTGTATAAAATTTTAATTGAATGCTTGTCTTTTTTCGATATTTAAACAAATTTACTTTAATTTATTAGAGCACTTTTAACAATTAAATATAATCTATAAGGTAAATTCTAATTATTTGTAATAAATGTTAATTTGGTAAATTTTTGACAATATTGAAAATTGTTTTTAATGTAATATCAATTCATTTTTTATTTATTTGACAAATTTACAACATTTGGTACATTTGGAAAAAACTTTGCCCGAAATTCATGTCAAATAAATAATAAGCTATAGTCTGAAAACAAATGAAAATCAAAGAAATTATTATTTTTTTAACGAATTTTACCAACGGCATTTACCGCTTCATAAAATAATTTTTTGAAAATGTTAATCTCTCCAATTTTGCTTCAGAATTATAATTAAATTTTTAAAAAAATTAAATTTTAGTGTTTGCTGATTGAAATATTTTTGAACTGAGTTAATTAATAATTTGATATAATAATTATTAGAAATAGAATTAAATATTACTGAAAGTTTGTTTTCTCCCGTCTTTTTGTTGGTTTATTTGCAAGGTGTATTTACATGAAATTTTCAATCTCAAACAATAAATTTACTATGAGAATATTTCAATTATTTTCCTTATTTTGCTTTTATTTATTATTATTATTATTATTATTATTATTATTATTATTATTATTATTATTATTATTAATTATTATTGTTTATTTATTATTATTATTATTATTATTATTATTATTATTATTATTTGTTAATTAAATTGTTAATTAATTGATATTCTTTTATTTAGAACACCTAATGGTTATCTTTTCATCTATGTCTTTCTTATCTCCAGTGGGAAGTATAATTTGTCTCTACACTTCATCAATTTTAATGCCTGCATCAATTTTCGTATTATCAAGTACTGTCCGTCAAGTTTCTTTGGACCAATTGCGTGACGTAATGACACTTTATGTTTTGGGAGTGAAAGTAGCAACTTCTTTCTTAGGTATCAGTACTTCTCTTTTAGCACATGTGACGGCAGTATTTTGGCCGAAAAAGCTGATCTGTTGGATCCTGATGATTATGGGAATTTTATCATCGTTCGGTGCCATGATGTCGATTTCGACAATATTTTTCAAGTCGAATTGGAACAGTCACATCGAAGCCATGCGGCACATCATGTTTCTGGTGGCTGAGATTGTGATCATGATAACGGCGATGGTTTTAAGTATTAAAATAGCTCTACGGTTCAAATCTCCAGATGAATATGAGAATTATTACAATGGAGAGTCGTTTATCATTATTTCTGGAGTATTAATTTCGGCTTTGTTGTTGTTAGCGAGTATTACGTCATTTATTGGATTCATAATTGGTATATATGTTAATACGCAATTGTTGCGAGAATCCACCGTGGTCGGCGGGGGATTATATTCAGGATTTTTAGGGATATTAATCGGAATTTTATACCTTAGTGGGGTAAAACTCTGCAAACTGAAAGCTCAGTTGGTTATGCACCCGATAATTATTATGCTAGGAGTCCTGGATTTTGTTGGTGCGATTACGTCATTTTTCACTGAGGAACTGGAACTAGCGGCAACAATAGAATACATTAAAAACAATCAGTTATTATCAAACGAATATATTCATTATAAAATTTTATTATTATGTAAATCAACATTAGTAATGTTATCCTCCCTATTTATGGCAGTTTTTATCTGCCCAATGATTGTTTCATGCTATCTGTTGACATATAAAATGAATTTGAATAACGATTGCCCGTCGGTAGCTGCCAATGGGAATGATTCAGCGGTCAGAAAGTATCAGAACCAATGTGCTAACCTATCACTTGATAGAGTGCTCAAACATCAGTTTCATATGGATTCTTTGGAGATTTCTGCTATGACAGCCACTACAAGCGGGCTTAATGTGGACCTGGACGATAGATGAAATTTCGAAGAAATTCTCCAGCAATTAAATTTATTAATTTCTTTTTCATTGAAAGAATTTATTGATCAGTAGAAATAATTTATTGTAATTTTTTTATTATCATTATTATTATTAAATTCTGATTTGTGATTAATTATAGCTATCTGGTGACTGATGCAGCATTTATTTTATAAACATTTATTTATTATTATCACTATTATGATTTAAGTATTTTGTTTTACTTTATTGATAATTTGTAATTTAATGTTTCTTAAAAATGAATATTTTTATGAATTATTAAATTTTTATTTAACTCAATTGTAAAATAATTTGATTTATTTAAAAAAAATTAATTTTAAATCTGTTCATTTGAAATTTATCATTTTTATTGTTGAGAATTTTTGATGAAATAATTGACTTGAAATTGCATCTCTGTGTTTAAAAATATTTAAAAAATTTTAAAAATTAAATATTTTTTTACAGAGATTTCAAAAATATCAAAAGTTACGTACATTTGTCATGCACGTAAAGTTATGTATTATTTGAACAATGTTGTTTAATTGTTTTGTAATACTATTCGGCTCCAGTTATCTCAATATCAAGTCGGAATATATTTGCAAGAATAATATGAAATAAAAAAATTCTTGAATAAAATCTACTGATTTTACATGCTCAAAAAATAAATGTGGATTCAAAGGGAAAATATTATAAAATTGTCTTATAGTTTGTAACCAGTTTCTGTGTTGAACTTGTAGTCCACAGAGGTATGATTGTATCTACCGTGGTTTCAAGTGAAAGGAGGTTCAAGATAAAGATTCGTCTTTTTTCTTGTCTTACAGCCAAACTTTGCAAATTAATTTGCAAAACTTGACACTGTTTTTACACTTACGTGGCGCTAAGAGAAATCTGAGCGTCTCCCGCATAGTACTGATGAGAGCAATTAGCTCGAAACTAGTATACTATTGGGAAATGTACTGGATATCATGTAATGTATATTCTATAAAAAATTAATTCAAAATCAAGCAAAACTTTAATTTTGAAATTAAAAAAAGTTCCAATTATAAAGCAGATAATTGAAATAAAAAAGATCGAAAATTTCTTATAAAAACTATTTTCTCAAATAAATAAACAAATCTGGATAATCTGTCAAATTGAGTAGTCTACTCAGAATAGACCACATGTTTTGGGTTTCCGATATGGCTCTGGTTTTATACATAACTAATAAAACTGTGAAAAAATAAGTTTTTTAAATAAATGACAAAAAACTTAAAAAGACTTCGGTGAAACTTTGAGTTCCAAACTGCCTTCATAACAAAGAACGCGGTATTTGTAAAATACTTCTTTCTCATAAATCACCAAGAACTGAAATTTTATTTGTCATCCACTAAAGTTTAGTAAAATTAAAAGTAAGGAAAATTCACACAACTAAAATATGTGATTTTTAGTTCGCATCTTAAATTTTTTCATTTTTTTTCTTTGCAACATCATTTAAGTTCCTCTGTTCTCACATTACGAGGATTATTAAATTGAAAAAGGTGATGTCATAGTTTCGTGGAAAATATTGAAATAAATATAAAGGAAATCTTTAAAGATAACAGTGAAAATCTATCAAAAACATTGCGTCTACCAAACTCAATGCCTACAGATAAAATTCTCTAAAATTTAAAAAATATTTTTAAAAAAATCTCCCAAAACATGTTGACAACATCAAATCCCTGGGCACATGGGCCAAATATCCGATTACAAATAATCAAATATTTATTATCGGGTTAAATATCTATTTACCAGGATGCGTAAGAAGTGCAATTGAGAATTCCTTCAAACACATTTCCAGCACATGGTTACCGAATTTCCAGAACAGGAACTCCATTATTTAAACAAGCAATATGGCAGACATTTTCAGTTGGAAAGTTATCAATTAAATCAGCTTAGCCTCTGATTTTTGATTCTGAAATTTTCCTCACATTCTCTTTTATTGTTTTTGAATTTGATAAAAAATTTGTTTGTTTAAATGAAGGCCAAAATTGTATATGCAGTGACCTGAAATAGCAACTTCCAAACGTCTGTGACTGAGACTCACTTTGAAACATGTAATATTTTCCTGACCTATCTGACTAGTTAAAAATCGATAAAAGCTTAGGTAAAAATATCGCTTTAATTTTTAAAAATTTTTAATACATTTTTTAAACAATAATAATAAAATCTAGCTGCAAAATTAAAAAATTATTTTTTAAAAGTCTTATATAAAATTTTTTTCTCAGTCACAAATGAAGAGCAAATTTCGCGTGGAATTATTTTTGTTTTAATTCATCAATTTTTTATCTTCACATTTATATTAGTCATTTTCAAACTCAATGAATTTGATAATTGCAGTAAATGTCAAAAATATTTTTTTTCGCTACAATGGAGGAAAATTGTAAAAGGGTGAATATTTGTTTTAAACTTTTGAAACGATGAGTTTAGGCCAACATCTATTTGATATGATCTTGCTATTGTTCCCGTGTTGTTAATTAATTCTGCTTACGTCATACAATACTGGTGTTGGCTATAATTAATGTTCTAGCATCTTTATCAGGAGTAATTTTAATCATTAAATCTTTGGCGAAATTCAAAACTGATGGATTTGTTAAGCTTTTGTAACGGATCTTGTCTAAAGCATCGATTTAATTTAAAATAAGTTCTTGAAGGAAAATTCCTTTATTCGAATAAAATGTGTTGGTTATTAGCTTCATAAACTGACCAATCTTATCTTGGAATGTAAACGTTTCAGCGTCATTTTCACTCATTCTTTCAAAATTTGCTAATTAATATTGAAATGAAGTTTAAAGTTAGGTAAAATTCAAGTTAATCAGATTTATTTCTTCAAAATTAATTCCACGCAGAGACAAACAACTAAATTCGATAATACAAACTTTATTTAAATTTATCATTTATCAACAAAAACAAAATTTCATAATTTAAACAAAATCCACACTATTTCAAAAAACAATAAAGGTTATAATCATAAATTGATTTAGATAAACAAAAAAAGCTAGAACAAAACTTCAATTTCACAAAATATAACCACCACAAAAAAACACAAATTGATCAAAAAAAACAAAACAAAATTATTCACAAAATTTTCACAATCCAATTAAAATCAAATTCAAAAATTATTTGGCCGAAACAAATATATTCATTTTTTCGGTTGGAATTAATTTACGAAACGGTATTTTAGAGATTAAAAAGGACAAAAAATGAACTGAGATTCTTATTATTCTACAAGTCATTATTATTTATTCGCTAGTTCTTGAAAAAAGTTCTAAGAAAATTATTACGATAAATGAACATGAGAATCCTTTTGGTTTTCTTTTTATAAATTTTATTTAGAGTGATATATTACATAGGTTAAATAAGGCATAAAAGTTGAAATTTTACTCAATAAGTTCCGATAATAGAAAAACTTTCGTAAATAATATATTTTATAAATAATATTTTGGTAAATAATATACTTTAAAGTTTAACCGTAAATTATATTAGACTTTTCTCAGTGGAAAAATTTTGATCTTTCTTTTTAGTTTAATGTTTGATATTTTCTATTGCTACTATATTCTCTTTTTTTCCATTCATCGAGTAATTGTTTTTGGTTTTCATTTATCCAATCGTTTTGAGTTTCGAGTTCTTCGACTCGTTGTTCTACTTTATGCAATAATTGTGCCGGGTTGCAATGTCTTCCTTACAACGCTTAGATGAGATCTTTTAATTCCTCAATTTGCTGCTTCATTTTATCTATCTCTTTTTCCGTTTTCTTTAGATATATATTAGTGTTATGAAAACATCTTTCATATTTTCTTTCTATCAATCTTATTTCTAAAATCTTTATTTCGGTTTCCATCTCTTTTGAGTATAATTCTTCCTATTAAGCTTTAAATAAAACTTGATATATTTTCATCTTCATTTCCTCTGCGTTTTAATGTTTAGATTAGTCGGCATCGGTTTGATTTTCTTGGTTATTAATTTCTAAACTAGTTTACAAAATATTTTATTATACGCAGTCTCTACGCTACGGTATTAATATTTCTACTTTTATACATCATTATATACTGTTTCATTCAAATTTTTATTTTATTTGACGGCAAAAAGGAATTTATTCATCCGCATACCGACTTACTGTGAACATTTTGATAATCTTTGTTAGGGTTAACAAAATTCACAAAAGTAAAATGGGAAATCAATAAAAACATTGATATTCAAAATAATAATTAAAAAGGCAAAATCAATTAAAATTTTAAAATAAATATTTATCGAGGGAAACGGGTATGGGCGGATGCCAAATGATGAAACGAATCCAAATATAATAAAATTAAATCGAATTGGGGTTCCCAGAAGGAAATATTGAATAGAATCGATTTTTGTGAAAGTTTTGAAAAAATAAATTGTAAATAAATCTTATTGTGTTGGGTTAATTGAATTGATTAAAGAAGGACACCAAGGATTCAGACCTAAGCACCGACTTTCTATATAAAACCCAACATATTTGGTGAGCCCGAGGTGATCAAAGTCGGTCAAGAGATTGATAGTAAAACAAATATTGTTAAAAGAATATTGTAGAAAGGAGTAAACGTCGTTGAAAATTTTGTGAATTTGTGAAACCATTGGAAAATTGAAATATTATGAATTGGTGAAGTGAAAACAAATATATATATATATATATATATATTATTACGAAAATTTATTAGTAAAGTGAAAATTCAAGATTAAAACGAAAGGTAAATTTTATAATTGTAATAGTTTGAAATTTAGACGAGTGAAACCTGTTTTGACCAGATCATTTTACAATTTGAGAAATCAAAGACAATTTGAAATCATAATGAGTACTTCAAGACAATCCATCAATACTAATAATAATGACGAGACACCTGTGTCTACGGTTATAACGGGGAATAGTAAAGAAGGTAATGATTATGCAACCGATTAAACACCGACTTTCTATATAAAACATAACATCTTTGACTTCATTCTGCACATACTAACAAGTGTTCACAAAGAAGATGGATCAATTTTACCTCTTTTATCCAAGAGATAGTACAACTTTGTTCTTTCAATATTGCTTTTTTTAACACATGACTCGCCTAACACTTCTTGATATCTTTCTGCAAATTTTGCCGCTTTAATCACTCGTCTGAAACTGAATTTCCACAAAATCTTTCTCTACTGGTTTTGTAAATTTTATGTGGTAACCAGTGATTTTATAGCTTCTCTGATTTGCTATTGTTTGGTAATAGCTCTGATTTCCATTTTATTTAGTGTTTTTATTAACCTTTTAACTCTGCTTAGATCTTTTGCGGGTATTGGTTTGTAAACACAATCTTTCAAGTGTTATAACTGATGTGATGTTACTCTCGATAATGAGTATTCATTTCCACATTTTCACTTGTTATTCAATTGAAATCATTATGTTGCGAATAATAATGTAAATCCTTTTTTTCTAAATGTGTCTATTCGATTATTTGATTGATTTTGGTTCTTTTTTTTATATTTTCGTATGGTTTTTCGATCTTCTTTATTTGATCTTGTTACCCATTGTTCTTTAAATTGTGTTTCTATTCTATTGCTGGGTTTGAGTTTAATTGTAAATTGACTTTTAGGATTGTTATTATTTTTTATAGTTTTTTAATTTTTTGCGGATTTTCTTATTCTTTTAATGTTTTATATTAGTTCTTTTTTGATGCTCAATAGTTACTGGTTCATCTTTTTCATCAATTTATTTTTAACGATGAAAGTTTTTTATATGTAATGTCGTGCCGAATAAACAAAACTTTTACATAATTTTAGTTATTGCCAAACAATTAGAAATTACTTAAATACTCAGATGTATATAATTATTTTTATTAATATATTTACGAATAAAGCAGAGATCTGTAACTGTGAATGTCGAGTCAAAAATTATGATTTAATAGTTTTAAATTAATAAATTAGGGTATTATGTATATATATCAATATTATTTCTATATAATAGTAATTATGATAATAATATAAAATGATAATAATAAAATTAAAAATAGTTATCTGATAAATTCATTAAAACTATCGTTAAAGAATCGATTTTTATTTAAAAAGAAATTTTAAAATATATTTGAACAGAACAATTGCGGGTTTTATATCTGTTTAATATGGATTTTATTTGGAATAACTTTACAAATAACAATGAGAATGTTCCATTAACTTTGTATCAAGTTTCAATTTATTTCAAGATTTATTTGTAACCAAAATTATTTTCCAAAATTTTTTCATAAGATTGAATTTGTACATAGCTATACTATAAAATAAAAATTTTTTGAAACGAAATTCAAAATCCTCAGTTTTCAAAAAAAAGCTCTAATTCTTTTATGAATTTTATTTTTAATTAGCATTTGTGGCTCGTTTGATAATTTTTTATGGCCCATACAATCTTTTTCATTTTAATATACTTTTTACTTCTATCTTTCTGGAAATAAAAACTATTTTAATTGTGGCTGATATTTTTATTGGAAAAGTAGCAAAATTCAATAATGTGTTCAAAATCTTTAGAGTTTTGCAATATTTGGAGTGATTCTATAAAACCTTCTATTGTCCATATAAAAATTGACAGTTCATATCAGAATGTTAGACTTTTATACGAACCAAAATATGTTTTTCAAATAGCAGGTTTTACAGAGTCACCCTCATATTGCAAAGCTATAATAATTTTATCTATTTTTTCAGCTGGCTCATAGTTACTCTGAAAATCTTCAAAATGGCTCAAACTATCAAATGGGTTGCAGAACCCTGTTGTAAATTATATTTCAACTAAAGCAGGTGTGGATAATTTGGGCAAAATGGTTAGAGGATTCAGTAGTAAACGCAAATGTCATCGATGGCTCTACTTTGTGTTCTTCACTGTAATGGATGCTTCAATCCGCCTATGAAATAGGTCTTCCATTGTTCAAATGAGGATGTTCCGTTCCACATTTTTGTCAAGCATTTCTATTTTCTATCTGTGAAGTCAATAAATTAGCTAAAATATGTAGGATTGTCTCAACTTCATTATGTTTTCATTTACCTAGTTAAAATGTAGAATGTGTTTGTAATACCAACTTTGTATTATTAAAACTATATAATATATATGTTTACGATCTACTTTATAATTTTAAGCTAACGTAATATACATAAAATTTGAGTTATTTTGAGTTGTTTTACATAAAAATTGACCAACTTTTCTGTGACCTGCATAAAAATTCGGTTAGTTGCCATGATAACGGGACTTACTTTTCTGCGGCCTACATAAAATTTTAGTGACCTCAATTGCCATATACCTTCAATGCTCACAGATTCGTAATAACTAACAGAGTGGAAATGATTCGAATTTCAAATTTTATTCAATTCAATAATAAATTTTTATAGATTAATAATATTATTCATAATATATAATTTTTGAAGTCACCTGTAGATGGACCTCACAAATCACTCGGTCTCAGAAGATGATTTCAGCCATATACAATATTTTTACAATTCAGAGATGTATCTAGAATGCGCAGATTGGGCTCTTGAAAAACGAAACAATACCGCCATTCAGTATTGCAATAATTTTATATTTATTGGCGGCTGTTTTGCCCTTATGTCGATTCCCATAGTTTGGTGCGGAATATTGGGGAACCTGACTCTCGGGTTGGCCTTTGCAAAGTATATCAAAGGAATCGGAAATCATGAAATCTTTGTTGTCGCATTTGCAATTGTTGAAACACTCGCTTTGATATTTATTGTATTGTTTGATTTTCTTTCTAAAGGGGTCCCATGGTTGGGATTTACGGAGTTTATGTTTTATACAAGTCAACGCTCTCTTGTAAATTGTTCTCTTTTGCTGGAATATTCCTTGACTCTTTATCAGTCAACTTGCTGTTGGGTGAATCTTTTCATAGATTCCTCATTTTGAAATTCAAAGGTGGCATTGAAATTCAGAGAGAATTCGTGATTTTTGGAGTATTGGTAATTATTATATTCAGTTTCATACAATCTGCTCCATTGACAGTCATTTTTTCCCTTTGGTTAATTGATGGACGATATGATTGTGAAATCGACTGTCAGTTTCCATGGCCGATTGTCCAGTGGACAGGAATACATTTTGGTCTATTTTGTAATGGACTTTTTCAAACATTAATCATATTCTTTCTAAACTCATTTTCCTGGTATTATTGGTACGTACTGTACCATACTATTCACACAATTCAAACAGCTACAAATGAATACAGATTGTCTTCTAAAATCCTGGATGAAATTTGCAACTCGTTGACAGTTTCACTTGATGACGCTTTCTGTACCTTGGTACATACGACGGTCGGGGCAGCCATTTTAAATATAAAGGCAATTTTCAGTTTGAAGATATTCTACGAATTCTTTAGTGTTTACGAAGACAACACAACAGTCGAAGGAGTCGTATATATGTACTATTTGAGAACATTAGGTCAGATTTTTTCTACTCTCTTTTATCTTTTCGAAAGTTACCATTTTTGGCTTTATTTCTTTTGTAATTCTAATTTTCGGCAATTAATCAAAACAAAAATTATGATGTTCAATCCAGAAAGTGAAAGGCTTTCAAATGTGATTGATCAGTTTATGATGGGAGATTCGGTGAAAAAGACAGCAAAAATGGAGGATCTAAAAATGCACAATTTGGTACTGTATGAAAGAATACGAAACTTTGACGGTTAAAAAGCCAATGAGGAGACGCGGAACTACCCATTCTAAGAGCACTGCTAATGAACAAAGAAAGACTTTGCTATTTAGGCGACGTAGAGATGAATAATAGCTGTGTTCTAGTTACTATTAAATCATGAATTATTATATAATTTATTATGCTACCACAGGTTCCGGTTATGGAATTGTGTTTATTATTACTTAGTTATATAATACCTTTTACCCAAATAGTGTTTTTGGATTTATCAGTTAAATTGTAATTTTATGTCCTTTGGGTTATTTATAATGGTAAAGTTACCAAATATTTTTATTGGAATACGAGACATGTTCAAATCAAAATTTTAAAAAACGCTTAACACATTAGTGAACAGAATTTTATCAAATTATTTATTTGTGTTTAATATAATACATGAATTAATCTAAAAATTGAAAATAAAATTTATTTCTAGTAAATTAATTAAACAAATATTTTATGAACTAAAATTTATTTGATACCACATTTGTTGCTGCTTAATAGGAAGTGCTATCTAATAGGAAATAGAGGAAGCAGGCAATTTGTGTTAATGTTAAATGATTTTATAAAATTTAATTGTGAAAATGATGAAAGAGTAGCATGTCTAATGTGGAACACTTTCCGAGGCAGTTTTCAAATAAGAACAAACAACTCAAATCCTGGACGTCTGGTTATATTATTTAATGGAAACACGAAGTTTGCTTTAGGGCTTTTTTAAGACGTCATCTCTATGCTTCACCTGCAAACCCTTCTCTTTATCTCAAACAAACCTTCAAATTGGTGGGTTTCTGGGTGTTGATATTTTGAAACTATATGGTTGTTACCCAGACAACCCCATACACATATATTTCGCTTACCACTCGGCACCCGTTGCTAAGCAACGTTGGAACTGTGTTCGAGTGGGTGGATCGTCCGCAAAAAGTGAGCGCTTACTAATGTTGTAATTGACCGAACGATCCGTGGGTCCAACGAGCTGCCGATAGAAGGCCTGTGCTCGATTTCGATTTTTAGGTCCCATTATTCTCCTATCTCCTTCAAATGTTAACCTATACTCTCATGTCATTTATCTTTATGTCTATTCCATAGTCCTTCTTATCGTTGTTCGAGTTGGTGATTTCTCTATGGACTTTAAACCTTTTGTGGTGTTAAATAATTTCTCACAGTATATCTCTTACCCTTATCCAGGGCCGGATTTAAGCATTTGTTGGCCCTAGGCAAAGGAGCTTTTTGGGGCCCTCAAAATTAATTAGTATATTTCAAGGAAATTATGTAGATTATTTTATTTGCTAAAAGTATTTAAGAAATAATTATTTACTACCTATTTATATTTTGAAATATATTTATTAAATAATTCCGCTTAAAAATAAGATACATATGTCATGTCAAAAATATAATTTTACAAAACTTTCTTTCTAAATTTTTCTAGAGCATATTGATTAATCAATGAATCAAAATCAATAGCTTTCAATTTATCAATGTTACAAGATAATAAGGCCAAATTATTCAAAATTTTTTGAATCATCGTTGACCTCAAAAAATTTTTAATCAGCTTCAATTTTGAGAAACTTCTTTCGCCAGTGCAATTAGCAATCATTAGACACAAAAAAATTCTTAAAATTGTTTCCAAATTTGGAAAAGCAATTTCCAAATTTTTTTCTTTAATTATCTCGTAGAAACTCAAATGATTTGGATGATCATTTGGCCAATCGTTCCTGATATATTCGTGAAATTGTAGTAACTCGAAAAAAAGTGAATCGTCTATATCATCTGGATATTTTTGAACAACGTTATTCACATGTTGTTTCAAATCTTCTTGCGACAATTCAATATTTGTCAAAAAACCAAACACTTTAGAAATTTCCAAGTAACAATCAGAGCGCTGAATCAAATTATTTTCGATGTTTTCTAAAATTTTCATGAAGACGTTGTTTCGAAAGTTCTCTTTAGCACTAATTTCTGGTTCTGTGGTAGTTTGATCTTCATCTGGAAATTTCTTTTTAAATCTCTTTCTCTTGACAGTGTAGTCAGTGTTTGGTAACAATTTTTTAGCTTCAATTTTAATTTCATCAAAGCTATTTTTCAAATTTGTAATATATGAAGCTAGAGATGCATATAACGAAGAACAAACGTCTAATGTGACTTTAGGACTTTGCAAATTTTTTGAAACTGCATTCATTCTCTCTAGAACCTGATCCCAAAATATAACGAGAAGTGCGAATTCAAACTCCTCCATTTTATTCAATAAATTATTTGCTTCATTTCTAGTGTTTCCATAAAAATTTGCATCTTCAATGATGGCATTTAGTGCTTCCATTACATTTTCATAGTTTTCGTGAATAACCTTAACTGACTCAGAACGAGCACTCCATCTAGTCTTTGATAACGATTTTACCGTTCTATTTGAAAATTCAACTAACTTGTTCCATCTCTCAGTAGACGATGAAAAAAAATTGTAAACTTCCTGAATTAATCCGAAAAAATTGATTGATTCTATGCAACAGTCCGCACCTGAATTTCCAACCAAGTTCAAAGAATGAGCACTGCACGGTAAAAAAAATTGCTTTATCATTTTTTTCAAGAACTTTTGCCCTCATTCCTTTGTATTTTCCGGCCATATTCATAGCGTTGTCATACGATTGTGATCGGCAATCTTGAAAATTTAACCCAATATCCTTTTCAAAAAATTCCAATGAAATGTCAGCTAAATATTCTCCAGTATGATTCTCTATCTCAATAAAGTTTAAGAATCGCTCGATTGGTTTAAAATTGATTTGATCAACGTATCTGATAATCATGCACAATTGATCTTTGTGTGATATATCAGGGGTGGAATCCACAGACATTCCAAAATATTTTGATTGTTTGATGTCATCAGAAATCGACTTCAATACTGTTTTTGCAATCAGATCGAGCAATTCCTCAAAAATTGTTTTTGAGAGATAAGAAGTTTTTCCAGATCCTGGATTACCAAACTTTCTAATGTGCTCTGCTAAAAATGGATCAAATTTTGCAATAAGTTCCAAGAGTCCAATGAAATTGCCACTTCCTTCCATTCCAAAAACTTCATTTGATCCTCGAAATGGTAAATTTCGTTCAACAATGGTGCAAATAACAGCTACAACTCGTTCTAAGACTTTTCTCCAGTAAATCCTTTCTTGTTGTATTTCTTTTTGCAATTGATCCGACACAGAATAGTTACTTTTTCTAGTTAAATATGTAACTAAAGCATTACGATGTTCTGAAGAGTTTTGATGGCTTTTGATTGAGGAACCACCATTTTTCCAATCTCGCAGGCCATTGGTTGCTAAATTGAAATTTGAAGCAGTGAGTAATTTGCAAACAAAACAAAAAACATTTCCAATTTTAGGCGAATATACAAGCCATTCGCGAGTGTACTTTTCTCCATTTGTTTTTTCATCAAAGAATAAAGTCTTAGAGCAATATCGAACAGTATTGTCATTATAGAGCTGTTTGGAAGAATGAAAGTTTTCTGTTGAATGTTGGCAACTTTCAGGGCCCTTCTCAATCCAGTACAAAGTGTCTTCAGAAGACAATTCTCCCCATAATCCTACGTCATTCTCACGATTTGCATTTGGAGATGATTCAATCAGGGATTCCACTAAATTTTCATTATTAATGTTATCTACCAGCTCCAAATTATTTTCGAAATCATTAAAAACTTGATTTGAACTTCCAGTGAAAATAGGTTGATTTGAAGTACTGGAAGAGACCTCTATTTGGTCGCTTTGGTGCCGATCTTCTTGTGCTACAAATTCACTTTCGGTTGCAGAATCTTTAGTGAAAAAACAATCTAGCTTAGGAATTTTCTTAATTTCTTCTTCTCTCTCTGCTTTTTTCTTCCTTTTAAACGCTCCGCTTGCGTAGTTTCGTTTCATTCTATCTTAAATTTAATTATAGTATTTTTTAATTAAATTGATTAAATAATTTTAATATTTTTATACTATACCTAGATCTTAACAATTAATCAATTAAAAAAAGCCTCACTTCGTCCTAAAATTGCTTTATTTTAAATTTTTTATTTTTAAGCCGATTTCGTTTGAAATAATTTTTTTCTTTTGTGTATAAAATTTTTACCAACACTCCAAAAAAATATGTTTCTACACAATAACAATTCGATTCCCGCCTTCGCAAATTTCAACCGACAAACTCCACTAATGATAACCCCCTTGGAGGTTGCGGAAATAAAGAAAAAATATTTTTTCAACTATAACAACTTTTAAAATTATTGGGCCCCAAATTGTTAGTATTTTAGAAAATTTCCTTAAATAAAAACATACGTACAATGTTTTTTTAATTCTTTATATAATACATGTATTTTATACTGTATTTTAATTTTTTTATATTTTAGTATATAAAAAATCCATTAAAAAAATATTTTTTTTGTGCCCCTTAGATGATTTCGATTTTGGGCCCCCAAAACTGCTGGGCCCCTAGGCAGTGCCTAGTCTGCCTATAGGTAAATCCGGGCCTGCCCTTATCCCTACTATAACTACAGTGTTCTTATTATTGATACTAGTATTGTCATTGTTACTATTATGTGTATTACCTTTATCAATTATCACCACTACTACATTTACTGTTATTCTTATTACTATAATCACCGTTACATTTATCACTACCATTATATATTATTGCTATTATTATTATTATTATTATTATTATTATTATTATTATTATTATAATTATTATTGTCATTATTTCTATAAGCACTATGGTCATTATTAATATTACTATTATCATTATTATTATCAAATTTTTAGTAGGGATCCTCCTTTATTCCTCAGCTTTATAAAATATTTTTCTTATATAACAATTTAGCCTTACTCCATCCTTATTCTACAGTTTCCGACAAAGTATTTTCTTTGAGTCGAAAAATTTTAGCAGCGTACCGCCCTTATTTCACAGTTTAATAAGGATATTCTACCAACAATGGAACAATGTTCCACTTTCGCTTTACTATTTTATATAAGTATTTAATCATTTCGAAAAATTTGAGCAGCGTTCCTCCCTTATATTATGGTCTTATCCGGGTATTTTATCAATTATTGAGCCGAATTCTACTTTTTCTTGCTAACTTTGATAAGTATTTTAGTGGATTCGAAAAATTTGGCCAGCGTTCCACCTTATTTTACGCGTTTCCATTTTTACTTTACTATTTTTGTTAAGTATTTGAATTAACTCAGAAAATTTGAGCAGTATTCTGCCCTTATTTTACTGTTTCATGATATTCTTGTACCAACAGTTGAACCGTATTTCACTTTTATTTTACTATTCTCGATAAGTATTTTAATTAATTCGGAAAATTTGAGCAGCGATCCGCCCTTATTTTACAGTTTTTATGATAAATGTTTTAACTATTTCCGAAAATTTGCGCAGCGTTCTGCCCATATTTTATGGTCTCAATTCGATATAATTTATTTACTCTTACATATCATTTAAAACATTATTTTCCATGATTTTAGTCGTCCGAATTAATCTTTTTCCGATGGCTATTCATTTTAATTGTTGCAACGATTTCGCAATTTTCCCCGCTACCCTTTCCCTCTCTTTATCCTTACAATCTATGTATATTCATGTTATATTTGATGAGTGCCCACTGGACTACTCGGTGTTAGTGATTTTTAGCCGATTGTTGTTAAAGATTTTAGGTCGAATTTACAGGAAATGAGTGGCGGAGGAGCAGCTAAAACACTGCTTCCCCTCCTCCCAGTTTCCCCTATAACGGTAATATTGACGTTCAGGCCCTTCGTTGTTCACGCCGGAATCTTCACGAGCACAGGCTATTGGCAGATAAAGTGCACCTACACAGCCTGAGTTATATGTGGATTTTATTGACTTGCGGTGCGTGAGTGGCTGTGGGCCAAAAAAGGAAATAAAAATAAATAAATAAATTGTACCCCATCAGTTGAGTAAAAGTTTTGAGCATAGTACGGTTTATTCGACATGAAAAATTCCACATAAATATCGGACATCTATTGGCATCATCATCGTTTATTGCTTCATTCCAATATATTTAATTCAATTGGACAAGAAATTCATGCAGTATTCACTCCTTATTCAAAAATCCATTAAACATCTATCAATCTCGTTTCACACAGCAATGTACAGCAACTGAGAGTTGTCGTGTTCAGGCAAAACACTTACTAGTGTTGATTGCCTGAAAGCACGGCTCTCAGTTGCAACGCACACCAATTCAGCTTAGATTGGAATTTTTCTCTGAAAATTAAGACTGAAAATTTGTGAAAACACATCGGTATATATACCTATAATTTGGCCTTAACCTTGCATGTTAATTTTATTGCGATTAAACAAAATTCGACCTTGAAATTATTTGTGTTATCTAAATTAAATTTTTATTTATTTCTTAATTTAAATTGGTAATTTATTTCTAACATTTTTAAATAAATTTATTCAGCTAAAAATATTTTATTTTTATTCATTCAATTCATTAATTTTTACTTTTATATAAATGGTCATTTTACGGTCAAATTTTCTTGTTATTATGTTATTTTTTATGTAAATTTCGTGCGGTTATTGATGCATTTTGTATTTATTTTATTTTACTTTTGGGTTTTTTGATTTTATATTTATTTATATTTCCTCAGATTTTAAAGTGTTTAGTTGGTGTTGTATATTGTATTTTAAGTTATCTTGGTGCTGGGTTTTCGTGCTGTATTACTGATGCATTTAAACAATTCTCAAGGCTATTTGTGTGCTGGCCCAACAAAATAATGCAAATTTAATTTTAATTTGTTATTATTTTAGCTTCTTCACTTTGCACTTTTTAATTAAAAATGACCATGTCGTATTTCATTTTTTGATTGTTTGAATTTTTTCATTCTCTCTTTTTTATTTTTCCCATTTCTTCTTTTTCATTTTACTTCTTTAAATTCTGGAGCACCATACCTTTTATTTTATAAATTTATTAATTTTATTTTTTAGGTATCTCAAACAATATGTATTTCTATGTTGGATGATGAGGGTAGACCCATCACCACGTTCATTCTAAATAAATATTTTAAAGCAGGACCCGGGAAGTATAGGGTCAACGTGCACGCCGAGGAGCGAATATAAAATAAAATAAATCAATCCCCAAGATGCAGAATCCCAACAAATCATCAAATCAATATCGCTATTATTTGAACAATTAAAATGACAAATCCTATTATTTCTATATGTAATTAAGCTGAACAATTTTAATTTTTATCTTTTGAACAATCATTATTCTATATCAAATGTGGTAATTTATATACCTTGTTAATTTTTATTTTTATGTACAGTATTAATAATTTATATACTTTGTTAATTTTTATGAAATTATCTATATAATTTATTATCTTTTATGAAATTGTCTGGAAATAAATAAACACTTTAATTTCATAGAAATAAATAAATTTTCTGGAAATATAAATCCCTGAATAAATAAAATTCGCATATCAAAAAATATATTAATGAAATTGTCTAGCAATAAATAAACGCTTTAATTTCCTAGAAATAAATTACTAAATAAATAAAACCGAATTTTTCTGTAAATATAAATTACTAAATAAATAAAATGCGCATTTCAAAAATAAAATAAATTTATTAAGTAAATAAAAATTCTTTTTACAGGTAAACATTTTCAGTATAAATACTGAAGAATTTTCAGTAAAATTGCCCACTTAAATCTAACCGAAAAAGAAGCGGTCTGAAAAAGGAAATCTTTGTAAGACCTTAAAATCGAACAGATAAAGTTCAACATAAATCTTTTTGCATTCATTTACAAAACACTTATTTATATACATTTTAACATCTACATAACACGCATAAATTTTATCGAAAAGGTTGATATTGAAATTAAATAAAATTTTATCGAAAAGGTTGATATTGAGTTGAAAGAAAATTTGTTATACTAAATTGGTAAATTTTATTGCTTAATAAATTATTTATATATTGAGTTGTCTTTTGATTTATATAAGAAACACCAGTGCAAAGTTGAGACCTCACGAAAATCGATACCTCAACACCTATATTACTAACAAGGAAAAAATGGAAAAAAGGAAAACGATTTTTTAACAGTGTAACTTCAAATTCATGTAAAATAAACAACGTATTATAAAAGACAAATGGTACAATTCATTTTCATCAGAATGAGCAAAAGAATACATAAACCATACAGTTAAGTGTACACAGACGTCCCCTTCTGAAAATGGACACTCTTTAAGCTAATTAACCATATTATTTTAGACATAAAATAACCAAAAAAAATACAAAATCCTCAAGTTAAATTTTAATATTGTAAAAAATATAGTAAAAAATGACTGATTCCGTATTTTATGATTTTTTTAATATTGGTTTTATTTTAAAATACTATTGTGAATATTATTTAAAATTGAATAATAAATTTTCTACTCATATTAAATAGAGTTTAAAATTTTCTTACGACATTCCAAACGTGGGACACCTTAAACGTTTACCTTTCCTCCAATAAAAGTTCAGTAATAAGGTTTATTTATGGTAAATTTACATATAAATATTTTCTTAGAAATTTTGAGAGAAACAAAGCGACAAACGTTTTCTAGACAAATGTTTAAAGTATAAATAATTCTTTTGGACTGTTTACTCTTGAAGAAATATATAATTATTCTTAAAAAATTCAAGACCCTTACCAAGTTTAAGGTGGAAAATGGCAAAACATGTCCCCGTGCAATACGGATAATTCATGTTTGATATAAATGTTTACTGATAAACCGCAATTAAAACCATAAAATATAAAATCATAATTTTTATGTGACAAAGGATATTATTTTTATTCATTTTTATTTAATTGAAAAAATCAATCAATTGGTGCTAATTAAATTTAATAAAGTTTGGATATTTTGACGTGAAATTAGATACTGATTTGTCAAAGTTAATTTCTTTTGCAAATAAATAAGGAAAAATTATTCTTGTTCCAAATGTTCAACTTTTTGTAATAATAATAATAATAATAATAATAATAATAATAATAATAATAATAATAATAATAATAATAATAATAATAATAATAATAATAATAATAATAATAATAATAATAATAATAATAATAATAATAATAATAATAATAATAATAATAATAATAATAATAATAATAATAATAATAATAATAATAATAATAATAATAATAATAATAATAATAATAATAATAATAATAATAATTGATTATGAGAATCACAAAACTATGGTATTTATTTAAATATAAGAAAAAGCAAATCCAACACACATATATATATATATATATATAAAATAACAATATGTTTCGACAGACTCGTTGTTTTCATCAGGTAGAATTGAAATTGAAAATATATTGATTTATATTGGTTTTTTATTTTTATGTATTTATTTTAATAATATGTTCTGTTAAAAAAGTATAAAATCAAAGTTTCAAATTTTAAAAATTTACATTATAAAATTTATAAAATCTAAATTTTAACAAGATTTTACTAAATTTTCAATTATAAATTTGTACAATCATATACAAAATATTTTGCATTTATTTTCATCATGGAGCACAAAAAATGCGTTCACTAATATTAATCAATTACATCTGTCGACAGTGATCAAGAACTTTAGAACGAAAATGAAGGGCTCATTCCAATGTATGTGACTTATGTTATGAATATTTTTCTATAGAAAAGCTTATGGAAAGTAGCAAAAAAGTTAAATACAAATATAACAATTTTAAATCAATTCGGAAATTCCTAAAAATAATTCATATGTTTACATTTTCTTTGCGGAAAACAAAATCACTAAGTTTGATATACATAGTAGCTACTGTTAAGTTTTGGTTGAATTAAGACAATCCTGAGAAAGGAAAAGAATAGATGTATTTAATGTGAGAACTGATTATTAAAGCAAAAATAAGAGTTTACTGAATTTTGGAAGTTTTAGTCAACAAAGAACTGTGTGTTGATACGTAATTGTCGAAATTTTAAATTTGGTAAAATTTGAGAGGTGTTTAATGCATCCTATATTTAGTAAGATTATTTTCCCTTGATAGGCTTTTTTATCTACAGGTTCAACTGATTCAATTTAGTTGTCAAATTTATTCAGAAATTATGCATTTGTTGGAGTATTGTGTTATTAAAAAAAGAATGCGCTCAGTCAGAGTAAAATTTTAATCTGACCGAATGCTTTCTTTGCACGGAGTTTTCTTTTTTTATGGTTCATTGACAAATAATATTTAATTCACAAAAAAATAATTATATATTTCATACTTTTCGATCTGTTAGAAAATAGTAAATTATCTGTATGATTCCAAAAAGATTCTTTGAAAAAGTAAATTTCAATGGTAATTTCCTAAGTTAATAAGGTCAAGGAAGTCAAAGAAAGAAATTAGTTAAAATTATTGCCTAAGGAGCTATTATTTTGATTTAAACATCAAATTTGCTAGAAATTTAATTTTAATTATTATGCGCTCATGCACACTTATGGCTAAATGAGATCACTGTAAGAAGATTAGAAGTGGCCTACGTGATCCGATAATTCGGATGACATTAAATCGAGAGATTAAACGTATACCGGTACGAGGCAAGTTGACAATATCTAAAAAGGTCAAGTAGACACCGAAGTGGAAAATCCTTATTCGAAGTTATAAATTATTACGTAATGATTTTTTATTTTTATAACAATAATTTTTAATTTCGGTTTTGTAATTGAAGTGTAAGAATTCCTTTGCTAGCAAATTTATAAAAAAAATATTTTAAATATAAAATTAATTTATTAAATATAAGATTAAATATTTATAAAAATGGGAAAATATTTTAATGATTTTAAATTGTGTCAAGGTGAACATCTAACTTAAAACACTTAAAAAATGCTGTGCCGAAAATTCGTGTTCAAGAGAAATTCATAATAAAAAAAGATTTCTACTGCCTGGCTACTATCTAGTGAAACTACAGTCAAGGGAACGGCCTGGCAAATATATTTTCATAATACCACTCCCGAAATAGGAAAATAAAATATAAAAGGATCCCTCAAAACTGAATACCAATAATATTGCATTTATTATTTTTTATTAAATCATTTTATTCATAAACATATTTTATTAAATATAACTTTTTGTTTAATTTGAGAAAAACACATTTATGTCAAAATGAATAAATTTAAAATACAGATAACAAAATCTTGTAACTTCTTCATCTTTTATCTATTTTCATTTACATTTTCGTTTATCTTTATTTCTTTAAGACTATAAATATCATGTCAAAAAGAAAACGAAATATTGAAAAAAATGATGAAAAAAATTGTTAATACTGAATTATTTAGCGAGCGCCGGTTTAAAAAAGTATTTTTGTTTAGTCAACATTCATTAGAAAGGGTTTGGTTGTTATAAATTTTCCTTATATAAAACAGATTCTAACCTGTGACTCCTTGAAACCAATTTTTGCGTTGCTCAAGCCGCTTCATATTTTTTCGTTTAATAACAAAATCTTTTATTGTGAAAAGGAAATGAAAATTTATTTTGTTTTGTTAAACCAAATCAAAAATATGTTAAACAAATATAATTATTACGTAATGACATTTATTAGTTAAATTTCACATATAAATACCGACCGTCAATGCGTAAATTTTGAGCGTCATGAAATACAGATCATTATTAATTGAAAATCTTCCTACGGAAATCGATGAAAATGATCTGATAGAGATTTTCGGAGAATTCGCACAGATAAAAGGCCTATTGCTATATGACGCGGTAGAAACAGAAAACATGTTGGGCTATTGCTTTGTTTTCTACAATTCTACACATGATGGTAATTGTTGATATTTACTGTCTTAGTTTTACTTTACAGTTTGCTTCATTTAGCTGGGCTGACATTTGACAGACTGAAAAATATCACAATTGGAAATAAGAAAATATCTCTCATGATGTGTGATGCAAAGATCCCAAAAATGATTCTAAATCCAACAGCCGAGTTGACTTTTGCGAACCCAATAAAAGCTCAAAAAGCTAAAGGAGAGAAATTAAAATTGAAGAGAATAGTTCAATTTTTTCATCATACAAAATCACCAAAGATCCTGATAACAAAACTATAGAAAATAAAAATTTGAATATAATTTGAAAATACAAATTTAATCTTATGTTTATAAAAAGAAAATGTTTAAAAGTCCGATAGAAATTTATTGAAAAAGTGTTCAGCGATAAAACTTTACTATTTACTTAATTTCCTTGGTATGAATGTTTGTCTAACACTTAGAAAAAAATAAGGATTAGTTACTTATTAAAAGAAGTAGTTTTCAATGTAATCAAATTGGTTGAGAAGCTTGTTCAAAAATATTAGATTGCATTTAACTAATTAAATAATAATAATTATTTTGACATTGATACAGCACTAGCAGTTTTATCATTTAGGAGTAGTTTTTTACTTTCTGAATTTAATTCATCATATAAACATTAACATTTTTAGGTTTTCCATTTTTTATTCCAACAATCTCATCTGATAAATCCTGTTAAATTTTTTAATAACAGTTAGGGCAGACGCTCTACTAATTTCTACTTTTCACCTGTAGAATTATCTTTTGCAATGAATTTTCTGACGATTTTTATACTTGCTTTGCTCTTTCTTTGAGTTATGTGGCCATATTTAAATTAATTATTTTTGATTTCTGATATTATTTTAAAAGATGTCAAAATATTTTTGAAAAACGTCTTTATATTTATGATTAACCCTTTTAAAAATTGCTAAAGTTTTCATACTCTTCGTTGTTTTACTGTTTTAACAGAGCTAATCAACATATATAATTACCGTAATTATCTATATACTAAATATTTTACTAAAAATTATTCATTTATAAATTATATCAACATTTATGATTAACGCTGTATATTCACCACGCTCAGCCGTATTTTTTCTTGACTTTGGAATAGTTATATATATAGCAATATTATTACAAACACATACCGGTACAGCAAGTTTGCAAATCAACATTCTCATAGAAACTGGTATTATAAATAGTGTCAGTACATCATGTGATTTTTGCAGGTTGAAGCTTAAATGTAATAAATTCCATTTTAACTAATTTGATTTATTTTTACTTTAATATTTTCCCGGCTGTATAATAATTCTCCGTTTCCTTTGAAAGAATTCAATGTACATTAAAAATTTAATATACTAATGGAATTAGAGATTTCATTATAATACATTATCGGAGAATTTAATAATGATTTATTGAGCTTTTCTAATATTAAATTTCATTTATTTTAAAATTTTAAAAATGACTTATTAAAATATAATATTTAAACGTCAAATATTTGTGTAGATAAATATTTTGTCACAAGCAAAAATTATCTGAAAAACACAAAAATAATAATAAATTAGCTACTGAATATTTATACGTAATAGACGTAAAATCATACAAATATATTGAAAATATTTCAAACCAGATATATATTTATTGTATCGTTAAAACAAGCAAATTAATCTTTCCACCCAGCATGATTATTTAAAGCAATACAAAGTTCGAAAACGTTAAACGGAATTTGAAGGCATTAAAATTAATTTATTGTTTAAATAGAACGAAAAAATATTATAGACTGGCAAATGATTATGTTAAATTTGTTGTGATTTATTAATTTAATTTTTGAACGACATACCGAAAATACAATGATATTTATATTTTATTTCTCCTGTTTAGTAGAACGTGCATAAATGAAAGCGTTTCTTGGGCCTTATAAACATGTAAATAAATCAGAGATGAAAACCAAAAGAAGTTATAATATTTAAAATAAATCATTAAAGTCAAAATTCAAAAAGGTTATATTTTGGGATGCATTTGGGGCCCTAGACTCGCCTATGCGGAAACATTTTAGTGCTTGTGTTGATTTTAGTTGATTGTATTGAAAAACTTTATCATAAATGTATTTCTTATGATATCTATAAATATTTTTATTAATAGGAATTAACATTTTAACATCATATATATTCGGAGTGTTTAAAATATATTTATTTTTTAATTCTATGTTATAACATTTTTGGAATTTTCTATTTAACTTTCTTCTTTTAATAATCTTCACCATTTTCAGTGGCCCTACCATCGTTAAAAAGTGTACATAAAACATTGATGTTCCGCAGTGTTATCAAACATTTAATGGAAAATGTGGTTCGTCAAAAAAATTGAATGGAAAGATACCCAAGTTAGAAAAATACGTTACCTGTAAATAAATGGTCAGCCTCGGGTTTTTCTACAAAACCAAAAGTCATTTTTTTAAAGTTTATTTAATTCAAAATATTTTCGGCAATCTATTTTTTATTATTTAAACAAATGTTTTCGTTTTGAAACAAATTGTTAAGGATACCTGAATTATAAAAATTGAATATTTAATAGGTGAACATACTTAGTGGGAGTAAAGAACAAAAGAATCCTTTTCTAGACTCTGGAAAAACAGAATTGAAAAAAATGAGAAATGGAAATTGAAAATGAAAATAAATAAAATTAACGAGTGCAAAATGAAAATCTGAAAATCAACAAACGAAAAAATGGAAATAGAATTTCCATATCTCAAGAATCGAATTGAAAAATCGGAAAAAGGAAAAAAGTGGATTAAAAAGAACTATTTTGACAACTCTCAGAGATTATAAATGGCCAAAGAGAATTGACTTCAACCAGAAAGGCAATTATTTTTAAGCGCCTTAAAAGGGAAATGCAGAAAGGATTCAATAGTGAAAACTAACAAAGGAGAAATTAACAAGGAAAAAAGTGACTTAAAACAGTACAAAAAAGTTACAAGGAATAATAAGAGTAAAAAGAGTGAAATGAGGCAAGTAAAAAAGAACCAGATCAGAATTAAGAGACAGTTGAATTTGTTAAAGTCATTATTGAGAGTTTCGAGTAATATCAAGTCAAACCAAAGAAAACAGCTAAATCGATTTTACCGAGCGTTGAAATCAGAAACAGCAGACAATTTTTTGTGAGTCCAAAATGTATTGCAAGTGATATTTTTCAGAAAGGGTCGTAATAAGCACGTAATACTGATTGTTGTGATATCGAATTATTCGTGCCATTCTTATTTGTCAGTATTGATCAATAAAGGTTTATATTATCTGAAATTCGTTGTTATTACTAACACACCTGAGAGTCAGATCGATAGTTGTTAATTGCCCATTTCACCGATAACTAATTTTACCCAAAAAATCTATATTTTTAAATTCCAATATTTCCTAAATATGTTTGTTTTAAAATTTTTCAACATTTTTAGTTTTAACCTTTACAACTTAAAATTTAAAAATCCCAAATTATTTAATAATTTCAGTGAATATATTAAATTTGAAAATAAAAATTTTATCCAAAAAACATAAGTTACCTAGATAAGAATGGTTATAAAAGCAGATTTTGAAGTGATAAACACGATAATTATGATGAGAAAATAGGTAAGAAACGGAAAATTAATAAAGATGAAAGTGTCTTCAATGACGAAATCGGTAATATGGATTTTAAAGTGATGCGAATAAGAGAAACCTACAATAAAGTCAACGTAATGCATATGTTTTATTGCATTAAATTGAATCAGTAAAGTAGTCAATCAATGTAATTTGAACTTTGAGCGCAATCTTTTTAAATTATTATTTAAGTACTGTCATGAAATTCATAGAACTGAAATTACATAATAATTGTAATAATCGATAAAACAGATTAGATAGTTCATTTTCAATTTTTAAAGAACTCCGAATTCAGATCAATAGTTGTCAACGTGGTACCATGGCAGGTGCAACAAATGCCATCGCACTGGGCCCTTATGTTCAAAGGGCCCCCAAATTCGAAAATTGTTTCCTTCTATCTGGGATGCAATTCGGCCTAACCAAAAAAGATTAATTTTCATAAGAAATTCTAAAATAGAATAATATATTCATTATTTTAATAACAATTAATAAATTAATCAATACAGTGAAAGCTTCACTTGAAGGTCGAAAACAAGGTTGATTTAAAAATGTATGAGTTTATGTTAAAATAATAAAGCTGAATATTGGTTATTGTACTTTATTGGAATTTATTTTTTGTGCATTGATTTTATTTTCTATTCTCTTAATTTAAAAATATCGGAGTTAAAAGTTAAATATAGAGTAGTTTGGAAATTAATTTGAAAATGACTCTCAATTGGAAGATAAGAGTATCAACCGAAGAATTTAATTGTTCGATTTTGCAAAAGCTATTGATTAATGAGTTCATTGGTCCATGCAGATGTCGTTACTGCTATCAATGCATCAGCAAATACTTGGATGGAGAAGAAAAGCTGTGTCATAATAATCAAGAACAATGTCAAAACTAGTGGCTAAGATTGGATGAAAACTTGAAAGTAGACCATGTAATAAACATCAAATAAGCAAAGTTAATAGTTATGTGCCCACGGGACCTCTTCAATTACAGTTGTAAGCTAATTAATATGAACCAGCATCCGGCAAATCTCTTTTCACTCAGAGTAAATCATGAAAGTTCTGCCAGAAAAGGAATTCCTACGACCACTAAATTTATCTTCAAAATTACTTACCAAAACGTAGCTGCACCAATAAATTTAATAACGAGTGAAAATTCCTATAGGTTAAAAATTGTAGCCAATGAAATTAAACCAGATAAGGAATTTTCAATTTTTAAAATAGGTTATTAAATTTTTGAATAATTTTCTTTAAATTTTAAAATCTCATTTAAGAAAAGTAATTTTCATACCAAGATGTTCAACATTAAAGTGTTAATACTATTTTATTACAAGTAAATTTTTAAAAATATGTTAAGAGAATTAAATAAACGAAATTTTCTTGTGTAGAACTAATTGATTTGATCCAGCATTTTTTCAATAATTACCCGAATACATAAAGGAGCATAAAATCCTTCTAGTACCCCAAGAACAATGTCTACCACAACAATCAACTGATTGCTGAAGTTTTTCATTGCTACCGATACATGGAATATGTCTAATCCGTTTAGTTCTTCCAATGCTCCAGGATTCATTGCATATAGGTCTTTGACCGTTATTGAATCACGCGTTACACTTCGAATTTTATTCAACATCTCCTGGCAAGATTTACCTTCTTTGACAAGATGATCAATTTGATTTGGAATCTGTGAATGAACCGCATACATCAACGGATCATTATTTGGATTAAAAATGTCTTGGAATCGAAAGAGAATCATTTCCAAAATTTTAATCAAACCTTGCGAAGAACTATTTGTTAACAGATCCGGTATAATTGACGAATGGATTTTATGGAAAAGACTTTCCAAACTTTTACTGAAAGAACTTAAAGAAATATTATTCAAACTGTTGACCTCTATTTCAAAATTTTGTTTTTGTGTTGAAATTGTTTCAGACATTTCTAATTTTAAGAAATCAATGAATTTAATATATATTTATTAATGTATTACTAATTTAGATATTACTAATAAAAATTATAATTTCATAACTTCTAGATTTTTCATAATTTTGAATAAATTTAATTATTAATCATACTACGGGAGTAATTCAAAAATAATAATAATAATAATAATAATAATAATAATAATAATAATAATAATAATAATAATAATAATAATAATAATAATAATAATAATAATAATAATAATAATAATAATAATAATAATAATAAATTAAATTATATTTAATATTTAAATAAAATAATTAATCAATATTGTATGGACATTAAGGGTTTCATAAGCTCAACTTCGAAGATTTTAGATGTGACTTAGAAAGTTTTTTAATTATAACATCTAATTCTAATCATTTTGAATCTTATAACTTTTCATCTTTAGCGAAGTTGATTTCTGGTAAATATAGTCATTATCTATAAATAAGTTTAAATAATTTTCAAAATAAATAAAATTCATCGTGTTCAGAAATATTTTGTCCACGATCCTTTATATGAGTATAAATTTTGTCCTAGGAACATGTTTCAATGTATGATAGCAAAATATAATGCAAATTATTTGGCCTAAACCGAAGGCCTTGAGATTTTGTTTGAATAAGTCAGGAACATAACATGGAAACCTAGCACCAAGTGAATTTAACTTCAACATACACCACAAGTCATACGAGAACAACGACAATGAAGATGGTTTTTTAAAAAAAGAAATAGAAAATATTTTCTGTAAAAACATTTTAGAACTACTTTTGAAATAAATATAAGTCCTATAAAAAAGTATGATACATCATATTGTAGCCTGAAACACCCTTTAATAGAGTCTTGATTAACCATGATTATTCATCTCTTCAGTGATAAGTAATTCCTCTCTGAGTCAGTGAAGTCAGTGTTAAAGTTTGACTCCTTGGTGCCCTTATTTAAGCAAAATCAAACCACTCAACATAATAACGTTTATTTGGAGTAAACACAATCACACTTCTATTATTCACACACTTTAATACAAAAATTTAACTATCTTATTTCCCAACTGCTTACTTAAATTCCTCTTATAATTTGTAAAACCCTCAGAGTAAGTTTCGGTATTTTATTAAATTAAAAAATAACCAAATTATCATTATGTATTTCATTTGGTATCTCATAATGTTTTTTCACTGCCTTAAAACAAACATAATTTAAACGACCATAATCTACAGAAACCCAAAATTCAAAATTCAGAACCAGCAATTTTGTAGCTTAATTTTTTACTTTTTTATTGAAAAGTAATTCAACGTATCGTCACTACATACGGCAATATCAACTCATATTGAGGCTCGTCATTCTTACATACACATTTGATATTTTTTACATCAACAATCGATCTCATGTGAAGATACCTTTAAATTTTAGAATATATTTGTAATAATAGTGCCATAATTGATGTCATTAAATAAAACACTGAAATATTACTATAAAAATATTTAGTCGACAAAATTAGCGACAAATCTTTCAGTTAACACATGGCTTTTCCAATATGTACGCAACAGAAATTATATTTATTTGTAAGGATGTATTTGGAAATTTTGATAAAATTTCTGGTCAATTTATTCTTTCGAAGTAAAGAAAGTCCTAAATATTTCGTAATCAAACAAAGTAATGCAAATGCTTACTATAAAAAAAGTTGCTGCGAGTGCCAAAGCTTTAACATTCACCGCGAGATCTATTGGGAATTGAACTCCGAAATTTTCAGAGTTTGATAGCCATTCTTGAGTCCAACATCTCCATGAATTAGTTATCGCCCCAATCTCAACTTTACCAGTGTTATCCATGATCTACAAGTTAAAGTTGAACTATTTGAGGTTTAAATAGAATTTCATGAGTACCTTAAATGAAAAGTCACTCCGTGAACTGCAACAGCCATGACAATAATGTGGCCCTTTCAATATCAATAAAAGCTTTGAATTTTCGTCTAAAATAAAGTAAACAATGAATCCGCAGTTGTTAATCTCTTGAATATATCCTAGCACTTGATCGGATCCTGTAGTGATCTTTATTTGATTTCTACAGCACTTACAGCAAATACAACTGATGTTGAAGCAATTGTTTTGGAAGGGATGCTCAATTTTCAGTACAACGGAATCACTTTTGTCATAGACAAAAATGTTGGAAGGTCGCTTTGTCCCACAACACCATCTTAGACATTGATTCGAATCTAATTAAAGATTTAGTGAATTATAAGTAATAAACAACTATGTTATAAATAAATAAAAAGGTACTTCTTAAAATCACGGTGGCAATTAATTTGAATGGTTTCAACTAACTGTGAAAAGTTTATAATTTAAAGGGCTTAATCAAACATGTGTTGGGATATTAAATATTCGTCGATGAATAGGTCTCTCGATCCGACTCCTCGTGTTCAATAATCAGTAAGACAACAAAGAAATCTTTATTGACAAATATTCACCACGATATACAATTGTTTACTTCTCGTACACACTCTAAGGATATCACGAAATAAGTCACTGCAATCTGATTTATTTCTTTATCTGTTTACTGCTTTTAACTCGTTTCTCCAACTCTTTAGATTTTCTCTTCGACCAACTGGCAACTTATTTTGTTGTCAGTTCCTTTTATAATTTTTGGGTTCCCATTAATTTGGATTACTGCTAGGGAAACAATTTTACAGTTCGGACAATTTATTACCCATTTTACTAATGCCGGGAAACCCATTAAGCTGACGTTCAGCTCGGCGGTCCTTGATCAATGGATTCGTCGGTAAATAATTTAATTAATTAATTAATTTGTTTTTGGGCTCCCGATTCTTCAATATATCTTATTTCAATCTTATAGTATTTTATTCGCCTTCAAAATCCAATTTGCCACCGGTTACCACTTTTTCCCCACGAAAAATATTGACTTTTACTTTTTTCAAAATTTTAATTAATTTTAATTAATTTTAATTGATTTTGATAGTTTTAAAATTTTATTATTTTTATTCATGTTTTATTATAACCCAAACACATGTTATACAGCGGCATTATGGAAAATTTACAAACCCGTTTTAAGAAGGCACTTTGTCAGGTTGATGAAGTTTTAATCTGATCACTTCCAAATTCCAATGCACCAACAAAATAAGAGTTTTACTAACGCACTTTAAAATATAATTCTATAAAAATAATTGTCTAGCAGGACATTTGTTGAATTTTCTCTATATATATTAATGATTTGCCTAAACTGGACTGAACCAGTTTCAATACTATTAATATTAGGCAATGCTTTAAAGGAAAAAAAACAAATAAAACGAAACAAAAAATTATAAATTTACAGATATGTATTTATATTTTATTAATCAATATGCAAAAACTTATGTGATTTTGGCTAATATTCAGTGATCTGGTAAAACATCGCGTATATATTTTTTGAAGGGGCGATTTTTTTATCTAATTTTTTTTGAACTTTTTATTTGGCGAATCAGTTTTATCTCATTAATAATGGAATATTAACATAATAAATGGATTTAATAATGTTTTAAAGGTGATTTCTTTTACTTGATCCATTCTCATTTTAGGATAAAATATTGCTGATAAGATTATTTACTTATACATATATTTTACAATTATTGTTTGATTAAGATTATTATATGTAATTAAAAATTTATAAATTTTATTATTAAATTGTTTTTTAGTTAAAAATAAATCAACAAAATTGATTACTAATTGAATCCGAATTTTACAAATTAAATTTTTAAATTAATCAATTTATTGATTTAAATATTCAATTTACATAATTATTAAAATAAAATTTATAGGCAAATAATGGACGGGTGGGTATGAGAACTTTTACTTTTTAAATATTATTATAATTTTATTAAAATTTTTAACACACTTTAAGTGAGAATTAAATCTTTTTCTACTTAAGTATTAATGTTGAAAGTTTAAAATTGTGCCATAAGCTTCAATGTTAATCGACAAAATACCATTTGCGTATTAATGTTTCTCTAACGACTCGTTGGTAACGAATGAAAATAATTTGACTAATTTTGTGAAGTATTTCTTTTAAAATTGTTATACTGAATTAAATATTTAAAAAAAAATTTGACTTATTGATTTAAATTATTATCTGAAATTATTTAGTTTTATATGAACTTTAAAAGGTTTTGTAAAATAAATTAAGTTTTTATGAACTGACAGCAGTTTTTACTTAAAAATGCAACTTCGAATGTAAATAAAATTAAAAGAGACAATATTTAAAATGTGGGACACAAAAACCAATATTTGGCTATCCTGTGAAGAAAGATTAGTGAGATATAAATCTTTACAAAAATACAAAAATTGAATACCTTCTATAGCATAATAAACAGATTGGCCAATCATATTTTTCACAATATATTTATTTTTCGGGTCGATTTTTCTTAAAACTTAAAAAAATTAAAATAAAATGAAAAATTAATTATTTAATAAAGTAAAATTCATTTAAAATTTTAATGGGGCATTTACAAAATCAAACTTCTTTTGTCGTTTATTACAAAAATAGAACACTTTTTGAATAAATTTAAATTGGCCAATATATGGAAATGATTAGAGCATATCATGAAACTAAGATATCTGAGGAATTCCCAGTTGGATCAGAATTTACTACAATAAAAAAGTTTCACGATGCATTTGCGCCATCAGCATTCAAGAACAATATTGTATTTCGAGTTGGTCAAAGGAATGCAAAATCTCAAAGCTTAAAAGGCAACGAAACCGATTGTGACTTCAAAGTTTCGGTATGATTTATTCTTTGTACATCAAAGTGTGTAGTGAAGTGTATGAAACCATTTCACAAATGTAGTTTAGCATTAAATATCCAGAATCAACTGTGTCTGGTTAAAAATGTCATTTCTCAGCTAAATGCTGAAAGTATAACACCGAAAAGTGTAATTGAAAACATGCGCACTGATTATAGGTGTCACACTTCTTATCACTCATCTTGGTCGGCACTAAATTCTGCAAAAAAGAAAACCGGCTTAATTTTGTCTGAGTCATATTCGTTTATACCGGGTTTGGTGACGGCAATACAAGCGAATGGGGATTTCAGTGAGTATTCAATGGGTTTAAATGGCCATTTTCAAAGGTTCTTTTTGATGTGGAATGCATCTAAAGAATTCTTTCCAACTTCAAGAAAACTTCTTTACCTTGATGGTACATTTTTGTCTGGCCCAAGCAAAGGTACACTGTTAGTGGTTGTATCTCAAGATGATTGTGACCAATTGGTACCAATAACTGTGGCTATAGTTGAAAGCGAAAGTTTTTCGAGTTGGAATTGGTTTGTATTGTCTCAGACATATTGCTAAAAATCTAATACTTAATTTAAAAAATTCTAAATCTATATTTCTGAAAATCTGTAAATACGTATGATTTCCAAAAATTCAATAGCAATATGGAGATTTTGAGGCAAAAAAAATCAATCAATGTATGATAGACTCAATCTAATAGGCCCAAGTACATGGGCCAATTCATTGTTTCTCGTACCAAGATGCGGAAAGAATACTACAAATCCTGTAAAATCAATGAATTCCACATTAAAAAATTCATCGGGCAAGAAAATACCAATTTGATCATATCCATAAATAATTATTCCATGGCTATTTTTAATGAAAGAAGGAAAAAAAGATTTCCCACACCAATTATTGATAAATGCATAAAGGTTTTGAATAGAAATATGAGTCAATAATCACTACTTTCCGTAGAGTAGTCTAATAACAATATATTTCTTGTTAATTGACAATAGATTTAGAGTGGATATAAACAATAAAACATGCGAGTGTAAAGTTGGCTATGATCTTGGAATTGCTTGTTAGCATGTATGTGCCGTTATTAGAAATTACAACTTAAATCAGATATACTATGTTTCCGAATATTATAAATCTGAAGTGCATTACAGTTCATATTCTTGGAGTATTTTACCTCTTTCTAATCTTAATTTAGAATCATCTGAATTGCTTCCTCTATAGTCAGAAGATCATGTAGAAAACCACGAATTAGAAGAATTCAACCTCCGTTTGAAACTCAATAAAACTGATCTTAATCATATATTTTATGTTGTTATTATTAGTTTGATTTTTATTTTAAAAAATGTTCTATTTTAGTAATTTATTCAAAAAGTCTTCTATTTTAGTAATAAACGACAAAACAGTTCATTTTTTGTAATTTCCCCAATTTAAATGTTTGTCGTATCTTAATCATTGAAAAAACATTCAAATTGGAAGGGTGAATAAAAGAGAGCATTGTCGTGAGTGCAGAACTGGAGCTTCATTGGACTTATTGGACCAAGGGATTATTGCAGCCTACAGTGAGCAATATCACAACTTATTTATTACTAATCTGTTTTCTCAATTGAACCTTCTCGATATGCTTGTAACAATTTGCAAGTCACTCGAATAGTTGAAAGAATTGCTTTATTTCTGTTATTTTGCATTCCCAAATTTTGCTTCTCCAGTTATGATAAATTCTGAATTTTTATTTAGCCGCTATAGTCTCTATTTTTCATCTCCACTTCTGTGGTTTGCCACAGTTTTTATACTGCTAACTTAAATTGAGTCTCTTTTATACAGCTTGTCGTTCACTTGCACTTATAGATTTTATCTGATGTCATTTTTATCAATTTAAACTTTCAAGAAATTTTCGGTTAGTTCTTCTCTTATCTCACACTGCTGTCGAGATAACAAAGTGTTTTCTTTTTTATCATCCTTCGACTTATTTTGATGTTTGTTATCTGGCATAGGCTGTCGGGACAAGCCAATTTTTGTTTATCCTTTTAAATTTGTAAATACTAATTTATGACCATTTATTGTTTCACTGTTTGATTTCATTGATTTTTGCTATTCTCTTTTGTTATTTTAACTTCTCTTTCTTAGTACTACTTCTAAGAATTCTGGAACATCATTCATTTTATTTTTTATTCATTTTTATTCCAATCATTATACGCATTTTAATAATTATTTTGTTTTATTATTTAGTTATCCTCAACAAATGTAATCCATTAAAACAATTAA
This sequence comes from Schmidtea mediterranea, assembly GCA_022537955.1. NCBI lineage: Eukaryota > Metazoa > Platyhelminthes > Tricladida > Dugesiidae > Schmidtea > Schmidtea mediterranea. Next base: position 127,092,713 of record CM039679.1, read on the forward strand.
TTTCTTCTTTGCTATCCATAAAGTGAATGTGAAATTAGTGTACAAATGTGCATTGTATTTCAAAATCACAGCATTACTTTTACAAATCTATTGTCAAAAATGAATCACTAGTAAGTAAATACATCTGTTTATAAAGCATTTAATTCATTTGTGTGGTTTAAATTTTTTAACTTATCCTATTTTTTAAAGTTCAATAGTTAAAGATATTATAGGTACACTTGTATATATTTACTTATACACAAGTTGAATGAAAAATGTTACCATTCGATTTTTTTAAATTGTTTTATGAGCACATTGAGAACAGTTAATTTCACATTTATTAATGTTTTTTTTATAATACACCATTTCCAAATTGAATCTGTTTTAACTTATAAGCATGCGATTTGTAGGCATCAATCAGTGACATTTTTGCAGTCTTAGAAGACATAACAATATTTCAAAGCGCAAATACCTGAATATTGGGTAATTTTTTTGCAATTTTTATGAACTCAAATAAATTTGGATGTGGTGATTCCGTAAATCTAACTGTATCTCATTAAAGTATATGTATACATTCAGTAAATACATGACTACTACTGGTCTTTTATGAACAATTTTCTCACATAAGTGATGCTCTTGAACAAAATTCGACTGAAAATTGTCTGCAAAAAATATGTGATACAGCTAGAGCTTGTTAACCATGTGCGACTCCACTTTCATTATTGGTCATTGCTGATCAAGAAAGTGATGTCGATAATTATTTTTATTCGTTGTCTGCAGAAGGTGAATCAATTTGCAAGAAGCGTTCAGCATTTAGTAACGTTTATCAGAAGCTTCAAGAATGAATAAATGACGACATTAACGAATGTGAATATGTATGAATGGTCCCTTTGTTATAGCAGAAGCCATTGTGGAAAAGTTGAACCTTTCCTTTTAAATTCATGCTTAGCTGGTAGACAAATATTTTATGTTTTATATTGAATTTTATTTTTGAAAAGAATGCCTTTCACACAAAATTGAATCTAAATTCGATCTCTTGGTTTTCAACAGGATTGTATTAAGTTTAACATATAAATCCCAAGTCCCGCATTGCCTGATAAAATTCTTACTTGACAAAATTTGTTTGAGTCTCACTTAATTTTTTTAACCCTCTGGCATACTAGCTTTTTTGCAAAAAGCTGAGAGTGTCTGAATGAACCGAATCCAAGTGGTTTCGACAAACATTGTGTGTTTGCTGGATTCTCGTTCATTGGCTCATGCTCCGCGCGTGCTCGTGTGTAATTCGTTGAATTGAATTTTTTTTAAATACGAAATAATAATCTGTGATTTTTGGAATTTTGCAACCCTGACAACTTCACACTTCATTTTATGTTTTTTTATATATAATTTAATGAATAAATATCATTTTCTAAACTCATCGCGACTTGTGACTGGCGAGTCGCAGAATAACAATTCCAAAATCATTTGCTTTAAAAGGTGACCCTGGCATTGACTTTCCTCATTGACTTTATACTCTGTTTAATTACTTATCGTAAAACTATATAATTAAAATAATATACTTAAACATTATAGTTTTAAAAAGAAATTTTTTATCTTAAAACATTATCCAAAAGCATAAATTCAAAAAATGTTAATATTAAGTTTAACCTTTTCTAAGGTGGTGACAATATACTGTACACCATTTTAAACTAATAAAAATATATAAGTGTAACTCTGTCGGTAATCATTTTTACTTTTGGTACAACTACTGGCATATATTGAGCCACAAGAGAACAAATTTATAGCATTTGAAACCATAGATGTGTTTTCCCGCTATAATTGTTATCAATAAACTTTGAGTTTAACATCACTTTTAGTTTCCTTTGCCTTAGAAAGGGTTAAGTTGATTTATTTTATAAAATTGAATATTTTAAAAATAAATAAGTAAATTTCATTTTTTAAAATATAAACTTAAATATATTATATATGATACATTAAGTGATACCCAGTACAATTCCCAATAGTATACTAGTTTCAAGATAATGGCTCTCATCAATACTATGCGGGAGACGCGCAGATTTCTCTTCGCGCCAGGTAATTGTAAAACCAGTGTCAAGTTAACACTGTTATACACCTATCCTGATGCACTGGACATTAATAAGTTTGAAAATTTTGGCATTAAGGCAAGAAAAAAGACGAATCTTTACCTTGAAATTATTTTAACCTTTACATAGTTTCACTGTGCCGCATAAGCTATTTAAAATTTATATTTTTGCAATATTTGAATTGAAGATGTAATTAATTGTTTTTTTAATGAAGAAATACATAAGTTCTCTAATACAATTATTTTTATCTGCCTTCTACTTATATTAGTGTTGCTCCGGTACAGACAAAGTGTTATGTAACTATTTAAAGATTAATAAAATATTTTTTAATTAACCCTTTCTAAGGCAAAGTAAACTAAAAGTGATGTAAAATTCAAAGTTTATTGATAACAATTATAGCGGGAAAACACATCTATGGTTTCAAATACTATAAATTTGTTCTCTTGTGGCTCAATATATGTCAGTAGTTGTACCAAAAGTAAAAATGATTACCGACAGCGTTACACTTAGATATTTTTATTAGTTTAAAATGGTGTACAGTATATTGCCACCACCTTAGAAAGGGTGAAATTTGTTTTTTATTTCCATATCTTAAAAGAAATCTCTTACTTTCTATCCAGTTCATCATTCTTTTAACCAGAACACTGTCTAATTGAGTCAAATACTCCAGTCCAGGAATGCAATTTTTCACTACCGCCTTCGTCATCCATTCTCCTAAAAAATAAATTCATATTACTAAAAAGTCGACCTTATTGGAATTTTCCAAAATTCTATTTAAAATGTTACGTTGTATAGTTTGTTTTAATTATTGGTTATTTAAAATTATTAATCAGATATCGTAACATTTATAATATTTATTGTGATATATTTATTGTGAATAATATATTTAATTAATAAATCAATTTCGGTAAAAATTAATCGAGATGAATGATTTGTAAAAATAAAATCAAAAAGTTTATATTATAGAAACAGAAATTTAGTTTTAATGTTGCAAAATGTGAGTGAGTATTCGGCTAAATAAAAAAATTAATTGGAAGATATAATCAAGGTAGGATAATGAGGTCATAAATTAAAAATAGAAAAATAAATAAACATAAACATTATTTGTTTATATAGTTTAGAAACAACGAGGAGTTAATGTGGACCCAATTGGAACCGCATTATAAATAAGTTACTAAGGAATTGTATTTTTTTGTTAAGGAAAATACAACTAAAATTGAATGAAAATATTAAGAATAATAAAATTATATCTGCTCACCTTTATCTCGACATATTTCAATAACGGGAGGCCTTTTCATAGTCTTTGAAACTGTATTAACAAAATAATTTGTTTCTTTTTAACAATGACACTCAAATGAAAAACTGAATTATAATAAAAAATCAATGAAAATTCTGTTCGCAGAGATATTGGCATAAGATTCACTTGAGTGAGCAACAATTCCATCCGTATAACACTTGCAAATATTATTGATGGCATAATTGTTCTACGTTTTTTGAGAGTAAAACTGAAATTGAAACTAATTTTATGTAATAAAAAAATCATTTTTTTATGATTGATATGAAAGATCTGTTTTACATACGTAAAATTATTAAGGGGTTTCATTTGATCGTGCAACGCATGGTCAGTTTTTGTTAAGGAATGCAAATATAGAACTGGACACGTCAAAAATGATCCAGTAGCAATTTTCAAACAATCTGGCAATTTACATAGTTCAAACAAAGATAAAAAAGCTGGGATGAAAAAAAAAGAAACAAGTCAAGGAATATTTTTAAAAACAATTTATTTACAAATTGTGTTTGAAAAGTTGGGTACTTTCATTTTTTATATGGCTACGAACAGTGGCGGATTTATGAATGTGCCGCTTCTAGGAACCTTTTGAGAATTATAGTGTAATTTGAATTGAAATAAAAAGCACTTTGGATTATTTAGTGAGTTTAATTTATTTATATTTTCTTTCTAACTGAATTTTCTGTAACTCGCCGTGTTCGATGTGGATAATTGGAACGTCATTGAATTTGGTTTCTTTCATTTGTGAAATAAGACAACTTTGTTATTCGTTTCAAACAAGAAACGATTTTCCAGCAGAACTGCTAGTGACAGAGAACTTCTGAAGATGATTTTCACATTTTGAAACACATTATTATATTTTTTTTGAAATAAACAATTGAACTGTTTTGCGATACTTCTTTCAGATTCAGATATGTCACTTTTCTGTAAAAGCTGTTTAAAATGAAGATGTTCTTCCATTACTTCCTCACAATCTGAATTCCTTTCATAAAATTCGTACAGGTTTTTGGTTTTTTATAATAACATTGCTATCAATTAGAATTTCTAAAAATTCGGTATTTTGATATCCGCCGGGTTCGGTTTTTGGAATTTTGAAAACAGCAAATAATGTTTGAATTTAATTTTTAAGAATCTTTATTCAATTTTAAATAAAACGATTTTAGAAATATAAGCACTTTCAACGATTTATCAGATAATCGTGATCTGATTTTGGCGCAGAAATTTGCTGATATTGAAAATACTCGCTCAGAATCGGTAGATGTTTGCTTGATTGAACAAACAACATCAAATAGTTTTTCCAAATTTTCAGTTCGTTTTCCAGTATTGCAAAATAATGTAAATTCTTGTTTTATATTCTTAATATGGAATTGGTTATCCCTGTTGATACTATCAACATAACATATATTTTCGAGATATCCAAATCGTATGAATTTTTACGCTTTTGTAATTCTTTCATGAAAATTGATATAATTAAATCAAATACATTCTTTTCAAATAATTCATTTGAACTATCTGTTATAAACTGATCTTCGGATTCATCAAGATCCATTTTACTCTTTTTATTTCTTTTGTGTTAATAAATAGAACTAGAAATTAAGCCTAGCTTGTCAGGTAGTTGCACATTAAATAACGTTTAGTCGCAGACACTACAAAGCGTCATAGGCACTAAATTAAATAATGTTTATTACTACCAAAGTAATTATTTGCAGACTAGCAAGATTACAGCCGCCTATGACCAGCATGTAAATAAAATGTAATAAAGTGTAAATATATTATTATATTTAAAAATACAAACAAATAATTCATGCATTTAACTTCAACTCATTTGAATCGAATGATGGGAGACAAAATAATATTATTATTTAGTCTAAACTTAATATATTAAATACGCGCTGGTATACTTTTAATCAACATAATTTGTAGAGTATTTTTTTATAACTATATTCCTAAAATCAATTAATAAAACCATAGTTTTTAATATATTCATTAGTCAAGTCTTTGTTAAACATGCACTTATATTGCATCTACATCGTGAATGATGGACTAACATAACCCATGTATGTTAAAAATTTGCTATATTCATAAATACGTTAAAATTAATGTGATAAAAGATTCTCATAAAATATAATTGGTCTAAGTAATTTTGTGTTTATCAAATAGAATAGCATAATTATATTTTATAATTAAATTTTATAAGTGATATAACAAATTTAAAATAAAATCTGTTATATTCATGAAATTATTATTATTATCAATTATTATTATTATTATTATTATTATTATTATTATTATTATTATTATGATTAAGTCAAAACTGAAAGCTTGATATTTTATATATTTAACGAGTGCATGTATACTTCTAATTAACATAATTGCATAATTTTAGTATATTATGGAGAGACATACCTTAGTATTTTCATCATGCAACTATATTTCTAAAATCTATTAATATAAAGATTTATCGTTTTTTAATGTATTGATTACTCATGTCTTTGTTAACTATGCATTTGTATTGCAATGTCTTGTTAATCGTCCACTTGTTTTGAAACATAATTGTATTGATGAATTTCAGAAATTTGCTATAAAGAGTCTAAAAATATGTTGAAATTAAAAATGTAAAAACTGAAGATACTCAGAAAGCAGAAAACTTGATATTAGTAATTCTGTGTTGATCAAATCTATTTGTAATAAAATATATTTTATAAGTAATAAAACAACTGTCAAATCAAAATCTGTAATATTCAACCGGTTTCTATGAATATTATTAATTATTATTATTATTATTATTATTATTATTATTATTATATAACTTTAACTTTTTATTATTACTATTATTATTATTATTACATTATTTTTTGTCTATTATAATTTTATTATCAATCATTTTGTCATCATATGTATCATCAACATTTATATTTAAAGATCTTAAATTTATAACTGAAGAATATTAAAATGCTTACTATTAAATTATCAAAAGTGAATAACATAAACAAATAATTGATAATATTAAGTTAGTTTATAAAGTTCTTACTTAAATTTTGAACTCAAATATATTTTATAAGCTAATTTTAACTTAAAGTATATTTTATGTGTAATATCTAATTGTGGTTCGAGTGAGTAAATTGATGCTTTATGTGTAAATTACTAACAGATGGGTACAATGTGAGTAAAGAAGGGGTCAACACATAACAAATCAATAAAAAGAAAACTACTTCACCCAATAAATCAAAAAATGCAGACGGAAACTAATCTACACAATAAAACTCAAATTATTTTATGAAAATATTTATTAAAATGACATTCTAGCACTATTGACTTTCCAAATTGGAGTCATGACATCATCTGAATTGATCTTGTATCCTTGGATAATGATAATTGTATACCAATGAAAGTTTTTAATTAAATTTACGTCTTTATTAGCAATATAAAACTTTGCATTCTCGTAGCCAAGATATATGTGGTTATTGCTTCTTAACTTGATATTCATTGCATTTAGAATTTCGTTTACTAAATTACAATCTGCATTCGATATTATTGCGAGTAAGCATGAAAATCGGGTATTGATTAATTTTATTGGCATTAAAAATTTGTAAGTGATAGGAAATTTGAGAAAATGTAAAATATAGCTATAATTCTTCACTACCATAAATTCGGTTTGCATGTCGAAATAATGATTAATGTTGTCATCGTATTTATACTATGTATGTAACCAATGCAATGGCAATGTATAATTTTGCTATAAAGATTCTAAAAACATGTTGAAATTAATAATGTGAAAATTGAAGATACTTAGGAAGCTGAAAATTATCTATGATGTACATAACCTTTATGTGTGCATGACCTCTTCATAATCTCGATGTTTGAGTAATAAATTGCATCGATATTGCATTTTAAATGAATTGATATTGTAATAAAACAATAAAAATAATACAGAAACAAATGATCAAAACAATATTATACCAAAATGTATGTATTTTTATTATAGAATAATATCAGTTTGGGTTCTAACGATTTATGTAGAGATGTTTTGTAATCAACTATTGCTAAAACAAATTGGATAGTCATACATGCTATTGTTACAGATTAATAAATTTTATCATAATTCATTGAAATATTTAAGTAAAACAATTTAAAAAAGTTTTATTTAAATTGTTACAATGTTGTATCAACTTAATATTGAATCGAAGTAATGAACCAGCAAAAATAATTTAAATATTACCATCAAATAATAAATTATTTATGTTAATTATGGTAAAGATAACAAACGTTTTAAGTAAATTATTACAAAATCATACAAATCTTTTCGGTTTCTTCTTCAACATCATTAGCTACTTCAGTATCTCTTTCCTTTTCTAATACCAATTTGATTGGATAACCAATGAATTTAGAATGGTTCTTGATAATTTATTTGATTTTCTTTTCATCCGAATATTTGACTTGATCTTTTTGCACGTGAAGAAAAATTTTAGTTCCTCCTCCGATTGGCTCACTGTCGTCAAATTATTTCAACAAAATAGTAAATAATAATAATAATAATAATAATAATAATAATAATAATAATAATAATATAATAATATAAATAATAATAATAATAATGTAATGTTCAGATGGATGAATAAGGTTTTGTGAATCATATGATTCATGGCTTTTTATGTAAACAATACTTGAAAATGAGTCAATTATCATCAAATTAATACTGTCCAATAAAGATATCTTAGCGTGTATTAAATATCGGATTCAATCGAATTTCCATTGATTTGTCGTAGATTTTGAATCTCATTACCAAGAAACATACATTCATAGATGTACTCACTGTTCGATGAAGGGGACACACATCTTTGTGGTATTAAATAAATCGGGAACAAAATTACTTTAAAGGGTTGATAAAGGTATCGATATAAAGTTGACATATATTGACATAAAAAGTTGACACTACAGCATTCATATGATGTAACATTCACACATCTACAATCAAAATCATGCATTATTATTGCATTTGGGTCGCCGATGAGTATTAGAATCAATCAAATAACAGAAATGGGCAAATCACATATGAAAACACGATAATCATACATTGAGTTTATCAATTTTAATCAATGTGAGGTATTTATCACACATAAAATCTAACCTAATTGATACAATTTAACAGTCCTAATATGTTTGTTATGAAAACATGAGTATATTTGGGGTGTTTCATTTGAAATATATAAGTTTGAAATATATTTTAAGTTAGACATAAACCATCAAAACTTTTATTTTTAGAGTTATTGGAAGTTGAACTTTATTTTATAAAAAACTGTCGTAACTTCCATCAAATTCAATTGGTTAAACAGAAAAATATATTTTTACTACATTAAATATATACAAAATGGTTTTCTTCAATATTTAAATCACAAATTTCACATTTACGATTAGTGGTTTTGAAACAATAAGAACAAATAATTATATGTCCACAAGGTAAATATATGATGGATACTTTGCTAATCTGGCAAATTAAACATGTTACAAACTTGCATCGAACTATCTTGCAATCGAAAAGTTTTTCTGTTATTTGTATTTATATTTTATCGACATTATCAATGAAAGAGCGAATAAGTTTGTGATATGCTTCAAATCTAAAATTCATGCATGAACAGAAAACACTGAGTATATTAAATTTCGTAGGATCAATATCATTTAAAAATATTATCCAGATAGATAATTTCATCAGTGATTTGTTGAATCCAAAAAAGTCTACAAAACATTCAACTAATTCATGTTTAATGGATTTATTCCAATTTTGCTAGAAATATATCATCAAATTTTGATGCCAAAAGCCTATCAATTATTGAAAAAGTCCGACCCCATATAACACCTAATTCTGTGACCTTAATTTAAATGGTTAGATTATTTAATAAATATCAAACCAAACCTCTGTATCCTTTATCTCCATTTATGAAAATAAAATCTAAAGTAATTTATTAATTTATGTTTAATAAAATATAAGCTTTTGTTATTCAGTGATATTCATGATAAAATATCCATGGTAATGTTGATATTTGATTAATGAAAATATTGTCATACAATATGATCATACAACATTGCCCCAATCATATATGCATATATATATATATATATTAGATAGATGAGTATTTGTTACCAAATTGGAAGTCATACAGGCTTAGTCAATTTCTATATATATGCTTAGAAATAATGTTTATTTTTATATATTTATATATATTTAATTTATATTTTGGTAAGAAAATATATAAATTATCAATATCTATATACTAAATTTTGATTTCCTATGAATGAGTTATCATCCACTAAATTTTAATAAATTATTTACAAGCACAAATAAATTAAAATACAAGTAATAATAATTAAAAAGTTATGAATTCTATTTTAAAAATATTCTTCTTCTTCATTCTTTTAAATTTTTGGTTTTCTCTTCTGAGTTTTTCTAACTTTATACACTTTTTTCGATATTTCTCAAAGATTTTCATATACTCTTCTCTCTGCACTTTAAGATGTTCCTTTAACAATGTATCTTCAATCCAAATTTTTGTACCTTTATCAATAGTTTTTCCTAATAATAATATATAACTTATATGAAAATTAAAATTTTATACTTATCGAGTTTTCTAGGCGTATTGAAAATTTCAACTCATTGTCTTCAGTGGTTTTATTTTCTTTATTCATAATGTAACAAATGAATTATAATTAAATTATTGGAAGATCTATTCTATCAGCTATATTTTGAAAAAATAATATTCATTTTATATGATAATAATACTTATTTTATATGATAATAATAATAATAATAGTCTGCAAAGGAAATATTTTGAAAATGATATTCAGTTTATATGATAATAATAGTCTACAGTAAGCATGTAGCTATTCGCCCTATAATTTGTTAATAATAATAATATTAGTTTGCAGTGACATGCAGCTATTCACCATATAATTTGTAACATTTATGATTATACAGGTCTTTATGTTATAAACTTGCATAATAATAAATGATTCGCGAATGTTGCAATAATTATGCAAAACAAGTGCAAAGCCATGTCTAATACATTTGACTATATAAGAATTATCATTTATTATTATACAAGTCTTTATGTTATAGACTTGTATAATAATGAAAGATAATTTTATGAAATATTGTAAAATAATTATATATTATTTTTTATACAAGTTATTTAATTTATTATTATTATTTTATCAGGTAAATTTTAACCAAAATATTGCATAATCTCAAAGAATCATGGTGAAATATGTCACCAAAGAATGTCCATAGATTTAATTGCATCAGGTTTTTATTTGCCCTGTATGCAAAGCATCCCAGCCCATAAAATACAAAGCTTTTTATAACATTCACAAAGACCATTTAGATTCATTTAAAATAAATAAAAATGATCTGTTTCGTATCAGTAATAAAAATAATATAAATATTATGAATATTACAAATAATAATAATATACGCCCAACAAAAATAACTAAAAATAAAAGACCTGCTGAACATAGGACGTCGAAAATACCAAATAAACTTATAAAAATCCAAGTCATCGAAATCAGTGATGACCAATCAATTAATAATGTAGAGATTATAAATAATGTAGATATTGATATTATTAATAATGCAGATATTATAAATAATACAGATATTGTAAATAATGCAGATATTGTAAATAATGTAGATATTATAAATAATGTAGATATTGATATTATGAATAATTTAGATTTCTAAAGGTATGTTTCCTTATGATTGACGCCGCGTATTTTGATGTTCTTGAAACTACTTATGAATTGCCTCCTAAATGAGATAGTGTGACGGATTATGAATATGCAACTGCTGAATTGGTTTGGATGCAACAAAACTGTGGTAATTTGCGTGATTATATGATGCATTATTTAAAAGTTTATGTATTCCTACTCGATGATTACTTTCAACAGTTCCGTGAAAAGGCCATTGCATACAATGGTCTTGAACCTTTAAATTTCTATGGTATTCTTGAAATTTCATGGGCGTTAGCGCTTATGACATTAGATAAACCCATAGAGCTTTTACAGGACATGGAAATGTTCAATTTTTACAAGGGAGGAATACGAGTAGAGTTGACGTTTGTTAACAAACAGTATGTTGCTTCTTCAGAGGACACCGAAGTGTTGTATATAGACATAAATAATTTGTACGGTTGGGCTCTTAGCCAATCTTTGCCGTATGCTGATTTTGTTTGGGTGTATGATTGTTTGGATGATGTATTGAATGAGTGTATGAATGTTGCGGATATTGAAACCCTTCTATATGGATATAATATGGAAGTTGATATTGATATCCAAGAAAATTTCAATGATTTTTTAAATGACTTTTCGATTGGACCGGAAAATATGTGCCCAACAAATTTAAAAGTTGAGAAGCTAATGCTCATACATTATCCAAAGAAGAATCATGTTCTTCATTGGAGGCTTCTCGGGCTTTATCTTTCACTTGGAGCTAAGGTTGTGAATGTACATAGATGTATAAAATTTACACAGAAACCTATTTTTAAAAATTATATAGATAAAAATACTGACTTGCGAGCAAATGCAGTCAGCGAGATATATAAAGATTTATTTAAATTATGTAATAACAGCTTGTACGGTAAATCCGTTGAAAACCTTAAGAAGCGAATGAATTTGCGACTATGTAATTCATTTGAAAAGTTAATAACATATTCGTCAAAACCGGCATTCAAAAAACCATTGAAGTTGATGAGAATCTGTTTGCCGCGCATCTTAATAAGGATTCAATATGTTTGGATAGGTCTAGTTACATCGGACAATCAGTACTAGATCTATCCAAACAACGGATGTATTAGTTGCTGTATATAGAGCTGCAAAAGTATAGAACTATTTATAATTTTGATATAAATTTAATTGCCGGTGATACGGACAGCTTCTTCTTAGAGATAAAACATTTAAAATTAGATATTTTATTAAAAGCGATGATTTTGAATGACCTATTAAATACATCTAATTATGACCCCTTTCATCCTTTATATTCAAGACGACTAGCATCCGTTATAGGAAAGTTTAAGAATGAGAGTAAGGGTGAAGGGTATAGTGAGTGGGTTTTCTTGTGCCCTAAATGTTATAGTTTATTGGGAAATAAGTCGACTATGACGGCTAAGGCGTAGAATTAGCAGCTACAAATATAAATCATCAATCATATTTAGATTGTTACAATAATAACAAGATTATATCTGTACCTCAGACTAGATTAGGGTCCCGGAATCATCAGCTTTTCACTTTTAAAAATAGTAAAATAGCGTTAAACAATTACGATGATAAGAGGGCATGGGTTGTAAAAATGTTGGTTTTGCCAATGGACACTATAGAAGGCTTGATGCAATTAATAGTGGCCATAGTATTACAAGAACACAGCAATTTCAAGATATATTCAATGAAATTATGGCTCCTGAATGATCATCATTAATAAAAGGATTTATCAGACGATTTTGAACAATTATGTAATAAAAAATTTCTTTATTATAAAAAAAATTAACTTGTACATTTTCATTTACCTATTTTATTATGTTTTGATTACTTTATTATTAGTTGCTTTTATAAATTAGGGTTTGAAATCATGTTCACAATAGTTAAAAGTAAGTCGAATAATATTTATTTTGAAACAAAATAACATTTATTACATACACACATAATGATACTCATCAATAATTATGCCACAACTTTCACACCTATTAGAGTTTTTAAAACACGATGAACAAATAATGATATGTCCAAATGCCAAATATAAAATATTGACTTTATTAATTAAACAACTTGAACATGAAAGATATTGTTTTTGTACTTCATCGAATTTATCCTTGATTTTTATTTCGATTTTATCTGCATTATCAATGTAGGATTGAATAACATCTCAATATTTTGCCAAAACTGAAATCTATGCATATTCAAAATATATTAAGCATATAAATTTCTGTAGGTTTTATATTATCTAGAAATAATATACAACTAGATAATTTCATTTGTGACTTATTGAAACCGAATGATTCTACGAAAATTTGAATATTGTGATTTTTAAAAGACTTATTTATTTTTGGTATTAAAAAATAATCATAGTTTTATGTCAACAGTCGATCGATTATTAAAAAGGTCTGATTCCATTTAATACTGAATTCCGGTATCTTAATTAAGAAAATTAATACAATTAATAATAATAAAATAAAACCTCTGAATGATTTAAGGATGATTCTGAAATATCTAATGCCATTTTGTGAGAGTAAATATTATTTAACACTATATATATGTGTTTTCAACGTCTTTGTTACACATAAATACTACTATTTAACATTACACGCACATGGCTTATAAAGATATAATCAATAGGAGTGCATGAATAATAAGAACATGAGCACTAGAAGCGCGTGATTAACAAAGACATGTGCAATAGGAGTTTATTATTATAAACTTGTAATAATAATAATAATAATAATAATAATAATAACTTGTAATAATAAAAAGAAAAACTTGTAAGAAATATTAAACAATTTTAAAAAAATTTTCTAAGACTTATTATAATATTAAGTAGTAAATTATATTTAAAATTTTTTTCAAATGTGACCTTGAGAAATGTTGAATGACCTTGAGAAATTATGATTACTCATTCAATGACCTTGAAATAATATGATGACTCATTCAGTGACCTTGAATGAGTCATGGTCTTTGTTTAAATGACTTTGAGAAAACTTTAAATGACCTTGAAAATGTTTATGGCTCATCTAATGACCTTGAATGAGTCATTGTCTTCGTCTCAGAAAATTTGTACTTTTAGACTCTATTTTGAAACAAGACTAAGCAAGCATTTGATCTAGCTGACCACACACTACAAAAAGAATATGATGCAAAGCTTCTGTACAGCACTCAGCAACACATTGAACAACTAAATTTATAAAATAGCAAGCACATGAAACAAAAATTCCTAAAATTCTGAGATTAAAATTGTTCTAGATTCTACACATATTAATTGCATTTTCATATGAAAATTTGTCATATGATTGTCCCCTGAAATCTTCCAAATTTTATTTCTATTTATCCATTAACTTTAATATTATTTCAAACACTTCGTCCGTTTTTTGACCAACATTGTCGAACAAATTTAAAATTCGTTTCCTGAATTGCTGTTATTGGTTTCAACTTATCGAATTATTAAACCATTCAATGCGGCACAAACAAATCACACTTTTGCCAAGAGCGATGGCGGTTTTTTAAATGAATCTGCTTTTTTTAAAGTAAATCAAAATTATTTGAAACTAATGTCTTTACAAAATGTTTTTAGTGTTTTTTGGGTTACGTCATTTATGAGTACCGTGCGCACCGCGGTAAGAGTCGTTCCATTACGCATAGGTTTCAGATGCAGTCAACGTGTAAATAACAATTGAGAGTGTGAGAAATAATGTGTCGAATCAACAATTATAAAGAAATATTTTGCTTTTTAATATATCACTGATTATTTTTGTTTCTCACTTCTGTTCCAATTATATTAATAAATTCATCAGTTATTGTTTTGGCAAGTTTTCCAGAACGACAGTTTCCAAATTTATTATGTGCTCTATCAAAAATGAATCATATTCTGCAATCATTTTGCTCTTTATTATTTTGAAACAAAGAGAGGCAAGCATCTGATCTAGCTGATCATAAAATTTCCATTGTCAGTGTCAAAAACTTTTCCACTGTATCCTCAAAAAGGTAACCCCGAGCTAGATAACTTCTTTATGACAAAGATAACTTTGTTTAAAGCAATCTTCAAGTTATCTACTTCGTTTTTTCAATTTTTTGAGTAAAATAGTTTCCACACTTTTACTTCTTTCAATCATGATTGTGAGAATAAATAAGTAGAATAATTAATTATCGTGGTTAAAATATGTAATGAATGTTAATGAAATTATAATGATAAATTTAAATAAGTTTAAAAATTAAAGTATGGAATGATGAAATTATTGATTGTAAAATTAATATTTAGGAATGTTTGTAATTTAAATATATTAAATATTTATTGAATGTTTGTGTATTAATTTTCCCTATTCAATTGTTAATTCATGCTTACTGAAATATCCTCAAAAGAAATACTAAAAAACATTTATTATTAAAAACAACTTTAGATCGTTGTTATAATATTGTTTTGTTTGTAGTTTTTTTTAATAAAGTTTGGAATTTATTATAATTTAGATTTTAATGGACGTATTAAATTTACAAAATCAGACTGCTTATATGGCGACCACGATGGCCAGCTTTATCAAGGCACCTGAAAACTTTGAAATAGGAGCTGATATTGAAGATTTCATCAAAGAAGCAGAGAGATTCTTCGAACTAATGCCAATTGCTGAGGATTTCAAAGGAAGATTTATAAAAGCCTTTTTATCAACTGAGGCAATCAAGAAATATGACTGCACTGACGAGAAGCAGAGCTATGTGGACACATTGAAATTAGCTTTCAGAAAATCGATGAATTTGAAGGAAGACTTAAGTGCAGTACTAGAATACAGACAAGGTGAAGATTCTGTCGATGATTTGTGTGAAAAAATTGAGAATCTGGTGAGAAGAATTCTGAAGCATGAATTAAATGAAGAGGAGCTACAAAAATTTCTTATTTTCAATGCGATGGGAGATCAAGATTTATAAACAGATTTAATGTTAAACGAATATAAATCGGTCTTCGAAATAAAACAAAGAATTAAAATGCACGAAAAAGTAAATAAAAAATTAAATAAAAACAATAGCTCGACGGCAGTTATGGGAACCGATAGAAGATACGCAGATGTAGTCAGAAGAACCTCAAATATTCCAGCACAACCAATGCTACAAAGATACAACTACGTTTCGAACAGTCGGTGAATCTAGACAAAATAGAGAATACCCGAAAGGACAACACAATTTCAACAAACAAGTTGTACAGAGAAATAGCCAGCCAAAATTTAAATGCTGGGCATGTTTTGAAGAGGGACATTGAAGATCCGAATGTCCTAATGTGAAATATCACCATTGTCATAAAGCAGAACATTTTAAGCACCAATGCTTTCAGAGAACTGAAAAATGGAGAGAAGTGAGAGAAAATGACCGAGAATACGTAAAAGCAAAGTTCCAAGGTAATGATCTAAATAACCGAGACTGACAATATCAGAGACCAGTTGCAGCACTGGACGACGACGAAGAGAAACATGGAAACCAATACCCAAATGGATATGCTCTACCACGAGAGGAAATGATAGGAGCACTGCAGTAAGTATGAGTAATATATTGAATGGGGAGTCGTATGATGATTGTTTGCATGTATTGAATGATGAAAAATATTAATATATAACTAATAATTATAATTGTAAATGTCTCCCTGATACGGAATTTTATAGCGAGTGGTATAAGGATGAATCGAGATTTAAATTTTAGAGCTCTAAATAACGTCACGGAGAGACCAATATTTCCAATCCCGAATACAAATGAAATATTGGATACACTGGGTCGTGTGAAATAATTTAGCACTTTCGATATAGGGAACGAATATTATTAAGTAGAACTTTACCAGTAATCAAGACTGAAGACGGCGTTCTCTACTAAAGATAAACAGTATTGCTTTAATAGAATGCCATTTGGAATAGCAGAAGCTCCGGCAACCTTTCAAAAATTAATGAACATGGTATGGAGTGAATTTAATCGGCAAATAGCGGTAGTATATTTGGATAATATTCTGATATTTTCAAAGAATTAAAGGAGCACTAAGAAAATATTGAAAGCGTTTTTACGAAAATAGAACAAACAGTATTAAAGATCAGTCCATCTAAATGCTAATTTTTGAAAGACGAAGTGAAGTTTTTGGAACTTATAATAAGCAAAATTGGAGTCAAAACTGATGAAGAAAACATTAAAGCAGTAAAGGAATTCGAAAAACCCAAGTGTGTTAAGAAATTGAGGAGTTTCCTGAGGAAAGTTACAACGACACGAACTAAAGAAAAGGCGCTGGAATGCCAGAAGCAGATTTATTCGAATCAATATTTGTGGATTTTTGTGGCCCATTAAAGCAAACTCAGTATGGAATGAAATATATAATTGGTATCATCGATAGTTATAGTAAGTATGTTGCACTTCAAGCCGTAAAATCCCAGCATGAGAAAACCGTTATTACAACTCTAAAAAATAATTGGATTTTAAAATATGGAGCACCTATATTTTTACATTGTGACAGGGGTTAGGTATTTGAGAGTAAATGGTCTAATTGAAAGACAATTCAGAACTATTATGGACGCTATCAATATCACCCTAAAAGATCGACATCACAAGAATTGGGTAGAATTATTACCAGAAATCGAATTTATGTTGAATTCCACATTTCAGAAAACTATTAGACAAACGCCATGTGAAAGAGTGTTTGGAAAAAGAATTTACAAATAATGGTGTACAAATAACATACGAAAATAAAGATTAAAAGAAAGAGAAAATTTAAAAGAAAAAATGTGTAATTTAATACCAATAAATGTATTAAAAATGATTTTTATTATTCGAAAGAAAATTAATCATAACGGGGGGTATATTGATCAGAATAATACCCCCCAGAAGGTAAATTTAACTAATGAGAAGAAAAAGATTGCGTTTAATTATTCAGAGGTATCATCATTTGTTTTTTAAACTAGAATTGGAAATAATGGTTTGTGAAGACAAAGCAGGTGAAATAATGGTGTTTTCTGTGTCAAAGGTGGATAATTTTTTATTAAAGTTAGATCTGAAATTATTTTTACCACAACTTCTCTTTCGCCTGCAACTGATATTTCGTACCATTTAATTTCTTCTTCCGTTACTCATTTTAATGGAATAAATGAAAAAAACTTTATTCTAATTAAATAAAATCAAAAAAATCAAAAACTTTTATTTGAAGAGATAAAGTAAACTTACGCAAATATAACCGCTAGATAACTAAGATTAATCAACAATAATTGACAATAATACAATTAAAATAACAACAGAAAACTTAAAGTGGTTTAAAGAATTAAGATTATTTACAATTGGCTCATCATTACAATTTGTTTCATTGATCAGAGTAATTATTTACTTCTTGGTATTATTGCCCATATAGGTTTGAAAAGATCTGATTCCGCACTATCATTAATTTCTGTAAGGGGAAACCAATATGCATGTTATTGAATCACTTATTTTGACTTAGAGAAATTTTTGAAAAGTTCTGTTTTAACGGTCTTGGAAAATTTCAAAATGGCAGATGGGAAGAGGGTGGTAGGGGTCTTTGTTTTGACTTGCAAAAATTTTCGAATATTCAAGCACATTAAATTTAAAAACATGTTTTTGTATATGGTAAAAATGAAAAATTGTATTTGAAAATAAATGATTTAAAAAATTATATAAAAAAGAATTATTTGTAAAATTTTAAGGTTGTGTAATAAAGTTTTTTTTTTTTTTTTTAATGTATTAATTTAATGTATTAATTAAAAATTCAAAGAAGATGCATGTTTTTGAAGATATATCAAAATTTTATGAAATTTAATCGAAGCTTCAAAAAATCAACATTGAATGCTATAATGAAGTATACTTAACAATATATTAATTTGATAACGACCTGTTGTTTTTTGAAGTTTACAGTGTGCTTGTTACAAACATTATCAGTTTGTAGATAATGTGAAATTTTTTCAAATACAATCCATGAAAAATCTGTGAAGCATCTTATGAATTTAATGAGACTGGTAATCAGTGCGCAAAGCCTATTGGTGAAAAATGTTACGGGATGTTTACTAAACACGAATTAGTTGCTATAGATATAAATATTCCTGACTGAATTACTATTTATAATGATATGTTTATATGTATGGGTAAATTTAAAGCTATCAATTTCCTATTGTGCAAGTGAAATCTTGAATTGGTTGATAAATATTTATCTCAAGAAATGAAGTTGGAATTTGAAAATATACTTCAAGTCCATTGCCTTTATTTCAAAGATGAATTGAGAGAAAAGCTACTGTACTCTGTCAATCTCAACTTCAATCAAAAACCTCACCGATGCAATTTCAAAGCTAACCGATAGCTATAAAAACCACAAATTGTTACATTATCTGTAACAAAATAAAAATAGAATTGCCCACTTTAAAAATAATGTTTCATATAATATTTAATTAAAACCTCAACAAATGGTAAATTAAAACAAAAAATGATATTAAATTGAATTAATCAAAAATTCATTTAGCTTTACTTATTTAGCTTTCTTCATGTAAGGACCTAAGTCTGTGTCATTATAAAATGAATAAATAATATGACTTCTACTGATTCCGTTGTAGAAATCTTTGTTTATTTTGCTCGTGTCCATTATTTTGTACCCAAATGGAATATCTAATTTCTGTTTTCTTTCTTCTAAGGTATTTAGCTGTATCCTTTGGTATTCAAGTGAGTTTTCAAATTTGTATTCGGACTGCAAAAGATAATTGAAAATGTCACTTTCTTCTTTTTTTGATCCCGGAGTTCGTCCGACTGCCATGATATCGGACTGAGAACTGTTTGTTGGTTTATTGTCAGGCTCATTCATTGAATCCAGATTCAAAAATTCAACTGGAGCTTTCTTTGCCGAGGAGAATTGAATATTCGTATTCCATGTTGCGTTATTGTCAAAGACAACTTCTGTTAATTCTTTGGGCTTTTCTGATTTCGAAGGATTGTTCTTCCCAGAGTTTGATGAATTTTCATTTTCTTCTTTTTTATTTTTATATGTTTCATAAATCATATCGGACGTCAAGACGACATTTTGGCATTTATCCAAAATTGGTTGGATATGGTTTCTTATTTTTAAATTAAATACAGCATGTTCGTTCCTCGCATTATTTCTCTGATCTTCATTCCTTACCATGTCAATTATACCATTACACCTGTCACAAATTATCTCTTGTACTTCATCATTATACAAGGTAATGATGTCATAATCCGAAAATTGTATTTTACATTCTCGACATTCGTAATTCTTTTTATCCATTATCCTTTTTGCATTTTCGTCCAAAGTTTTTATCATTTTGTCAAGCTTTATATTAATAAGTGTGTAAACTTTTTTAAAATTTATATAATACTCAAAATAATTTTGAGATTTTTTATTTTCATCTGTCATCACTTTTTGTGCCGCGTCTACCAAGCCAAGTGATACTAATTTATTTAGCGATATTCGAGCTGAACTAACATCGGTGGCCATAATTGTAGAGACTTCAACGTCAGTAAGAAATACGTAATTCAACAAAGCATTTAAGACCCCTTGCTCCTGAATCTCAAAGCAGAGCTTCCCGTAAGCTATAATGACATCCCTAAATTCTTTTATAGGTTTGCGAAATCTTTCAAGTAAATTTGATTTATCCACAAATATTTTCTCGCTTGGATGTAGCAAATCATAATCCATGATAGAATGAAATATTAAAATAATGTTTTTTAAACAAACTATTATTGAAATAACATTTTTTAAAAATGATTTTATTTTAATTTTTAATTTTCACTTTTACAATCGTTTAGGAAGAATAAATTTTGTGGTTTCTTAACAATTCACTAATGTTAAAAGAAAATTAAAAACTTTCTGCACATCCTTTATTTGATGCTAGTCAACCAATCATAATTAAAGACATCGCAAAAAACTTGTGGCTATTCATAAGAATTTTATTGATCTATTACAGTGGTGTTCAAACTGTGTTCCGTGGAACCCTAGGTTTCCATGAAATCCCTCAAGAGTTCCACAAAAATAAGTAGTTCAAAAGAAGTTGTTTCATTTCTCATAAAAAACAAATAAGAATTTCAAGAATTTTATAAAAAACTTAAATAAAATCAATATTGTAACCGTTATATTAAAAATAAATATAGACCAATGAGTTAAATAAAAAAGTATATAGGAAGCTAACTAGTCATAAATAAAGGGTTCCGCGAGCTTTTGAAGTTTGAAGACCACTGATCAATTATCATATAGCTAAGATATTCAATGTTATCATAACATTCAATTTGATAACATAAAAAAATTTTAAATTTTAAAAATTTATTAAAAGTTACAAAAGTTTTATAATTTAATAGCTATAAATAATTAAAAATAATAAAAAAATACTTGCATTTCCCAAAAGTTCAGTATTGCTTTATTTATTTACATCATTTTATTTTTAACATCCTATATAATTTTTAGTACAACTACTTATAGCAATTTTTGTCATTTAATTTTTAAAATTAATTACCCCAATGCTATTTTTGATTACAAATACACGCTACATAAGGATATCAAATAGTAAATAAATTATAACTTAAATAGAAAATAGAAAAACAAAAATTATTTATTGAAAACTATATTTAAACCATTATTTACAATTAATATGAAAAAAAATTATTAAATATTATTTACAAATTAAAAGAAAAATTCTTTAAAAACGTCAGTTTAAACAAAAATTGCATTATTTTAAAATTATTGACAATTTAGTATTAAAATAACAAAAATTTTTATTTTTAAATTCTGATTTAAAATGAGAACTGAAATTTCAAAGAATCGATAAATAATAAAAAATTTAAATTTTATTTTTTAGATTGAGGTAAAATAATTCCATAAATAAAAATAATTTCAGTCCACAAATCAAGATGTTTAAAAGAGTATTTAAAATTTTAGTTAAAACAATAAAATCCACAGTATTAAAGAAAATACACGCATTTCTCTGCCACAGGCATTAATTTGAAAGACGAAGGCTACACGTGTGGATAACTGTGTATGAGAATATCAAGGGTGAAGGATCTTTCAGTATTGTTTCAAATTCTGGGCCCCTGCAAGATTTTCAAATTGGACTCCCCCACATACAACAGATGACAATCTGATTGACAATAATTTTATGTTTTTAATTATCGATTAACTTTTGAGAAATATATTTTAATCATTTTAATTTATGATATTTTTTGAATTTAAATTATTATGCTGTCAATAGTTACAATTGAATAAATTATTTTAAATAATTTTACATGTGGATAACAATTATTTATAACCATAAATTTCTAAAGATATTATTCAAAATACTTTTATTTTGTAAAAAAGTTCAATTTGAGTATAAAACTAAATCAAATATTCTATTTACTAATCAATAAAAAATTATTTTAACTAATTTTAAAATACAAGTTCAAATAATAGAATAATTTTAGAATTTAAAATAATATGTTGTCAATAGTTACAACAAAAACAAATATTTAAATATAAGTTTTATCGAAATTAATTACATTTAGATAATAATTCTTCATAGCAATAAAATTCATTAACTTTCATTCAAAATATATCATTCAATGTGTTTTTAATGTAAGAAACTTATATTTGTTTTCTAATATCTAAGTATTTGTTGTATATTCACTGGATTTGATAAATATTGGACGGATTTGCATACGCGCGCGTTTATTGTTTTTAATAACTATTCTTCCATGCATAAGTGTCCATCAAAATATATATATCTATATTTAAATATAATTAACCGATGAAATCTACTCAATTGTTAATAATTTTTTAATTGAATATTATAGTAATTCATCCACTCTTATAGTACGTTCATTATCAGTGCATATTTTCATCTTTTAAGTATATTTGTTGATCAGTGAATAATTCAGACTCCATTTAAAGTATTTCTCAATATTTAATTGATATTTCATCTCATCATTGAGAAATTTACAATCTAATTTATTATAAGCAATTTTCGATTCACTGAATATTTGGTAGCTTCAATTCATATTTTCTCAATTTAATGATTGCTTTCCTCTTTAATGAATATTTTCTCTCTTCAATTAATGCTTTTCTTATTCAATGAATGTTTTTTCTCTTCAACGAATATTTTTCTCTTCAATGAATATTTTCCTCTTCGATGTATATTTTCTCCATTCAAAGTATATTATCCTTGTAAGTTTTTAATATATCAATTGATATTTCATCTATTTAGTAGATATCTTTGGCTATCCCACTTTTTCCAGTAATTTCAACGATTTTAGTCACTTAATGTACTCTCCCACCAATATTACTTCTTCACTGGAAATTTTCTTTATAGAATATAATCTCTACTAATTAAAATTCCATTTGATGACTTGTTATTGACTTGTCATTTTTAATGAAAATTTAATTAACTTTTAATAAATTTAATTACACACTTAAATAGATTAGATTGTAATCGACAAAAATAAAATATTTTTAGGCTATGTAAATCAATTAGAGATTTTAAGGAAATTTTATGATAATTTAAGTGATATCTAGTTTTACGAGGTATTTATTTTAGTAAATTTTAATCATCTATGTGAATTTTATGGTTTTCATTTGAATGTTAATGGATTTGGGGACTATTATGTTTTTGTAGAAAATATTGAAGAAATGAGGGTAAATCTATAATTTTAGAAGCACTTAATTTCTTGATAATCTAATAAACTTTACTTGATTTTAGGATTATTTTAAATAAAAGTTTATTTTAGGAACAAAATGTTTATGAAACATATATTTTAGATAATTATTTACCAATTAGAGTCCAATTTGACTGATAAATTTTGAATAGTAAATAATATTTTAATTATAATTTTATGTTCTATTTAAAAAGTTCATTAAATTAGTTGATTTTTAAAAATATTTTAGTGAAACCTAAAATTTTTATTGATTTTACAGTAAAAAAAGGATGGTCAATTAATTATTTGAATTTTCCATTTTATTGATTTCGTTGATATCAATCACAAAAGTAGTAAAATTTAGAGATTTTTAAGAGAATGCTCAGTGTGGTTATCAATATACATATGAAAATCGTTGAATTATATCTATGGGTTGACTGCTAATTTTTATTGAATTTATACTTGATTTACTGATTAATTTTAATTATTTGAGCAACATGATATATATTTGATGATTTTATAATAATTTAGTGAAATTTAATTTATGTAGGAAACATAGACTTTATTCGATTTTAGTTATTTTGATGAATTTTTTATTTGATAGAATTTGTTGTCAGAATCAAATTTTGGTGATTTTCGACGGACAATGTTGGGTATCGATAACAATTATGTAATACTTTAAAGAAAAATTATTTTTATTGGTAAAATTCATATTTTTATGATAATTTTAAGTGAATTTGATTGGTTGAATACATATAGTAAATATGATCCGAATGATTGATTTTTAAGGATCTTATTCGGTTAAATATAGATTTCTAAAGCAATTTTATCTTGTAGGTTATTACCAAAAATATGTGTATTGTTGGTGCAGTGGCGGAAAATGTGATTTCAAGGGAAATGATTGGTTAAGATGAAATTTTGTGATATTTTAAGGAAATAATCTGTTAAGAACAAGTTTGTTGTCATTTTTAAGGGAGTTGAGTTGGTTGAATATCTGTGTTCAAAGAATAAATATTTTATAAATGGAGAATATAGATAAGGTCTTTATAATATTTTTAGGGGGCTTTGTTCAGATAGATATTAATATGTGTGTAAATCTTTGGAGAGAGTGGAAATATTGTCATTTAAAAGAGAAATGATTGTTTAAGAAGAGAATTTATGATCTTTTAAGGGGAAATAATTGGTCACGGATTTCAAGAAATTTATTCTGTTGAATATCGATATGTTGGTGATTTTTATGAAAATAATGAATATAGCGGGGATTATTGTAATTTAAAGAGAAATGATTGGTTGAGAGGCGAATTTATAATATTTTTAAAGGGATTTGATTGGTCAAGAGAGGAATTTTATTTTAAGGTGATTTCAAGAGATTTATTCGGTTGAATATCGATATGTCGGTGATTTTTTATGAAAATAATGAATATAACTGCGATTAATCTCATTTAAAGAGAAATAATTGGTTGAGAGTAAATTTTATTTTAGGGGAAAAAATTGGCTAAGAAGAGAATTTATGATCTTTTAAAGGGAAATAATCGATTAACAGCAAATTTGTTGATATTTTTAAGGTGTTGTCGGTTAAGTATCGTTATTTAATAGGTGATTTTTATAAAAATAATGAATATAGTTGGTAGAGTAGGGGAAAGTGTTATTTGATAGGAAAAGATTAGTCAAGAGTGGAATTTATTTTAGTGAAAAATAGTCGATTAAGAATAAGTTTGTTTTCATTTTTAAGAGGCTTGAGTTAGTTAAATATTGTTATTTAAAGGGTAAATATTATAGAGATGGGTATTGTTATGATTTTTATGAAAAATATTGAATATGGCTTGAAATATTGTTATTAGTTGGAAAATGATTAGTCAAGAGATGAATTTATAATATTTTTAAAGGAATTTACTGGAATGAATATTAGTGTTCAAAGGGTAAATATTATCTACTTGATAGGTTTTTATGAAAATTATGAATATAGTTGATAAAATGGAGTGAAAATGACATTTGAAGAGAAATAATTGGTTGAGAGGCGAATTATTAGTATTTTTAAGGGGATTGAGTTAGTTGAATTTATAATATACTTAGGAAAATTGATACTTTTTTCATTGATTTAAGGTTAATCAGGATATATCGATAAGATTTCAGTTTTAGGAAATTGTTTGATTCATGTAACTATTTATTTGATTTTATTAAAATATTTGTAATTCAATTAAATTAAAAACTAAAATTGACTAGTATCTAAAACTTTTTTGTTACCATTATTTAGGTTTTTTGACAATTTTCTGAATAATTTAAATATTTACGATTATTTCCAGGAATCAAGAATTTAATAATTATTTATCCGGAAATTGTAGAATTAAATACTGTGAGCAGTCAATAACATACACAAGTACCTAGAACAATTACCTAACAACCTTATAAAATTTTAAAAAATGATCTAATAAATTTTTCAATTATTTTACAACTAAGTTAATTTTTTAATTGATAAGTACTATTCTCTTTAAAATTTGCTACTATGTTGAAGCTTTCTTTAAAAAAATTTATTTAAAGAACTAACAAATTTAATCAAATTTATTTAAAATTTACATCTTTCCCACTACTTTAATCAAATTCTATTCACCAGCTACCACAATTTAATAAAAATAATTTCTACAAAGACTAATAGACAATCACATACATTTTTCTTATAAGTTTGGGTTTTCATTAAGTGATATCAGTACACAAGAACCTATGTATGTATTGAAGCATGGTATCAGAAATTATAGTTATTTGATTTTAGTAATGCGGTAGATATTAATTTTTTTTTCTATCAGTTTTATTCAAACCTTTAACATCTTTGAGTTAATAATTTAAAGAGTCGAATCATTTTCAATAAATATATGAAAATTTATTCCAAGTACAATGAAAGTAATATATGTTTTGAGAAATTAATTTAAGTATCTTTTTCTAATCAAGTTTATTTTCACTAGCAATTAGACTAACCACTATTTGTACATACTAATTAATTTATCATTCAGTAAACAATAAGAGTTGGGGGTGAAAAGATTAGAAAATCTATAAAAATAAATTTAAGTAATTTTTTGATGTGTTAGCAATTAATTTATTTAGTGCATGTGAAAATTAAATGAAAAGGTTGGCATTCATCTTTGAAAATAACTTTTAATAATTGTTAATTGTTGGACGCAATTAAAAATATTACAAAAATAGTAGAAAAATTTCAAAGTTTTTTAAATAAGTTTTACAAAATAATTTCAATAAATCACATACAAGACTGTAAAGCAATAAATTTTTATTCAGAGAAAATCCAACACTTGATTGGGCTTCAATGATTAATAGTTTCTTGATAGTAATCGGGTAACTAAGCAACCAAACAATTTGGAGACATCAATGATCGATAAAAGAGTGGAGAAGTTAATAAAATTTGTAATTGAAATTGTATTTCTTTTGATTGTTCAAATTTTTATGTGCTTTTATTTAAAGATTTCTTGGTCAGTAAACAATTTTTGATATTGATTTGTTTAGTAACTAGTTATTGATAACATATTGTGAGTGTGTGAATAACAAAGTATTTTAAGAGGAAATGATTGAGAGAAAATTTTATTTTTTAAATGGGTTAAGTTGGTTGAATATCGTTGTTCAAAGAGTAAATATTATTTAAATCTGTCATTTTAATGAATAAGCAAATTATTGAATGCATAGTATGTATAGAGAGTTGTACAGTACTCAGTTATTTGTACACAGTACCTAGTGATTGTTGTTCAGTTATTAATGAATTATTCACTGTGTATGGGTTATCAGTGTTCAGAAGTTGATACCAAGTAAATATAACAATGGATTTGGTTGCAATGAATTTGATTAATTATCGCCTGATAACGACAAGGTAACTAAGCAACCAAAATTTTTACCAATTTGGACACATCAATGATCGATAAAATAGTGAAAAAGTTAAAAAAATTTCAACTTGTATTTCTTTTTGTTAACCTTTTATGTGATTTATTTCAAAATTAGTTGGTCAGTAACCCATCATTAATATTTATTGGTTTAGTAATTAGTTTTTGATATTAATTTGTTCAGTAACTAGTTATTGATAACATATTGTGAGTGTGTGAATAACCAAGTATTTTAAAGGAAAATTATTGAGAGAAAACTTTATTTTTTAAGTGGGTTGAGTTGATTCAATATCTGTGTTGAAAGAGTAAATATTATTTAAATGTCATTTTAATGAATAAGTAAATTATTCAATGCCTAGTATGTATATAGAGAGTTGTACAGTACTCGGTTATTTGTATACAATACCTAGTGATTGTTGTTCAGTTATTAATGAATTATTCACTGTGTATGGGTTATCAGTGTTCAGCAGTTGATACCAAGTAAGTTAACTTTTTATGTTTTCTGAAAGTATTATTATTATTATTATTATTAAGGATGGGTTGCTGCAGAGTGGAGGAGATGGGTTGCTCTTGCGAATGACTACTACCTACCTTAGGCAATACTATGTAACACTGAAACTCAAAAATTTAATTTAATAAAATTCTTTGAAAAAAGTTTTTGAAAAATTTCTTTGAAAATTTGATCTTTATCAACATGTATAAAAAAGTAATAGTAAAAATTATACTAAAAATTTGATTGTAAGATTACATTAAAAATTTTTTCAATTAAAAACATGTATAAAAATTTCATTGTAAAATTATCCTAAAAATTTCATCTTTAAAAATTATATATAAAAAATTCATCGATAAAATTATACTAAAAATTCTATAGACATGTCACCGCTAGACCATGTCACCGCTGGACCACATACCCCTCCACCAACCCCCCCACCCGTGGGGAAATTTTTTTT
Source organism: Schmidtea mediterranea (assembly GCA_022537955.1). Lineage (NCBI taxonomy): Eukaryota > Metazoa > Platyhelminthes > Tricladida > Dugesiidae > Schmidtea > Schmidtea mediterranea. The sequence continues at coordinate 127,121,262 of CM039679.1, forward strand.
TTCTAAGTCCAAAAGTACAAATTTTTTAAAACTACAAAATTTTTTAAACAAAGACAATGACTCATTCAAGGTCATTGGATGACTCATCATATTTTTTCAAGGTCATTGAAACAAAGACCATGACTCATTCAAATTTTTTTTTCAAATTTTTTCCTATGTTGAAAAGAACAAATTTTTTCAAGGTCATTTAAAAGTAGGTCAAGGTCATTCAAATTTTTTTTTTCTCAAAATTTCTTCTATGTTGAAAAGTACACGATTTCCTATGTCACCGCTGAACCAAAAACATAGAATATTTTTTCAAAATTTTTCAAAATTTTTTCTATGTTGAAAAGTACATATTTTTTTTCTCAAGGTCATTCAAAAATTTTTCAAGGTCACGGAATTTTTAATCATTTTTCAATTATATTATGTCTACTTACTTTTATAAGTAGTATATATTTTGTAAATATTTTTAAAAATATTATTTTTATTATTATTTTATAAATATTATTATTTTTATATAATAAAAAACCAAGACATACAGCAAAAACTTTTATTATAAAGAGATAATTCTACTATAGTAATATTGTCGAAGAGCTTAATTCAAAGCCCACTCCACATACTTCCGAAAAATTCAACAAGATGTGTATGTCCTGATACAGCAGTATTGATGGGTATTTTGTATATGATAGATAGACCTAGATATTTGAAAACTCCAGTCAAAAGATTATCTGAAACAATGAGTAATTTAGAATTCCGATTTGAACATACATATGAGACTTTAAAAAGAGCTAAAAACGAATTATATGATGATATTATATATCTAAATAAGACCATTGGTATTATCCAAAATGAATTAAGAAAATCAATATTAGAATTGAAAGAAAATCGTAAACTTAATGAAAAAATGATGAATCAAGTTCAATATAGTATAAAATTTTATTCTAATAAAACAACTGATCAGTTCAATCGTATAATGAAATTACAACAACCAGTTAACAGTGGTGGCAACAACTTGAAAGAAGTCAACAGTGCCAACAAATCATCATTGCCATTTCCATTATATATTTTTACATATTTTCTTAGTATTGCATGATTCTGATTGGTCGAATATAGTATAAATAAGCTTACACTTTCAAATATTTTTATAAAATGCCAGAAACTAAATTTTTTATAACTTTGTTGAATGAGCTGGTCTCTAATAATAGAGAAGAAGATGATATCATTAAAAACATAAAATTCATGGTAAACCGTACCGAGAAAATCGTTGAAGACATCCAATTTGATTATAAAAAAATTCTCAATTTGCCAACATTGGAGAGAAAGAAGGCATTCCAATCATTATTTAGTTACATGTTCGACGAAAATAATAAATGGATGCGAATAATAGTAGGATTAATGTATATGAAACACATGATATTAAAATCTGGGTCCGACTATGAAAATTATTTCCAATGGTCTATAGAGGTATATTACTTTATATTGTTATTAATTTATCATTATTTAGGTGATAGAAACAAAAATTGATCCGTGGGTAGATACAAACGGTGGATGGACAGCGATTATTCAAGTTGCCGCAGAAGCCAAACGCTCTGATATTTATATCGAAAATTGCAAATTTTTATTAAAACTATTTACTGGAGCATCTGTTTTATATTTATGTAATAAAGTTTATCGTAGATTTTAATAAATATTTCTTTGTTATTATTATTATTAATAAAAAACTACATTTTTAAAGATTTATTGATTATTACATGTACATTGTTCATCTCCACAATATTCAATCATAATATTTTCTATAACATGGTCAATACAATTCTTAAATTTGGTAGTCTCATCTTTAATAATTTCGGTAGTATCTTCAGTATCATTAATATTTTCTACAGTATCTTCAGTATCATCAATAATTTCTTCAGAATCATTAATAATTTCAGTATCTCCATCATTAACAATTTCAGTATCTCCATCATTAACAATTTCAGTATCGTCACTCTGACATTCTGAACCCAATTCTTTACTCAATGCTTCAACTAGAGTCAACATATCTCTAATTTTTACACCGGTTATTTCTTCGAGTTTATCAAACAAAAAGTTTATTAAATATTCTAAACGAAATTAATTAATTATTTTATACTTTTATATTTTACCTTTTTCAGACATCATTTGATAGATTGTCCCATATCCATGGTAACTGTAATTGACTGTATTTTAATTTCCTTTATTCTGTATTGCAATTTATTGACATCTAAAGGTTTCTTGCATCCCATGATTCTGCATTTGCCGGATTTGAAAAATATTATAGGGTATTTTACGCTTCTATCAACAATTTGCTGGGGTATACCATTTGGAAACGTCATTTTTGATACATCGAAAGTTCCTTTATAATTTATATTTGATAACATAATTAAACAATGATGAAATATTAATCTATATATATGATTTTTAGAAAGAGTTCATTAAATCATATAATATAAACAAAAACCTATAATTATACAAATTAATAATGGAATTAAGAAATGATGCTGTATATCAAATCGTTGGCCCAAGTGGTAGTGGTAAAACTATGTTTGTGTGTAAATTACTGAAATCTAATTTATTTCAAACAAAATTCAACAAGATTTATTGGCATAAAGGTGCAGATGAAGAACATGGATTAACTCAAGATAATTTCTGTAAATTGAAAAACATGAAAATAGTAAAGGGTTTCGATAAAAACTAGTCAAGTCGTTTAAGGAAAGGTGATGTCATCATTATTGATTATTTGTATCAGGAAGCTAATAAAGAAAAGGATTTTAATAATTTTTTCACAAAAATCAGTGGACATGTTGGTGTTACTGTGATCTTTATTACTCAAAATCTATTTCATCAGGGTGGTGCACATCGAACAAGGAATTTAAATGTTCAATATTTAGTTATTTTCAAGAATCCTAGAGATGCAACAGTTATTGATTTTCTTGCTCGACAAGCATACCCTAATAATCGTAATTTTCTCATCAGTGCATTTCAAGATGCTACAAAATCACCACATGGATATATATTTCTTGATTTCACACAACAATGCAATGATGATTTACGGGTAAAAACCGATATTTTCAATAAGGAAGGTGCCATGGTATATAAACAAAGTTGAAAACTTTAACATGTAAAAATGTTTATGAAATCCAGGCTTAAAAATATCCGAAAACTTAGACAGAGTATTAAAAAGAAGCGTGTTCCACCAAAAACTAATTATACACCATCTAAAAAACTAATAACCGAGAATTACCCTGCAATGAATCTTATTTCGAAAAACATTATTAAAAAGAGTAAGAAAAAAGTTAAAATTGTAAAAAATCATAGGAGTTTCCCATATTTTAATGCATTGTTAAAGGCTTCGAGTATGAAAAGAATGTCTATTTTACAATCATTTCCAACTTTTTTGTCGATGATCTACTCAAAATTCTATTAAACGTAGTCAGAGGTAAAATTAAAATTAGTAAATCTAAGAAACTAGTGTTGAATAAACATCGAAAACCTTTGTTATTGCTAGTAAATAATAAAAATCGTAAGCAAATGAGAAAAATCATAAACAACAAGGTAGATTTATCGGAGCAATGTTACCATTAGCATTATCATTATTATCACAATAAACGAAGTGGCAATCATTACCTAATGTTAAATTAAAATTTAAATCATCTTGTTGTAATGGAGAAGATTTGGACGAACCCAGAAGACGAGGCAGGTTTCGGTGGAGTGGCAAAGTTAAAGAAAAGACTCCCGAATTCGAAAAAGGAAACGCAAAAGTGGTTGTCAGATCAGCTTGCGTACAGTTTAAACAAACCAATGCGGAAAAGATTTCCAACGAGAACTTATAAGACATTCGGTATTAATGATTTATGGCAAATGGATTTGATGGAGATGATATCGTATTCGAAGATTAACAAGGGTTATAAATATATTTTAACATGTATTGATGTTTTCAGTCGTTTTGCCCGCGGTGTACCAACAAAGACAAAATCTGCAGAGGAAATATCTAAAGCAATTAACTCAATGTTTAAAAATGGACATCCAGACAATTTGCAAACCGATTTAGGTATTATTATTATTATTATTATTATTATTATTATTATTATTATTATTATTATTATTATTATTATTATTATTATTATAGGCAAGGAGTTTTACAATAGTAAAGTTAAGCAAATCCTGGATCGGCTCAAAATAAATCATTATTCTGTACATTCTCAATACAAAGCCGCACATGTTGAAAGATTTAACCGGACATTGAGGGATAGATTGAAGAAATATTTCGTGCATCAAGGTAATAAAATATGGATATGTGTATTACCGAAAATACTTGTTAGTTATAATAATTCATCACATCGAGGTCTGAATGGTTTGAGACCCGTTGATATCAGCTCGAAAACACGAGTACCATCTAAAAAAGTTGCTATTACAAAACCAAAATATAAAGTTGGTGATCACGTTAGAATTAGTAAAATATCTGCTTCACCTTTCATCAAAAATTTCGATAGTAATTGGAGTGATGAGGTATTTCAAATTACTAAAATTAATACTAAACAGAGTCCTGTAATGTATGTTATTAAAGATAGTGCTAACAATGTAATACAAGGAAAATTCTATGAACAGGAATTACAGGTTATTTCCAAACCTACAGTGTTCAGAATTCAGAAAATATTGAAAACTAAAATGGTGGGTAAGGATAAACAATACTATGTCAAATGGCATGGATATCAAAAGCCCTCGTGGATATCATCAAAAGACCTAGTAAAATGAGTTTCTATACAATTTTACCTAGCAATAGTTGCCCATTAATCCATCCGGAAAATCAAGCGAGTAAATTTATGGTTAATCTTCAAAATCCTATGTATTTACATGGAAATTGGGAAGTTGCTTTGCAAGACTTTACATTTGAGTACAATACATTTCCATTTTATAGTCATTGTAAAATCGGTTACAAGAAACGTGTTCCCAAAACATATGGTGGTATTTTCACAATCAATAATTTTGAACGATATTGTCATATTCCGAATCAGATTTTAGATGAAAATAGTGGCATGTTTTTTAAAGATGGATTGAATGTTAGTTGTGATTTTAACCCATTTACAATAAAGTTTGAAAGTATTGAGGATGCCAAGCGAATGGGTAGTGATAAGCTTAACATAGTTGTTCCTGGTACTGAATACCTAATACGTTTCAAAACATTTGATGAAAAAAGTGTAATTATCGAAAACATCAAAATATCTGTATCATATATTAATGAGGTGGAAGATACATTTACATTTACTAATGATTTATATATTGAAACCCTTGAAGAATTACATAAATATATTTCATTCAATTGTTTACATATATTTAAAACTATTGAATTTCTTAAAGATGGAATATGCAAATTCAGTCTGAATAATAATATTTGGCTAATACATTGGGATTAGATAAGCAAACATATAGGGCAAGTGCTTTTGGTGTACACAAACCAAAAATAATAAAACTTCATAGGCAAATGTTCATATATACTAACATCATCGATCCTATAATTGTTGGTGATTCTTTGGTTCCTCTATTGAAATCTGTTTGGGTTGATAAACATGACCAGGATGAAGTTGTCAATATAAATATCGATAATCCCATGTACTTACCGGTATCAACATCATGTATAAACAATATTGAAATAAATATTCGTGATGATAGTGGTAAATTTATTGAATTTAGTAAAGATACAAAAACTCATTTGACATTACATTTTCGTAAATTAGATGGCCAATAACGATATTATTAGTATGTATAGTGGTAGCCAAAGTGGTGGCGAATTACCATGTTTTATTGGTAAACAGTATGGATCAGGATGGTTGAGAACAATCGGTAGATTTGCACTTCCTATTCTTAAACGCCTTGGTCGTTTTGGTATGAAAACTGCTAAAGATGTGATAATGAATGAGCAGAAAATATTACCATCTCTGAAATCAAATGCATTATCCGAGTTAGGGAAATTTTTACCGGGTTTGTTTGAAAAACCCGAAGCACCAGCTCAAAAGCGTAAAAGACATCATAAACATATAAACAAACGAATGAAAGGCCATGGAACTATATTTCAAAAATGATTTGTGGTAAATCTGAATTGTGCTTATTTGATAGACTATTCCCAAGCAGTAATTGAAATGGGGGCCTTTGAAGATGTATTCCCGATGAATTCTATTATGAATAGTAGAACTGATATTGAATTTTATATTAATGGTTCCCAAACTGAATATCTAGATTTGAACGATACATTGCTAACTGTTCAGATCAAAGTTGTAGGTAAAGATAGAAAACCGTTGGATGAACCTAGTGATGTTATACCAAACAATTTCTTGTTTCATACGCTTTTTAAAGATGCAGTTCTCGGATTTAATAATATCAAGATTGAGGGTGGTAACAGTACATATATTCACAAAGCTCTAATAGAAACTATTATAAATTACAATAGCGATACTAAAAATACATGTTTAACTCTTATGGGTTATGGTAGTGATGACGATAGGAAAAAGTAGATTAAAGGCTCGAAATTATTTACCATGTGCTCATCATTACAACTCGATTTTATGGATCAACCGAAATATTTACTCCCAGGTGTTAATGTGCACATTAGATTGAAAAGATCTGATTCGGCATTATCACTAACCAGTGCTACCACAGCACCAATTCTTCAATTAGTTGATGCAAAATTATTGGTGAGAAGAGTTCGGGTTGAGCCCTCTGTATTAGCCGGTCATCAACTAGGGCTTAATTCTAAGCATGCAATATATCCATTGAAAACAAAGGAAATTGTTCAATTTGCTATTGCTAAAGGTTCAGCTTCTTTCTATAAGGAACAAATATTTGGAGATAGAAGAATGCCCAACTTTATATTGGTAACATTTCAAAGTGAATCTCAATATAATGGATCATACTTAACATCGTGCTCAATTTTCAAAAATTTTGGAGTAACATCGTTAACTTTATCGAAAAATAGTGATTATAGAGAAACATATACTCAAGATTTTGATAATGATAATTATTGTGCTACATATATGCAGAGTATAGTGAGAAATATGGGTTATTTGGATAAAAACCTTAATTGCGGTATAACTCTTGAAGATTTTAAAAGCAAATATCCATTCTTTACATTTGTTTTGGCACCCGATTTTGATTTAAATCAGAGTCAATTACCTCAAAATGGAAATTTACGATTAGATATAAAGTTTGCTAAAGCTACAACTGAACCGGTACATGTTGTAATATATGTCGTATTTGAAAATGAGGTTCAAATAACTGCAAACAGAACTGTGTTGGTTTGAACAAAGTTCAAACATTACTAGTTTGAGTGGTATAAATGTATAGATAATTTATGATAATTTGTCATGGAGTAAGTTTTATATGTATTATTAATATTATTGATGTAGTTCTGTTTAGGTCTATTGAATTGGAAAACAAGTACTAGGACATGAATTTTTAGGGGTATTTCCTCTTGATAAAATTCCATATTTACGTAATAATCAAGCCATAATCGTCAATACTCAATCATCTCATCTCGGTGGAGAACATTGGTTAGCAATATATATGAAACCTAGCAATATATTTGTATTTGATCCTATGGGTTTCTATTATCCGGCTTTAATGGTTTCAAAACTGCAAACAATGGGTAAACCTATTGTATATATTAAAACTATGTATCAAAAACCATGGACTTTAACACGTGGTCAACATTGTTTAGCTTGGTTATTATCCATGCGATTTGATGTATAATAAATGTTTTATTGTTATGTTTTATTATTATTATTAATATTATTATTAATTAATTAATGGTCACAAAGACAGTGCATGTTAAGTGCGTGATCATCACATGATAAATGCGTGATAAGTGCATGAATACACACACAAAACTATATGTGAATTACAAAGAACGCATGCAGTCACAGTGTAGACTGCATGTGTTTTACAAAGAAAACATACCTACACACTATAGGCTGCATGAATAAAAATCTCTCACCTATATTGAAAACTTATATTTATTGACGAAAGTTTTATTGATGAAAGTTTTATTGACGAAATTTATTGAAAACTTATATTTATTGACGAAAACATTTATACTTGATGAAAAAATTTATAATTGATGAAAGTTTTATTGACGAAAAAATTTAAAATTGATGAAAACTTATATTTATTGACGAAAATTTATTGAAAACATATATTTATTATTGAAAACTTATGGTGGGTTACTTGGTTTTGACATTTGTTTTATCTTTTTGTTGTTACCCGGTAACGCCATACAAATATTACTTTGACTACCACTCGGCCCGTGTTGCTAAGCAACGTTGGAAATGTGTTCGAGTGGGTGGATTGTCCGCAAAAAGTGAGCATTATGACTAATACTGTAATTGCTCGGACAACCCTCGGGTTCAACGAGCCGTCGATGGAAGACCTATGCTCGCTTTGCAATGTCCCCTGTGTAAGAAAGTTCAAAATCAGACTCATATTGACCAATAGAAGTAGAACGATGTTCAGGTGACGTGGTGGGAACACTCTCGACTTTTCGACGATAATCCAATATTATTCATATCTTATAACCGGTTACTTTATACTTGTTTAAATAACAAATACAATTTTTATTTTATAACAAGAAAGGACGATTAAAATACGCAAGGTTCATAAATTAATTCGATGTCAGTACGGTACTGGGTATCTAATTCGATTGACTTGCTAGATGGGCAGCTCTGCGTCGGGCAAGCTCCTTGCGTCCCGGCCGGTGGTTACTTGACGGTACTGTTGATGGATTCGCTGCCAGCGCGACATTGTTGATGGGATCCCGGTACGCCAACTGAGACGGGGCGAAGACGAGCGGGTAAGTTACCGCCTCCCCTTCCCGACTGGCTGCCAGGGTGACTTCCAATCCCCTGATTTGCGTCCGGAGACTCTGATTGAGTTGACGTTCTTCCGCCCAACCCTTTTGGGCAGCAGTGAGTCTGAGGTAAAGAGCCTTAGTCTTCTTCGGGTCCGACCAGGTGGACTTGATTTGTTGGGCTTCCCGCGTTAATTGAATTACCTGGTCGAGAAGGTTCTTGTTTGCTCGTCTGGCATGGGCAAGCTCCGCTTGTAATATTTGTGTAGATGCCATGGCTGCAATAAAAATCTTTTAACTCCGCTATTAACTTGGATGATTAAAATTATGACTAATATTAAACACAGGTTGTAAAATCTAGTTTAATGAATCATTGAAGAAAACGAACGACACTTATTTATTTTTTAATTTAACTAGTAATGCAAATTGATGTTCGTGGTTTCAATAATCCGTTAAGTCAGGGATCTTCAAAGAATCTCCTGACTCCTCCTTCCGGAGAGTAACCTGGGATGACGAACACTGGTCGCCTTGTGTTACGGGCCGGCCTAGTCGGATAAACATCCGCAATCCGTCCGACAGAGATGTCGTCTTCGACATTGGCTAGGTACTGCCGGGCCTTGACTACCTGTAGGTCGACCTGCCATTGAATTTCTTCCCAGCGGGCGAGGAGGTTTCTCGCGTGATCTTGAATCTCCTCAGCCGGGTACTGATTGTCATCTCGCCTATTCGTCCAACGGGTGTCATTCTCCATCCCAAGCAGCTGCAAGGCGATCTGATGAGGTTTCCTGGATTGGGACTCCTCGAGGTTTGTTGCAGGCCGTGCTCGCTTCCAGGCCTGACGCCATTCTTCCGCAACATGAGCGGTAATCCACTCAAGAGGCCCTGGCCTTTCTAAAATACCATTATGATTATGTGAACAGGTATAACGTAGTTTCAAAGTATCTCATATTAACTGCTATATTTATTCTCGCGGGTTTAGGTTTGACTGGGCACTAAATTCTCTTTGGAGCTATTAATTTAATTCAATTTAAGTTAAGTCTACTCATTAAGTTAGCATACCCTTTTATTTCTTTGTTTTGCTTATTGACGTCCATGCCGACTCAATATTATAAAAGTTATAAGCATTTGTTGACATAATAATTGTTGTGGATGAAAATTTTCCAACTATACTTTACGATTTGTAGCGTAGAAAATTGGAGTCGGATATCTATTTGTTTCTGTCTCGCACGAATATCCCTGAATTACTATGAACGTTTACAAACTTTATTACTTAGGAATGAGGAGAGGGATAATTTTGGCTCTGGTAAAATCGAACTTCAATATTTCCGCGGATAGTTTTATAACTGGTCTACCCAACGACTACAACTATGTATCATGTCCTTTCAAACTGGCCTCCACGATTGTCTACAGGTTTATCCCAATCATCAGTGGTGATTTAACAATTGATAATATATAATTCATGAAAGACGAAAATTAATTATCAGTTTAAAGTTTAGGTAGGGGAATACTTGTAGATTTAAAATTTATACAATAAACATAATAATCCATTTGACATTCATGGAATGACAATAATCATCAATTTAAAATTTATGGGATAAAATACTTGTTGAATTAAGATTTATGAAAATAAGAACAACTATCAACTTAACATTTATGGAACCATAGTAATTATAAATCCTAAGCTTCATAAAGTAAAGATAACTATTGATTTGAAATTTATGAGATGATATAACTGTCAAGTTTTAATTTATGAAACTATACTAACTATCAATTTATAATTTATGAAACAATGGTAACTATCCATCTCATAATCCACGAAACAATAACAACGATAGGTTTCATAATCTCTGGAACCATATAATTATCAATTTTATAATTCATGGGATTATATAATCATCGATTTTAAAATTTATAAATAATAATGACTATCAATTTTAAAACTCATGGAAAATAAGAACAACCATTAATTCGAAATTTATGAAATCATGTAACTATCAATTTCTAAAATTTATGAAATAATAATAATTATCGATTCGAAATTTAATGGAATCAATTATATGCAATAATAATAATTTATGAAACAATAATAACTATCTATTTTAAATTTATAAATCAAAAATGACTAAAATTTATGAAATGAGATTCTAATATAAGTTACTTTGGGTTGGGGGACTCGATTCCCTTGGTGCTTTTCCTTCCGTCGTCGTGGTTGTCGGACTCATATTTCCAAAATGAAATTAATAGACTGACCGGTTGGTATTCATACCTAATCATATAAACCGGTGTGGATGTGTGCGCATCCGCTGCACTATGATTAATTCAGGAGGGTAGTGATGGATATTCGCGTGAGAAAATTTTTTTTATGACTATTAAATTTAATCGATATTTGTTGTCTAGATAAAGTGTTTACGTTGACTAACGGAAAATCCAATCTCGACGATCGCGATATTTTTCGATTTATATAATAAGATTTATGGCTTCCGGTTGATAGTAGCCTTCATTCGAACAATTTTTTAGGTTGATTTTAATTCTTATCTATTTGTATTTGATATTTCTTTAGTGTATTCCCCCGTTTTGTCTATTATTACCACATGTACTTATGACGGGATTTGTTTGGAGATGAGTAAGTCGGGTACGTTTATTTCATTTAATTATGCTCTTATTAATCTATTCCAGAGAAGTTCTGATGTTTAGTTCAGTCATGATTAGGATTATTGTAGAACTAGAGGCAATTGTTGGAGTCTCTTTATGATTGAGCGAGTTTTGGGGGGGTCTATCAACTCGCACTCAACTTTGGAATGATATGCGTTTTCTACTGGATTTTCTTTCTTTATCTGTATTTGGAATTTTATCATAATAATTAGTTAGTTTTGTTTTAAATTATTTTTTGTCTGTGTTTGGAATTAACAAACTATATGTATATTTAATTATGAAGGGTTTAAAGAACTTGATTATTATTTTTACGCGTGGAGAAATGTTGTCTTGATTCTGTAGGGTGGTTTAGGTTTTAATAATTATCATTGCCATTAGGTCCTTATCGGGTTTCCCAATAACTATTTATCGGTAACTTTAATTTATAATTTGGAAATTCCATATCGAATTTAAATTTATGAGAAATAATTAATTTAATTATGTGGCGGTGATTTCAGTTTTATTGGGGTGTTCGGAAGGACGCGTCTAATCTCGGACTTAGAATCTGATTAAATTCTTTACTTTATTAGGGGTTTGAAGCGATTTATTTGATAATGATTAGAAATCTATAATTTACAGTTAAGTTGAATTTATTAATTTATTTCATTTCATATCAACGATTTCATATTAATTTATTCCCCGTACCCTTTCCCTTTAATAGGCCTTAAAACGCAATTTATGTTTATATTATATTTAATGAGTGCCCACTGGACTACTCGGTGTGATGATTTTGAGCCGAATGTAGTATAATTTAGGTCGAGTTTGCAGAAAACGAGAAACGAGGAAGTAGCCAAAAGACCTCTTCCTTATTTCTCCTTTCTTCTATACGGAATAATATTGACGTTCCAATCCCTGCGTTCCGCACGCCGGGTCTTCACGGGCACAGATCATCGGCGATATTCCACGCATTTACACGAATCTGAATTGTATGTTGATTTTACTGACTTGCGAGGTGTCTTGGCTGTGGGCCGGAAAAATTTCGACAAATAAATTAATTAATTTCATGAAAATAAATTCGATTTTAACATTATAAATATTTATTAATATATTAAAAACAAAGTACAAAATTACTTGACCAAATCAATCCAATAAAAATACATAAAAATACATCTCCCCCCACGCCGACATCCAAGCAGAGCTCTATCGAGGTTGCGACGACGGGACGTGGAGAGAGAGTTCCAAATAAAACTACTGCTCACCTAAATAATTCAAAGTAGATTTTTAAAATTCTCAACAATTTGTTTAAAAATTAGTTTGAAAAATGGTTAAATTTTATGTTAAAATGTATCGGTATTTGTACCTATTTTCTGTCCCTAACCTCGCGTGTTAATTTTGATTTAGTAAAACAAAATTCGACCTTGTTATTTTCTAGTGTATTCTAATCTTTATTTTTATTATTTTTCCAATTTATTTTGATAATTTTTATTTGAAATTTTTATTGAATTATTTCTAATTCAACTTCTTTGATTTAAATTTCATTTTCATGAAATTTTATTAATTTATTAAATTTCGGTCGAATTTGTTGGGTTTTCATGTTATGTTTGTGTTTGTATCGTGCGGATCTTGTTGCGTTTTGTTATTAGTTTAATTTATTTTTATGTTTATTATTTTATATATAATTCTCTTTTTTCTCATATTTTGTTAGGTTTAATTGATGTTTTAATAGGTTTGAGTTTGAATTTGCATGTTATGTTTGCATGTGTGTTACCGATCCATTTAAACATTTTCTAAGGCCGTTTGTGTTCTGGCCCAACACTTATATTTATTGATAAAAACTTATTGAAAACATATATTTATTATTGAAAACATATATTTATTGATAAAAATTTATTGAAAACTTATACTTATTATTGAAATTTATTGATGAAAACATATATTTAAATTTATTATTTTTAACAGGCAAATCATATCCAAAGTATTGCATCGCTTCATCGTGTCATTCTTTAGAATGTCATGCTGAAATGAAGCGATACTATTGTCAAAAATTCTATGGCATCAAGTTTTTTATATGCCCTAAATGCGAGACTGCCCAGGATATAAAATATTTAGCTTTTTATAAGGGGCACTCTACCCACTTAAATCAATTCACATTAAATAAAAAGGCGCTTTTACGAAAAATCCTTAAACGTAAAAATAATAACAATAAAAGAAAAAATAATAACAATAATGACAATAATGACAATAATAATAATAATAATAATAATAATAATAATAATAATAATAATAATAATAATAATAATAATAATAAAAATAATATGTCGAGATGTAATAATAATAATAATGTTGATAATAATAATATGTCGAGACCTAATAACAACAATAATACGTCGAAACATAATAAACGGCCTGCTGCAGATATTCAGTGTGTTCCTTCTAAACTTAAAAGGGTTGAAATCATCATTAGCGATGATGAAGAAATCATAATTAGTGATGATGAAGAAATCATCATTAGCGATGATAATAATCAAATAGGGGGTTCGATTAATATCGATAATGAACCTGAAATAAGGTCGGATTTAAATGGGAGTCATAAAAGTATTAGATTTGCTGTAGAACATGAGAATCTAATACAAATCTCATTAACAAATAAAATAGTTAATAGATTCAAATACGAAATTAACCAAATGGGGTCGGTTAAAATACAATACGCCATTCTTATACAATTCGAAAAAGATGGTGAAATAAAAGACAACTTTTTCAGTAATAAAGCAGAACTTTTCTCGGATAATTTTCTGCTTGATGGTATTACTAAATTAAATAATAAAATAGAAAGATTCACATATTTAGGGAGCGGATGGCGGGTTGTTAAAATCAAAGAAATTGATTTTATATTAACAAAGTATTTCCCTATAAATAGACTAGCTGGCCATAGTTATATCCCAACACCGAGATCTTTATCTGGCAAAAAAGCTATAGTTAACGTTCAAAACGAGAACCATCACTGTTTTATATATAGTATATTAGCCCTTTTAAAACGTAGTGTAGTTCGCACCCATAGAAACAGAGTTTCTTCTTATGAGAATTATTTGGATGAATTAAATTTTGACCCCATTGACGATTGTCCTATGAGACTCTGTAATATTCCCAAGTTCGATAGAAAGAACAAGAACTTAAACCTGGCTATAAATGTTTTGACTTTTAACGAAAAACCGTCTAAAACTCTAGATGATATAAACTATATCCCCCATCATCCGCATTTATATATAATTCACCGGTCCAAGGTTACTGACGGTACACCTATTTATTTACTTCTTTTGGAGGACGGTGATAATTATCACTATACAGGTGTTTTTGATTTAAATAAATTAATGAACTGCCATGCGACTACATCTTGCAATGTGCAAATCTCTGTTCATTGTTGCCCCCATTGTCTTAACGGCTTTAGATTAAAACCTGCATTTGACGCCCACGTTTCCTTGTGCAGTAAAAATCAAACAGGCACTACCCTTTATACTTTGCCTAAAAATAAATATTTAAAATTTACAAATTTCGCAAAACCTATTACCCCGCCATTCGTAATTTATGCGGATTTTGAGTCAATTTTACCACTGGATATAAGGCATCATCAAATACATATGCCGATAGCAGCAGGTCTATTATTAATTAACAACTACACAAACACAAAACAATATTTTAATTTTATTGGCGATGATTGCGTTTTGGCGTTTTTAAAAAAGATTGATGAAATCGCTCTTTCGATTGTCTTTCCATATTACGAGGTTCATTGTCAAAAACCTATAGGACCACTATCTTTCAAGGAGGAACGAGAGTTCAAGGATTGTCGCACTTGTTATTTGTGTAAAAAGTTTATTAGGGATAAAGTTAAAGATCATTGTCATTTCTCAGGTTAGTATTTAGGGGCTGCTTGTATGAAGTGTAATGTTTCTCGACGAATCCAGAAACAATTACCTGTGGTTTTTCATAATTTGAGGGGATATGATCTCCATCATATTTTAAAGTATGGTCTAAATAATTTTTCTTCTTGGGAATTAAATATTATTCCGACCACTACCGAAAAATTTATCTCCCTTATCGCATATAATAATAAATTGCCTGTTCGTTTTATAGACAGCATGCAATTTGTTAATTCATCTTTAGCAAAAGCGGTTAAGACACTTACTGATTTGCCTTTAACTGATTCTGTTTTTGATGGTGCAATTGTTAGAGCCAAGGCTATTTTCCCTTATGACTTTGCGAAATCTCTTGAGGTTCTGAATCGACGACTGAATTGCCTCCTATTTGGGGTTCTGTATCTGCTGATGAATACGCTACAGCCCAACAAATTTGGACACAGCAAAATTGCGAGACAATGCTAGATTACATGTTAACCTATTTAAAATTAGACGTATTCCTTCTTGCGGATTATTTTCAGCAATTTCGCGCAAAAGCAATTGCTTATAATACTCTAGAACCTCTTAATTTTTATGGAATTCCTGGTATGTCATGGGCCTCAGCTCTCATGACATTACAGGAACCCATAGAACTTTTGCAGGACATGGAAATGTTTAATTTCTATGAGGGAGGAATACGGGGTGGGTTAACATTTGTTAACAAACATTATATCGCAAGTTCTGAGGATACAGAACTCTTGTATATAGATATAAATAATTTGTATGGTTGGGCACTTAGCCAATATCTTCCGTATGCTGATTTTGTTTGGGTGTATGATGGTTTGGATAATGTTTTGAGTGAATGTGCGAATGTTGTGGATATCGAAATCCTTCCATATGGATATACTGTGGAAGTTGATATTGAGATTCCAGATTATTTACATGATTTTTTGAATGATTTTCCGATTGGGCCGGAAAAGATGTGTCCACCGAGTTCTAAAGTTGAGAAGTTGATGCTCACGCATTGGCCAAAAAGAACCATGTTCTTCATTGGCGACTTCTCAGGCTTTATCATTCTCTCGGTGTGAAGGTTGTTAAAGTTCATCGCGCAATTAAATTCAAGCAAGCACCTATATTTCATGCATACATAGACAAAAACACAAAATTAAGAGCTCAAAGTACTAGAGAGCTATATAGGGACTTGTTTAAACTTTATAATAATAGTTTGTACGGAAAGTCAGTCGAAAACCTTAAAAAACGGATGAATTTGAGGCTATGCAATTCTGATGAAAAGATGATTGTATATGCCTCAAAACCGACTTTCAGAAAATCTATCATAATTGATGATAATCTGATTGCTACTCATCTGAATAAGGATTCGATATGTTTAGACGGGCCTAGTTATATCGGACAATCAGTTCTAGACCTGTCTAAACTTAGAATGTACGAACTACAATATAAAGAACTAGCGAAATATCGCAATGAATTTAATTGCGAAATAAATATCGTTGCCGGCGACACAGATTCGTTTTTCCTTGAGGTTAAGAACTGTAGGCTAGACACTCTTTTGCCGGCAATGATAAGAGACAGCCTTTTAGATACATCGAATTACGACCCAGCACATCCCTTATACTCGAGGAAATTAGATTCCGTTATCGGAAAATTTAAAGATGAAAGTAAAGGTCTCGGGTATAAGGAGTGGGTTTTCTTAAGACCCAAGTGCTATAGTCTTTTAGGTACAAAAGATTCAATGAGAGCTAAGGGGGTGAAGTTGTTGGGGACAGAGATTGAGCAGCAGTCATATTTAGAATGTTTTGAAAATGACACTATATTTACGGTGCCTCAAACTAGGATAGGGACGCGGAACCATCAATTATTCACTTTTAAAAATAATAAAATTGCGCTTACCAATAACGATGATAAGCGTAATTGGGTGGGTAAAAATTCCAGTCTCGCATTTGGGCACTATTTGGGAATTGATGCCATTGATAATGATCAAGTATCACAGAGCCCAAGCTATCAAAGTACTCACAGTCCAAGCTATGACAGCTCCTGTTTCAGTAGAGACATCGATGATGTAATTTTATCAGACTAATTTTTTGAATAAAATGTATTTTACGATTTATTAGTTATTAATTTTATTTGACAATTTGTGTTTTTATTGTTAATTACAATTTATTTAGAGTTTTTATTAATAATAATTTTTATGAAAAATGGGTCTAGAAAGAAAAATATTCTATGTTTTATTGATGAAAATGTATTTTATTAATAATGATTTTTATGAAAAAATGTGTCTAGAAAGAAAAATATTCTATGTTTTATTGATGAAATTGTATTTTAATAATAATGATTTTCGATGAAAAATGGATCGAGAAAGAAAAATATTCTATGTTTTATTGATAATAACGTATTTTGATAATAATTTATTTAGAGTTTTTATTAGTATAATTAAATTAATAATTTTATTAGTATTAATCATATTTTATTCAGAGTTTTTATTAATAATAATTTTTTATTTTATGTTCAATGAAAAAATGGATGGAGAAAGAAAAATATTCGATGTTTTATTGATGAAAACGTATTTTAATAATAATGATTTTCGATTTATTGTTAATTTGTTTTTATATTGTTAATAATAATGTATTGTTTTATTTGTTTTATTTGTTTTTTATTGATAATAATAATAATGTGTTTTATTGTCAATAATAATTTTATTTAGAGTATTTATCGTAATAATGATAATACTTTTATTAGTATTAATAATAGTAATAATAATAGTAATAATAATGATAATAATAGTAATAATAGTAATAATGTGTTTTATTTGTATATAGTTTTTATTAATAATAATAATAATAATAATAATAATAATAGTAATAATAATGATAATAATAATTTTATTAGTAATAATAATGATAATAATAATAAAAATAACAATTAAAATAATATATATATATACTATTTATAAAAGTAAGCAGTACAATAATAAAAATAATAATATTTTATAAAATAATAATAAAATTAAATTAAAAAAATATAATATAAAAATGATTAAAAAATCCGTGACCTTGAAAAATTTTTGAATGACCTTGACCTACTTTTAAATGACCTTGAAAAAATTTGTACTTTTCAACATAGAAAAAATTTTTAAAAAATTTCGAAAAATATTCTATGTTTTTGGTCCAGAGGTGACATAGGAAATCGTGTACTTTTCAACATAGAAAAAATTTTGAAAAAAAAATTTTTTTGAACGAGTCATGGTCTTTGTTTAAATGACCTTGAAAAAAATATGATGAGTCATCCAATGACCTTGATAGAGTCATGGTCTTTCTTTAAATGACCTTGAAAAAATATGATGAGTCACCCAATGACCTTGAATGAGTCATGGTCTTTGTTTAAATTACCTTGAAAAAATATGACGAGTCATCCAATGACCTTGAATGAGTCATTGTCTTTGTTTAAATTACCTTGAAAAATATGATGAGTCATCCAGTGACCTTGAATGAGTCATTATCTTTGTTTAAAAAATTTTTGTACTTTTAGACTTAGAAAAAAAAAATTTCCCGGAGGGGGTATGTGGTCCAGCGGTGACATGGTCTAGCGGTGACATATCTATCTACTATCATGTATAAAAAATTTCATTGTAAAATTATCCTAAAAATTTCATCTTTAAAAATCATGTATAAAAATTGATCGATAAAACTATACTAAAAAAATTTTATCATTTAAAAATATGTATAAAAATTGATCGATAAAACTATACTAAAAATTTTATTTAATAAATTTTATCATGCAATATTGTCGACTCTTTAACTTTAAAAATTCTCACCTTATGTAATTTGCCTACTATAACTGCTTTTAAAATTTTCAGCTTTAAAAATTACCCTTATGTAACTTAACTGTTGACTCTCTATTTAATTTTAAAAAATTCTTACCTAACCTACCATACCTTACTCTAGGCACCTTAGATTACTTTAAGAACCTTAATTTACTTAAATTTATTCTAACGTACTTAAAATTACTCTGATGTACCTTAATTTACTTTATGAACCATAATTTACTTAAATGTACCCCAATGTACTTAAATTGACTTTCGACACTTTAATTTACTTTAATTTACCTTAATGTACTCTAATGTATCTTAATTTACTAGAGGAACCTTAATTTACTCTAATATACTTAAATGTATTCTAATGTACTTTAATTTATCTTAATTTACTTTAGGTATTTTAAATTATTTTTATCTAGAGCCTAAATTTGCCTATGAAAATTGTGTGAACAAATATTTCAAGTGTTTTTTTTAACAAGCCTATAAAATACCCCTGTCAATTTTTTTATCAGTAGGCGTTTCAAGCCATTTTTATTTTATGCCTATATTTACCTATAGAAAGTATTGAAACCAATTATTGCATTAGTTTTTATTACGAATTAAAAATATCCCTGACTATAGTGTGTTCATCTTAGGCGATTCAAGCCAATTTTAATTTTATGCTTTTTTTATCGTTAGGCGATTCAAGCCAATTTATTTTAGTCTTTTTCAAAAATACCCCCTGACTATAGTGTGATTAAAAAAAAATTTTGTGAATGAAAATACCCTCTCTGACTATCTTAGGCGATTTGAGCCAATTTTAATTTTAAGCTTTTTTTATCGTTAGGCGATTCAAGCCAATTTATTTTAGTCTTTTTCAAAAATACCCCCTGACTATAGTGTGATTAAAAAAAAATTTTGTGAATGAAAATACCCTCTCTGACTATCTTAGGCGATTTGAGCCAATTTTAATTTTAAGCTTTTTTTATCGTTAGGCGATTCAAGCCAATTTATTTTAGTCTTTTTCAAAAATACCCCCTGACTATAGTGTGATTGAAAAAAAAATTTATTCAAAAAAAATATTTCAATTTTATTTCAAAAATTCGCCAAAAAAAAATAAATCACGCAAAAAACTCGAAAAAAATTTCGAAAAAAAAATACACACAAAAATTAATTAAAATACACACAAAATTAATTAAGTTGATTACATCATTATGTAATCAAGATAATCGGAATTTAATCTGTAAATAAACCCCCCCACCTATTTTTTTGTATTAGAGAGTGCTCCTAACTACCTACTCTTGCTAGCCATCATTAGTACAATTAATAATTCAATAGGGCGTCAATTGTAATATTCTAAATCTTCTTCCTGCCGGCACGATTTATTGATTTTTCAAGGATTATAAGGAGTTTACAAGGAGTTTCGGTTTCGGGCTTTCTGTTGTGCATTTATTAATTAAAGTGTTTCATTTTTTCAGGCTTGAAAATGGGTCCCCTTTTGCCTAAGCTCCCG
This sequence comes from Schmidtea mediterranea, assembly GCA_022537955.1. NCBI lineage: Eukaryota > Metazoa > Platyhelminthes > Tricladida > Dugesiidae > Schmidtea > Schmidtea mediterranea. The sequence continues at coordinate 127,141,940 of CM039679.1, forward strand.
TCAGTCAAAGATAGGCAATGATGCAAATGGTTTAATAATCCGAAGGAAATTAAGATGTAGGAAATAGTTTAGCTTTTTTAATCGAAAATTTTCAAAATTTTCAAATCTTTAAAATTTTTTATATTTTTTTAAATTTTTTGTGTAATTTTAAATTTTATGATTTCAGAATTGAGTGAAATTTTGTATTAAAACCACAATGGATCCAGATGAACGTCCGTATTCCAAACAACGACCCGCGTGCAACGACAAGACGATGATCAACAATTTTGAGGAAGCCGGTAACCTGAACTGAGGATCAGATGGATCTCATTTGATGTGTGACTATTGAAATAAAATTTCGGTTTTTTTCACCTGTGTGCTTTTCTTTTGAAATAATAACAGTCGGGATAAATACTCGAATTGTTTTCTTTAATTAATGAGTTAAACGAAAAATGGAAAATATTTCTATTATAACTGTTTAAACTGAACGAATATCGAATCATTTCGAAACAGTGTACCTACGTTAATAGAATGTATATTGATGTAAATCAGGCTGACGATCTACTCTGAGTGCTAATCCATTACTGAAGAGTGCTTGCCGTCAGGTCAATCCACGGATCTCATTCAATCGTTCTACAGTAAATTATCAAAGCTTGAACAAAATTTGATATCATTTTAAAATCTAAAACATTTGTTGTACATAGATATTATTTGTACATAAACCTTGTCATAATAACATTATCATGTTCTTTCACCAATGGACACCATCGCATTCGCCAAGTCCGAAATGTCAAGGATATGGGAGAAGAACGGTAGATTAATCTGACAACTACTGAAAACTAGCCATGAACTACAGCAAAAAGGGCTACTTGGTTCAACCTGGCAAGGGTAAAAAAGATTTACCGGCAGTTAGAGGAGGCACAGTCCAACAAACATTGCAGGCCAAACAAACACAAATCATAGCTCTTGAGACTGAGATGTCAGCCAGCCAGGAGAGTATTGCAGTGACGTACCTTGCGGCATCTACCAAAGAGACAAAACGGAAGCGACATAAGCCTGGGAAGGCTGAAACGGCCCAACCCCGGTTATTGCGAACAGACAAGTGAACGAAGAATGCAATCGATAGTGAGTTGTAATAAGTTAGATATAATTTTGACCTTGAAACTTATTTTTTGATAACAATGTTAATTATACGAATAAACGCTAATAATCGAGATCAACTGGACATCAGGTAAAACAACAAATAAATCAGGGACAACGAACACTCATTTCAAAATTTATTCTACTAATACTAATAGTTAATTTATTAATTTGTGTATTATATCCTGTTTCTAAAATTATAATACATCTTTTAATTTCTTCATCTAAACGTTTACCAATTTCATTAATTCGAACAATTTGTTTTCTATTCGATTCTCGATTCAATTCCTTTACAAAGTTTTTATAAACTGCATCTAAATAATTTTGAGGATATGAAAGATTTGAAAATAAATTATTATTCATGTTTAATTCTGATCTCATTCTATCACCATTTTCATATACAAACTTACTTTCAACTTGTTCCAAAATTGCGTTAGTATTTAATGCCATTGTTCCACTACCAATATTTTCAGGAATTACAATACTCATTTTTAAATTTTATTTTATTATAAAAGATCTAAAATAATTTCTTTGAAAGACAGTTGCTTGCGCTCTAAAGATAATAAAATAAAAATACATAATTGTCCACAAATTTTTGTATTCTCTTTTTGAAGTTGCAAAGTATTATAAATATAACCATCAATTAGATATAATTTCATTTCTTAGATTGAAATTATTCCATATGAATCAAAATAGATTTTATATTTTTTAGAACAAAGAACCCAATGAGATCCTTGTTCTTTTGTGGTTTGAAGATTAAAAATAATATTATCGGAATTTAAATAATTTTTAATTTCATCCCTCATAATTATTTTAGATTTTAATCCTAAATCTTTTAAAATATCCCGTAGGTAAAAATTAGTTGTAGTATCTCGACCATATTTATCTAGAAATTTATTCAACTCAACACATGTCATTTTTAAAGAATTAAAGATTATACTCAAACCTGACGTAAATCGCTTGCTCTCACACCTGGCGGAGATGTAAACAAAAAGAAATATTTTCATTATTAAAATTTATTAATTTATCATTTTGATCTACAATTTTCAAATTTATATTTGAAATAGTTTTTTTATTCAATGGAAACTATTTTGGTGTTGATACTCGTTCAATAATTATACTTTCATCTCGAGTTATTTTTTATTGAAAACCATATATACAATTTGCAATATTTCCATTATGATATGTTCCTGAAATCAAATCACATAATAAATTTATAGATGTTATTAGAAAAGAATTATTATTTAATGTTACAAACCATGATAATCCAATTTCATAATCACAATCTGAATTTAATTCTAGGGGAATTTGAAAGTTTGTTGTAAATTTTGATTCCCTATAATTAAAAGTTAAATCTGTTGAATATTTTAAACTTGTTGATTCAATAGATTCAATAGATTTTATAGATTCAATAGATTCAGAAGATTCAAGATTATTCTTTGTTTTAAAATTAATAACAATTTCACAATCGTTCATTTTTTCAAATATTTCATACATTTTAATATAAAAAATTTAAAGAATTAGATTTGTCGTAAATCGCTTGTACTCAAACCTGTCGTAAATGTAAACAAAAAGAAATATTTTCATTATTAAAATTTATTAAATTATCATTTTGATCTACAATTTTAAAATTTATACTTGAAATGGTTTTTCTAATCAATGGAAAATATCTTGGTGTTGATATTTGTTGTACAATTCTATATCCACGAGGAACACTTCCATATGGAAAACTATATATACAATTTTTTCTTCTTTCATTGTGATTTGTTCCTTGTATTAAATCACATAATAATCTTATTGAAATTACATTTGAAATATTTGTAATCTTTTCACTAATAAATAATTTTCTTTCATCAGTTGTATTATTATCATATATTTTACCAGTGAATCCTAAAAATTCATCAAATTTATTATTATCTAGAAATGAAATACTATATCCTTTTTTAATCAACATGTTTATTTTTGCTGTTGAAATATTTAATGAAAAAGTAACAATATTTTCTTCACCATATCTCTTTTTAATCAATTCAATTATTAATTTAAATAAAACATCTTATCCATATACTCCAGGTGGAATTGTTATCAAGCCATATCTATTAACAACACCCATAGTATTTGGGTTTTTAATACCAAATTCATTATTATCTTTTGTAATATTACAAATTAAATTAAATGTTGTAAACTATGATAATCCAACTTCATAATTATAATCTTGATTTAATTCTAAAGGAATTGGAAAATTAGCAGGAAATTCTGATTCTTTAGAATCAAAATTTAAATCTGTTGAATATTTTGTAGATAAAAGATTAATCGTTTTTTCTAAACCCTTGTCCATTTTTAAAATAAAAAAGTTTAGGTTGAAATTGTTGAATTAATTTGGTGGAACAATTACAAAACCTGAACCTTCTTTTTCATCAACACTTGATTTTTGAAAAGGTTTTTTATATAAATTTATTATTTCTTCATACTCAGGAGGTCCAGGAATCAAAAATATTGTTTTTTGTTTTGATAATTCAAACAATTCTTCAGAAGTATATACTAAATCAGCATCATTTGATATCCCTTGAACGTTTTCGTTTGATACCGGTTGGTTTTCATCCAGAAATGGCTGAGTAGAGATCTCCAGAAATTTAAAATTTGATTTCATTTTATCCATAACTATTTTAAACATGATAATTTATATTATTTTATATTTATATTATATTTATATTTATATTATATTTATCATCTTTCCACTACCTATTTCAATATTTAATTCTTTTACAACCAAAACACAATAAAAACATTTTCCTTTAAAACCATCATTTTTTTGTCATTTCTATTGTTAGATTTACTCCATAATTGCTATTTTATCATCCTGTTCACTAACATCAACACAAAATAAAGAATATAAAATTTTAAAATCTGAAAACTTTAATTGTGGTTCAACTAAAAATTCATGACACATTAAAATATAACTTTTATATAGCATTAATTGATAATTCTTTGCCTTATCAAATGCTATTGATTTTCCGGGATTATAACTTGAATTTAATTGAACATTTAAAGATTTTAATTGTTTATCATTAACGCTTGATTGAATAAATTTTGAATTATTAGTTGTATAATTAATTTTTGAATCTTTAACTCCAATCAAAATAAATCTCGGTAGAGAATTTAACATTGTTAGTTTCCATAAAATTGTACTTCCTCCTAAAATATCTAAACAACCTGGTATTCTTTGAAGAAAATTTACATTGATTTGTTTTGGAATCCTGTTTAATCTTTCAAGAATTTGAGTTTCTAAATGTGGGTTACAAGTTATTGATGCAACCATCAACATCATTATTTCAAATTTTATTTTTTATGCACCATTTTCTTTTAAAGCTTTTCCATAAAAACATTTTTTATAATCTTCAATCCTTTCCATTTTCAATTCAAATGGTATTAAATAAATTATTCTATTATATTGTTGAAAGCATCCAAATATATTTTTTAAAGGATATATTACATCAAATGTTTTGGTTGAATAAAAAATTTTTCTGATTTTATATCTTTTATTATTTTCATCAACAGTACCAGTATCTGGAATCCTTCCACTTAGTTCACCATCTTGATTTTTAAAATTAGAATCAGTCATAATAAATTGTAATTATGAACTCATTTCACCTGGATATCTTATATTTTCAACTTCTGTTGATCCTAAAGTTATTGTCATTTGATTAAATAAATTTAAAAACCAATTATGTTCAAGAGTTATATCATCAGTTGAATCAACACCTGTAATTTCAAATTTATAATATATGAATGAATTGCAAATATTAAATGGATTTGATGATTGTTGAATTTGAAACAATAAATTTCCAGGTGAATTTAATGCTTCTGCAGACGAAGTTGATGGTAAAACTTCTAAATGATCTTTCTTTTTTAATAAATGATTAAATTTACTATTTTCATCCAAATTGAAAATCGACATTCAATTTATTATTCAAAAATTTAAGAATTCAAAAAATTTAAGAATTTAAAATTTGAAAATTTAAGATATTGTTTTTTTATCAATCAATTTCTTGTTTAATAATCTTGACAAAATTGCATTCATGTGATTTTCACAATTATTATTTCCTGCTTTTCTAGAAGCTAAATATTTTCTTAATTCATAAAATAATTCACAAGGATTATCAGATAAATATTAATACTTGGTGTTTTCTCCTTTAATTCCATCTCCTGTTGTTTCTGTTGATTCCTGGGGTAGTTGCGACTTGAATAGTCTTGCTTTAGTTAAATTTTCATCACCATATTCTTTAACTTTTTCAACTTGTTCATCATATCCCAGTGGAATTTGAACAAATGATTTTATTTTTTTATAATAATTTTAATAATTATAATAATTATATAATTATTTTTGTAATAAAGTTAATATCTTTTGTTAAATTCTCATATGTTTCAATATCACTTATTGGAACATTTAATTCTTCTTTAGAATTAAATGCATTTCCTTCAATTGTTTTTTCAATCAATTAGTAAAAATGTTTTTCTATTTATTATTTGATGTTATGTATATGTTATTCTCTTACTTGGTTAATACAGATTTTTTACCACCAATAGATAATATGGTTCCATCTTTCTCATGAAGATATATATCTGTAAAATGAGGTGTGATTGTTTTGTTACCTTTTATGACATCATGAATTACATTCAATTCTAATTTTATTGAATGAATTTGTTTTATGATTTCTTGATTAACCTGTGTTGATTGATCTTTAGTTTCTATATCCTGGAAATATTTTTCACTTTGAAAAGGAATCAACTTGGGATCTTCATCCCATAAAAAATCTTTTCGAGGTTCTTTAAAAATGTTTACTTCTCTAAGTTTATTTTGATTTAAAATTAATTCATTTTTTGTTTCTTTAATAACATCAATTGTTGGTTTTTCAATTTTGTAGCAATAAAATTAAAATTTTGATCTTGAAATTTTCTAAACATTAAATTTTCATTCCAAATATATTGTTGAATATTTAATAATTTACAATCTTGAATATATTTATCAAGATTAAAATCATTTACATTTCTAACCATTTTTATTCAAGAAAATTAAATAATTCTAATTAACTAAATAATTATTTTTTCATATACATTGTTATTTTCTTTATCCAATGAAATATAATTATATTTTATAGATAGATGATTTTCAAAACTATTAAATTCTTCCTTGTCTAAATTATCACTAAACAAATCATTAAAAATAATATTTTTATTTCTTTTTTATAATTTAAAGAATACGAAAAAACTATAATTACCTCGAATACTTCTAGATGGTAAATCATAATAATTTTGAGTTAAATAAATTACATTACAATTATTATGTCTACCTCGAGTAAAATAAGATTATATAATTTCTTGATTTTTCATGTTGATACAATCATAAAAGTTATTAAATTCTTCTTGGCTCGATTTAATTTTTCACATGGAATTATTTAATGATATTTATTACTCATCGTAACATTTTTTTATCAATAGTTTTTAATTCCTCAGTTGTTTATTCCCTACATTTTGTTTCTTCACATTAATCTTGATTTAGAAATAATCTTACAATATCTTGTTTAAAATCATTAACATTTCTAACCATTTTTATTTAAGAAAATTAAATAATTCTAATTAACTAAATAATTATTAAATTATTCCTTGTCTAAATTATCACTAAACAAATCTTTAAAAATAATATCTTTATTTCTTTTTTATAATTTAAAGAATACGAATTTGATTCTTTATAATTTTTAACAGCAGTTGTTATTCCTCCAGCTGCTCCAGCTTCTGCTGTTATTCCACCAAAAATTAAAGGTAATAAAGCTGTCAAAGGTAAAATACTACCTGAATGTTCAACTTGTTTTATTTCTGCTATTTTCTTTATACCAATGTATGATTTTTTTTTCCATCATATTCAATACTTGCTAGTTTATTTGTTTCTATTATTTTTCTTATTTTTTTTCTAAATTATCAACAGTTTGTGTATCAATAATTTCATCAACAATTTTTAATATAAATTATTAAAAAATGATTTTTTGGAGTTCATTTTGATAAAATTTACCTAGAATTTCTTCACCGGTTGAATCTTTGATTCCCTAAGTTATTGGTTTTGTGCCAGATTGTATTTCTGAAATGATAAAAATTTCTTAAGACCATTTATGTGTTGAACCTTTTTCAAATTTATTTTTCCATTTGAATATTCTTACTCGATCACCAATATTAAATTTTTGTTTTTCTTTTAAACCTTCATTAACATATTTATTATCATGGGTAATTTCTTTGATTAGATCAGGATTCTCATTTTCTTCTGTGGGGGAAACTCTTATTGTTCTATGAATTTTATTATTATATTTATTAATTAATTCTGGTAATACATCTATCCAAATTCTATTTCCACGTTCTGTAAATTTTTTATACATCTGTTGGAGAATAGGGTGGATTTTTATTTTTTTTTTCTAGGGTTTTTTTGTGCATCTACTCCCTAAACGCCATCAAGATTATTATTCTATCCCTCCTATGTACCCATGGTGATTTCCATGTTGGTATTGTACATAGGGGTTGAAAATTCATGAGCACGTGAGCTCCATTTCTAGAACTACTCCTCATGATATTTTCACTTTCGGGTTCTGGACTGCCGATGGAAGGTCTTACGTTTTTCTCTTTCTATACCCCTGTTCTTACTCGTCTATTCCTACAATTTCCATCATTATTTGTCATCTTTACCCATTATTTATAAATGTATTCTTCAAAAATTTGGGTAGCGTTCCTCCCTTATTTTTTGGTAAATTTCCTATTTCATTTGTTTATTCCCGATATCGACTACATTTGTCCTAGTTTGCCTTAATCTTTCCCTATATTAAAATTTTGATTAGCAGTTCCTTAACTCCCGGTACATTTCCCATGATTTTAAGTAGTTACAACCCTCTGCGATCACTTTAATCAACATTTCTCTCTTCTGTCAAATTATATCATTTAACATTTGGAAAAATACTTTCAAATTTACATTCCTACACTATCTTATCCTTTCCTACTTGATTTTTAATTAATTTTCCGACAAAATTTTAAATTTTCACTACAAAACATTATTCCCCCTTAACTTAAGTCGCACTTCCCGATGTTTAAAATTTTCTGCTCGCCTCGACCGACGTTTCCATCAGCCGTTGCGAGTCGTTTAACGATGCCCTGCGGGGAGGGTCCTGTGCCATTTTGCCAGGCCCCGTCGCGGACAGACCGAGATTTCGACTAGGCGCGACCCACAATCACAACTAGGGAACTTAATCCCCAGCCGGACCGGGATCTGCCTAATCGATAGCTATTTCAATATATATATATAAATAAGATTTTAAGGGGACTTGTCAGTGGCACCAAAGGATTCCACGACCATCCAGGATAAAATCAAAATAACAAGACTTTAACTTCAAAATATATATTTATACAAGAAAACAATACTTACAATCCATAGTCATGCAACCAAATTGGAAAAATTGGCATAAATTGGCATAAAAATTTTGTCTAAAAATGACTCACTGTTTGTCTAAGAATGTCTAGAAATTTCTACAAATTTTCTGCTTGACTAAAATTGTCTAAGAAAGTCTAGTAGTCTAAAATTCTGTAGACTGTAAGTCTGTTAGAAATTATGAAAATGACTGCCGTATATATAGTGTTTTTGTGCCTGTGTGCGACCAATGGGCGATTTTTAACCATTTTTGGGGCTTTTTAATTATTTTATTTATTTTGAAATATTTTTTTAATTTTTTATATATTTTTCTTTATTTTTTGATATATTAATATTTTATTGTTGGATTTTATTTTTATTATTATTTTCTTACAATATTATTTTTAAACCCCAATATTTTGTTTTCTGGTCGCCTCTTCTGCCTTTGTTTTTTCTAAACCTTATTTTGCAAGGTTTTGGCAGTTTATTTCATTTCACGTGTGTTTCTTTCTGCAGCTGTAGGCTTTTCAAGGATTTTAATTAATTATTTGTTTTATTTAATTTTGTTATATTTTTATTTTGTTTTAATTAATAGGTTTTTATTTTATTTTTGATATCTTCTTGCGGTGCGTGCTTATGTTACAGCAGCCATATTGACAATTTCCAAACTACATTAATTATTTCGGTTTAATTTATACAATTTTAACTTTTTTTTTAAATTGGTTTTGTAATTTTTGTTTTAATTTTGGCTCTGAGCCCAACACATCCAATTTTTCAATGTTCTATTAAATCTTTCAATTATAGGATTATGTGAACCATAATTTGATCTATCACCAGGTGAATTAAAAGTTGAATAAATTTCAATATTATTTTCTTGTATAAATTCTTCAAATATTTTATTATAAAACTCTTTACCATTATCAACATATAATTTTTAGGAATTCTATTTGGGGTTTCTTCAAATAAAAACTCGAATCCTTCTTTAATTGAATTTCCTGTTTTGTTTTTAACGGTAAAACCCAAACATATGTAGCATACAAATCAATAACTGTTACAATATGTCTATAATTTTTATTATTTTTAGAATTTACAGTTTCTAATAAATCTGCTGACCAAATATTATCTTTATTGAAAACTTTTGTTTTTAAATATTTTTTAGGTTTTCGTTATTCTTTATGTAATTCATTCGCTAGAGTAGTATTTTGATTGTCTGTAATTGTTGGTATTTCTCCGAAGACAGTCGCTTGCGCTCCTTCAATGCGATCTTTGCTTTCATTGCTATTTTTCCTATTGCTCTTGAAAATCTTTCAGAAAATGTTGTATTTTGAATAAAATTTAAATCTTGAATCAAATCAATATCTGCTTTTTGACGAGAACGAATATCTTCTTGACGATACGCTATGTCATGTTTTAAAGCCACTGCATCAACTCTATTTATTAGTTCTTCTCAGGGTTTAGGATTATTATTTTCATCAAGTCTTATATCTAAACGAGCTCCTGGCGAAACATCTCTCAAGTTTCAAAGAGAGTCGGACTATATTTTAAGGAATCATTAAAGCTGATTAGACTTTTTTGTTCATAAAATGCAAAAACGTCTCTGTATGCATCATATTTTCATTTTAATATTTTGAATCGAAATCTGAATTTTGAAATTTGTTTGAAAAAGACAGGAGTTTTTCTTAACCTAACCTTATTATGAACTAAAACTTTCTAACAATACCTCATTATAAAATTTACAAATAAATAAATTTTGTTTCTTTTTAAGTGCATCTCGACCTCCTCACATGTGAATTATCCTACCGTAAGCAGATTTATAATTCACAAAAAACTAATGATAATTTGATTACTTCTCAGATTATCTATCTGAGTTAGATAACAAAATAAACAAAAAAGATGTTGAAATAGTAATGCAAAAATAACTCAAAAATGATAATCAAGGTTCTAACTAGCAAATGGGCTGTTTTTCATGCAGTCATTAGAATCAAATATTTTTGTTTAAAACATTACTGCCAGCTAAATGCTCCATTGCTGTCTTTGTTTTTATTTTCAAAATACATGAAATCCTAAAATTATATTAATAAAATATTTATTAAGAAGCAAATTAATTACAATGAGAAAAACTGCTGCTAGAACAATAGCTTTATATTTCACATCTAGATCCATCGGAAATTGGACGCCAAAATTATCTGCAGTTGTATAAAGTTCTTGGGCCCAACCAGACCATTGTTTTGTAATCTTTCCTATTTCTAAATCTCCATTTGCTGTCATTACCTGAATTGGTAATGACTTGTGAAATAAAATTTTTATTTGTTTTATGAATTACATGTAAATATTTTTTTCTTAAAATTTAATTAAATGGGTACATGCCGATGTCAATTACGAAAATAATAATATAAAATTAATTTGAGGCCCCTAGTAAAAGTTATTAAGACAATACATATTAATTAATTTAAATGTTTACGGTTTACAAATGTATACACAGAAGCATATGAATAATAACACTCAAACTTTGATTAAATCCATTCGATATAACTATACGCGTTAATCTTCATTTGTTTTATCTAATTTATTTACAAATAACTTAGCTAAAATAATACATGCAAATATTGTCTGTATTTTTCTGTTTAAAGTAGATATAACTTAGAAACTTAATTTATAACTTTAAAAACCTAATTTAAAAAATAAAATCATATCGAAAAGAAAATAAATCAAAAGAAAGCACAGAAATTATTTGACTTACTCCAACTGGATAATCGTCCCCTGGACAATAGCAAAAGCAGTAATGCGGGCCGTGTAATCTTAATATTATGTTTTTGTCTTTGTCCAATATTGCATAACGAACTTGGCATCCTTCATAGAGTTGTTTTACATAACCAATTACTTCACCAGGGGGAGCCTGGACCTCTAATTCATCCCGTGAACATTTAGAACAATTGCAACATGGGCCCATATAATGGCACTTTAGTGGTCTTCTAATTTCCATGACCACCTGGTTAGAATTGTCATACACATAAATGACAAAGGATCGGTTGCTTCCACACCAATATCGCATGCAGCAACCATTTTCTAATTATTATATTAACTATTGTTTTAATGAACAAGTTGAATAAATTTTTATTTAAAATATCCACTTTAACCCTTAAACGAGCAGCGATTCATGTTTGAATAATTTACTTTAACTCAGAGCTTCTTAAGCTTTTATAATTCACGACCCCATTTATGATTGAGAATTTCTTGACGACCCCATACAAATATAAAAGAAAAATAAACTTATATTATATTAAAATTCCTATAACATCTTCTAATTCTAAGTCATAGTAAATGTTATTCAAGTTATTACAATACTCTTAATAGAAATGCAGGTACAAACAATATTTCCGAACTAGAAGATTTTATGATATATTTATCTACGATAATTGTTATTTTATCTTTATAACAATAATTTTACAAGTTAAAAAACATTTTCTGTTAAATTGTATTTTTATCTCTCGCGACCCCAGAATTTTGCTACGCGACCACAAATGGGGTCGCGACCCATAGTTTAAGAAGCCCTGCTTTAACTAACTGTACTTTAATATCAATTATAAATAAATAAATTTTATTTACATTACTGATATTATAATTAATGAAAACTGTGCATGTTCAATATTTTGGCGATGTCATTTTAATACTTTGAGATATTTAGTAAAAATTCGCGCATTTAAGAATTAAATAAAGCAGTTGTAAAGAAATGAATAAAACAAAAAATGGCCTAGATTTACTAATGGAATATTTTACACATTTTGATAACAGTAGATTGACAAATTTCAAAATCTCTATTATTCGTTTGTTTACAATTTATAAATTACAATTAATATAGTAAGCTCTTAAAATTACAATGTATATTTTAGACATAGCTAAACGACATTTTCTACAAATTAATGAAACCAATTTTTTTTAACTCGAGACCTATCAATAAAACTTTCACTCCTCCCTCTTTATATAAATCTAATAAATATAAATGCAGATGAACAAACGGTCTTTACAAAGATTTTGATAGATGGTGAACAAGCCTTTTGCCTAACTGTAAAAAGGAAATACGTCAAAGAAGGCAAGAATTAGAAATATTATATGAAATAAATAACAAAGAATGGATCGTATTAATCTTTATAACGGATGGATGAAGACATAGAACAAATTATCAACGTTATTTTAATATTTTTTATTATTTTTAAAAACAGTAAAATTTTTAATTATGTTTCTTTAAAATATTTCAAGTTCTATTAATATTACATAAATATTTCAATAATTCAATGTTTTTAAATAGAACATTTTAAAGCTTTTAACCTTCTTTCGCATAGAAAACTGACTGTCCAAGAATATTATTTACCAGATATTTGTTATTCGTATCGTATTCAGTGAAAACTAAAATAATAAAATAAAGTCAATGATAAAAAATATAAATATATTTATATATTAAAAATCGCGAATTATAAATTTGGTTTCTAGTCAAACCTCGAATCGCATCAGTAGTCCGATATTTCTATAATTTTTCATCGCAAATAAATTAGTTATTTTGTATTGTACATTTTGCTGTCGTTGAACAGCAAATTTGTTTAGTTCACTGTCAACATTTTACAAAAAATTTTCAGCTTTGAAATAAATATTTTTATCATAAAAATCAATTACTAAAAATATTTAAATGTAGAAAATTTTAATATAATTCCACATTGTAATTTAATATTAACAAAAACATCATTTTAAATTATAAAATATATTTTAAATTTATTATATATTTAAATACTCAAAAATTCTAACTTTTAAATATTTACAATTATTTACTAATAAAGATTCACTATAATTTGCTTAAAACAAAATATTTAATTTCAAAAATTTGTTTTTGATTATTTTAACTATTTTAACAAAATTTTCGAAGTATTTAATTCTCGACTGAAAACGCCTTATAAAAATTATGTGAAAATTTGATATATGCATAAATCAGAACTCTGAAATTAAATTTATTTATCAAATACGCCTGATTCAGTTCATTAAAAACTTCTATTTTAGAAGTTTTAATGAACAGCCAATTACATTTATGGTTAAGTTTATGAATTAGCTATTTTTAAAATGGCTGACAGGTAATTTTTTTAATAAAGTATATTTTAGGGCTTGGATTGTGACCTCGTATATTTATGAATCATTGAATTTCCCAAATTTATAAAAATCTTTCTCATTTTCAATGGTATTAATGATTTGGATTTTTTTATACTTTATAAAAAAAATTTTTAAACTTAAGTTATCGGAAAAGTTATGTTTTCCGTATTTTTTAAACTCCTCATTTAAAGGTTCTGGTTCCACTGCTCCTAGTAAATTGCAAATGAGGTAAAAACTCATAAACCTAGAGTTTCGATTGATATTTTTGAAATATCTGAAAGATTGTAAAAATATTAAATTGATTGAATTTCATGAAAAATCTTACGAAATTATTTCTTAATTTTCTCTACAACTCAAAGTAGAGTTATTGGTGTTTTTTCAAAAATTTTCGGCTTTAATTTAAAAAAAACTAGTCTAAAAAGTTACTAAAAATAGTTTTATATAGAGTTTTTATTGAACTGAACATTTCTTCATTTTGAAAGTTTGCATGCATTATTTACTGTATTATGTTTTTAAGTTAAAAATTTTTTTTTCTAATTCCTTCCTTCCTATAATATAATTTTTTATTCAGTTGAACAAATTACATGCAGACACGGGTAAGTATGTATGTTCCTATATTATAACTTTATTGATTTTTTCATTTTATTATAGGAGTTTTTAATGAACTGAATCAGGTGTATGTGTTATTGAGTACATCTTTGATTACTTGGACTTGTTTCGATAGAATATTAACTGCTAGAATATAAGTTGGTATGTTAATCCAAGCAGATAAATGAAATAACAAACATTTACTGAAATTTATGTATTAGCTATTCTAATAACCTTTTAGCTTATTAGGAATTTATAAATGAGATTTTTCGGATTTATTTTTGTAAAATATAGGTCATTAATTTTGCATTAAAATTTATAATATTAATAATAAGTAGAATATTATAATTGAGTTACTGTTCATACAAAAAATTCTACATATCGAATGTTTGAAAGCATTTTTTACTGTGTATGTTTGTTAAATTTATTTTTTCTTCGACTTTCTCATTTTCTAAATACATGGAGTCAAATTGAAAGCTCTTCCTGGTATAATTTTTATCAATATCCAAAAGGCTGGCTGTGAGTTTTTCAGGGCCTCGGGAAAGTATTATATACTGGGCCCCTTTCCAAAAAGGAAGAAACGATACATGAACATAATTTTATCAATTTGTTTAATGAAATATTTATTTGTGAAAAGATGCCCTTTTAATAGTTGAGAAATTAAAAATGGAATCCAATTGTTCAATGTTTAAAATTACTTTTTGTATACGAATATAATACGCAACCTTATTTTTGCGGACTAAAATATGAAAAAAATGTGTATTATAGTCAAGATTATTTGGTACATAGATATTAAAAATGCAGGAAAGACCTACGTTAACATCCGACTTGTAAAAAACGTTGCATTTGATTCAAAAACTTGCCCTGGTTACTAATAATTGTTGAAATAAGAAAGCTCGGGTCCTCGGCATATCCCAACAACTTTAACTGGCAAAAAGCCAGTGAAACAATTATTTGTAAGTTAAAAGAAATTACAGGCAGTCTAATATCCAACTCCTACTTATTGGATATATTAAAATATATTTAATTGATGTATTTATCTTGCCTTGTTTGTTTATATTATTTTCATCTAATAATTTGATTTATCTAAGAGATTACTTGAATTCCAATAATTTAACTGATTAAAATTCATAGCATACAATGTTATCACGAAAGAAAATTAAATTCAATGATATAAAATCATTTGTGCCCAAATCTGATTGGCTGATGTTGCGGTACCCTATTATTTATACCATGGTGTAGCTCAATGCGTAGAATCAGAGGCCAATGAGCTTTTGCGGGCTCAACAGTAGAAATCGGGCAATTGTAATTTTACTCAGATAAATAATGTACTTTAAAAATATACTTTTCGTTTTATTTAGATATTTTATTTATTTATCTTGGGTTTAGACTTGTGTAAAGATCAATTACCCCAAAATCTTATGATCTTAATATTTTCATTTCAAATTACATTTTATTTTTTTATTTGATTCCATTTAATAATAAGTTAATTCAGTTTACTCAATTTTGATTGCTAGTCATTAAGTCAGGGGCGGCACAAAGCGGTAAGCATATTAGGCATCGCATGGGGCACATACTAGGTTGGGGGGCGAACGTTGAGACGAATTTTAAAAATTATTATTCTGACTTGCCTTAATTTCAAATGAGAATGATGTTTGTGACGACATTGATTAAGTTATGAATATAAATATAAATTATATTATTGCTATAAAGTTTTTAGTAATTAATAAAGCTAAAAGATTTAATCTTCAAATGTAAGTACTTTAATTATTTGAGTTATTGATACTTTTTATATTTAACTTTTCTTATAAAAAAATTATGCTTGTCTTCATTTACCTTCAATTAAATCAAATAGCTGCTTCACCAATAGCTGATTGATCTGAGTCAAATATTCAAGTCCTGGTGGACATCCCGGAACCACAGGAGCGGTCACCCATGTAACTGTCAAAAGAAAATCAAAAACATTAATAAAATACATAAAAATTATCAAAATTTATTTGAAAGAATAAAGTATAACTTATTTTTGAAATATTTGTCAATTTTCGAATTTTAGTAAGTAGAACTGTCTTTATCAATATATAGTTTGAGTTCTTTTCATTATGAATTTATTATCAAAAAATATAATTATTTTAAATTAAAATATCAAGGCACGAATAACCAACTGGGGTAAATTTGTACTCTAAACTGCATGGATAGGGAGCTGCACCATGAGACCAGAGCCACGGAGCTGGTTTTTTTTTATAAGTCTTAGTCGGAACCATGGAGTCGGAGCCTTGAAATAATATTCCGTCTCCTCAGTCCCGTTCGCAACATTAACTGAAATAACATATTTTAAAACGACGAATGTATTTTTAAGAACTTTTTTTCGTATTTCGAATTTCTGCGAATTTTATAATTCACGTATAAAATTGTAATCATTATTGGTAAGATATTATTTTTTTGATAACTTTTTAATTAATATTTCAGTTTAATTCAATTAAAATTTAATATCCCAATGGACAATATGAATAAAAAATTTCTTGTTTATAATTACTTTGAAAAATCAGAGAATGAAAATGTTTGGATTTGTAAAATATAAAGAGATTAGATTATATGCAATTTGGAATTAGCTGATAAAACATATAATTTGAAGCGTCATTTAAAAAAGTATTATATTAATATATTTTGATTCTGTCATTGAAGAAGACAAACTAAAGAAAGACACAAGAGTCGCCAGAACAAGACCTTCAACCATTGAACAATCCTCAGTTTTACAATATTTCGCAAGTGAAAAATTGACGATATCAATAACAAAAGAAAATTTTAAAAGGAATTTAATTCAAATGGTAGTCAACAATGGAGTAGCATTCCAATTATTTTCTTCGTTTGCATTTATTGGGCTAAATGAAGAACTTGAATATAAATTAGGAGTTTCGCTAGAAAGACATAATATTATAAATATTGTTATAGAAGAAGTTACGAAACAGAAAATGTATCAATAAAAATGTTACCTGACAAATTTTGTTAGGTGAATTTGAAAAACTTTGTTAAAATTTGGAATTTGTTTTAATTTGTTTATTGCTAGGTAACATGTTAACAAACTGTTATTTATTCTCTATTTATTCGAAATAATCTTAAAGGTTTCTAATCAGCAGTTTATCAAAGATCCAACTTAGTAATCGCTGTGATTAAAGCTCATTATGCTGATCAGATAATGCAATTGTTGTTCAAGTTATATAGCTAAGTATAGTCATACATTGGAAATGTCATCAGATGGAATTGTGATAACAATTTCAGTTTAAATCGCTGAATAAACAATGCAAATATCATTTACAATTAATTCAGATTATGATAAGTTAAATTGAAAGATAGTGTTAGTTATACTCCAATTTACTAGGTTGAAAGTATTTTATGTTGAAACCTATACGGTTTCCGTCAGGTTTGAGTAATGTAACTTGAGCTGTGTGAGTTTATATATATTTATCAGTTTAATTCAAAAAATCTCCTTCGATTACGAGTATGTTGTAGCTCGGTTTCGTTTGTGTATTATTTGCAATAATCGTGTTGAGGATACCTAAATAATAGAGTAAAATATTTAATAAACATGTAAAATAATTGGGGAAACAATCAGAAGTGAGTAAGATGTGGTTCTGGAGCCTCATAAAAAGAGAATGAAAAAGAAATGTTGAACAACGAGAAAGGAATAAGAGAAAATCAATAAAAACAGACAGTTAAATCAAAGAAGGTCATTTATAATTAACAAGTGCAAATTTTGGTAAACAAAAACAAAATTCGCACATCATCTCGAAAGCCCTTTCAAGATAAAATCTGGGAAAGGGCATCTCCAAAAAATGATTTATCATGACAGCCGTCAGTGATCATGGTGGCCCAAAATGAATTAGCGATTAAAAGATATCAGAAATTCTATTCGACATCAGTTATTGAATGATGGAGTATAAAAAGGAAGCGCAATTGAAACACAACACAAAAATCAGGCAAAACTTGCGAAAGACAAAAACTACGAAAGACAAAAACTACGAAAGACAAAAACTACGAAAGACAAAAATTGCGAGAGACAAGAAATTTGCAGGAGACAAAGAATTGCAGAAGATAAAGAAAGACAAAAATGAAATTAAAGAGAAATTAAGCAAGGTCAAAGCAAAGCAAAGCAACTAAATCAGAGTTACCGATCTCAGAAACCAACCGCAGTAGTCAGGTGATTGTAAAGCTAATTGATCCGAAAAGTGCTATTCCTCCCGAAGGGTCGCAATAAGCACTAAGTGTGATTGATTGATAATTCGTTGTGTCATTTTAAAGTGGAGATAAAGTGTATTAATCAATAAAGTTTATATCGTTTAGAGTTCGTTACTGTTGTTTAAAGCACGCTTGGAGTCAGATCGATAATAATTTCTATTCGAATTCACCGACAACTCCAACACATTGTATGATTTGAAATTGGGAAAAGTTTCCCAAAAATAATTGAAAAGTAGTTTGCAAAGAAAAGTGAACTATTTTGCTTTCTATGCTAAATGCTCGCGAGCATTCTGACAAATGGAAAAGAATTTCTAGAATTTTTGTTGATATTTCTGTGACCAAATGCTAATTGATAGATTTACGGTGAATCAATTCATGCTCATTTGGTCTTATTTTTTACCTTGACAACAGAATATATATGATAACACGTTTCTATGGTAACTGAAATGATTTAAATTTTTGTTTTAATTATGGATTACTTTTCAAAGTAATTTGTTTTGAATATCTCACTAAAATTTACTGCTAAACAAACTAGCACAAATTGAATAAATTTGAAACTCAAATTTTCTTATAAACAAACTTAAATGTTCAAGAAATCACTGATTTACTATTGTTCACTGAATAATAATTTAATCTTTCTACATTTGTCCGCATTTTACAATCAACGTCTGTCTGCATAGAAAGATCACTAAACAAACTGCGCAAGAATAAAATTGATTGGTTTTGATATTTGATCTCTAATCCAACATTGACCTTTAGTTTTACTAGCACGTTGTTTGGTCTACTGTCACTCTTTAGTTCTCACATACTCACAGCTTCACTTGCACTTCTATATTCACTTCAAATTTAAAATCAAAATCGTATTACTATTACTACAACTACTAAGTAAGTTATGGCCACTCATAAATGCTCTATTAACGTTAGTACTATTATATAGTTTATAGGAAGTTTTTATTATTTCATTAACTAATTAGTAATTTTACAATTACATATCCTGGAGCTCCTTGTTGACTTACAATTCCAACCTTTTATTTGCCCCTTTCTACAAAATTTTAATTTTTAAATTTTATTTAATTCCGCACTCGACTTTTAACCTTTAACCTCTAATGCTTTAATTTTCTTATGCATTTATAACAATTCTAACTTTAATTGGCTGTTACAGGAAACTATAAATGCTATCGTTGTAAATAGGTAGCCTTGCTTGTTGTCTCTGGCATATATTAAATAGCAAAAACGTTTATTTGAGCACTAAATCAGCCCCACATATAGTCCGCCTTGAGGCAGGCGCATGCGTTAAAGCGTTAGACACTTTCATTGCGCTCCAGCAGCTATCTTCAATTTTAATTTCTCATAATTTGAATAGATGATGTTTGTGAGTTTTATATCAGAGAAGAAATAAATAAATTATTTTATCAAATTATCTTTATCTGCATTGAAGTTTTACTAGTGCCTCTGCGGCACAAGGATAATGTCTGTGATTTCTGCATTTCTTTACATAAAATGTGAAAATTTTATGTTATCAACAACATAAAAAACACTAAAATATTTAGAAAAGTGCGCGAGAGGGGAAAAATCACTAAAATCTAAAATCTGTAATTGTTTAATTCTTGAATTTATAGTTTGGAAAAAAATGCCCAGCATTGGAAAGCATGATTGAAAACGACCGGTTGAAAATTTTTTTGTTTAAAATTGCAATGATTAATCTAGAAGCACAAAAATGTACAGAAACAGAAAATCGCTAATTAATTAGTTAAATAAATACGCAAACAAAATGGAAATAATAAAATTGAATTCGAGTCTCATTATCATGTTGTAGAGTTGAGGAAAAGGAATATAAATTGGGAGTCGAGGAAACAAATAAAACAATAAATTATCACAAGTTTAACTAATCAAATGGATGGAAGTAATATTTTAGGTTTTTTATACAGATTATTTGGCAATAAAAAGAGAGGCCAAAATTAAAATTTTGGCACTAGTCATGATTAGAAAAAGATAGAAATTGAGTTAAAACTTCAATATAATTGTTTTATTTATTTTCGCTATGACTATAAATCGATTTTTTACCTTAGGTTCGACACTGCTTTTCCACTTTTCACTTTTAAATGAAAATAAAGGAAAGAAAATAAAAACTATCAAAAGTGAATAAAAAAAAATTATGATAATTGAAGAATAAATTGAAAAATGGACGAGTTGAATATTGCTATTACATTTGTGCACATAGATTCGTTATTCTACAGTAAGTTGATATAGGTTTTCATTGTTTACACGTTATTTTACAGATTATTGTGTTAAAATGTAACTCACCCGGCACAAGTGAGATAATGGGCAAAAATTTGATATATACTTTTTACACTAAAATTTTATTTTTTGACAGAATGTGGTACATGTAATTGCAATGTAATTGCAATGGGATGTTTGATTTCTCCATCCCCTATTTGTTAACCTTTATTTGTATGATTGTTTGCATCTTTGATTGATTATCTTGATTGTCTGTGTCATCGGATTATATCATTACTTATTATTATCTCAATGTTGCATGTATTGTAGACACACATATTGTATATATATATAGCTTAGGGCTCTCAGACGTCCCGGAAAACCGGGATTGTCCCGGTTTTTATGTTTTTTTATGTTAAAGAATTTATTTATTTTTGATTTTCTTTTTTAAAATGTGAAATGAATATTTTTATTGTAAAGTTCCTTATTTGTGTTATTAGTTTTAAGTTAATTTTTTAATTATATACTTAACCTGCTGAAGTAATGGTTTAATTTTTTATTTTAAAAATTCTTTGTCTCGGTTTGCAGTGGTGAAAATCTGGCAGCCCTAATATAGCTTTAAAATTATAAAAAAATAAACATATCTGACATTAAGATTACCTCGAGCCTGCTGTTGTTGTCTTTGTGGATTTCTATTTTCCATGTTCATTTGCATTTTACGTTATCTGAATAGTTTTCTGAAATATAAATATGAAGATAAATTAAATTAATTTTTTCTGTTCTGTAAATTAATGTTGTAAAATGTATTCCACATTTACACAGTAACCCATATAAACTCAACAGTTATTAATATCAAACAAATCTCATGGACACAATGGCAAACCTCGTAAACTTTCAAGAGGGTATTAACCATCAATTCATTTATCAACCTGCCAAAATCTCGTATCAATTGGCAAATGAAAACTTATAAAATTAAAGCAACCCCATAAGATCAAACAACAAACCAAGTAAATACAAAAGTTTTTCAATGAAAAATTAAATAGGACTTTTCTATAAATGATAAGCCATGTTTTGGGAATGTGTCATCAAAGTCAGGAAAAAGTCAAGGATCTCTTAGATGTCGAAGACAGAGATCAGTGCAATACTCAACAATCGGCAAGAATCAATTCCATCTTCACTGGGCCGATAATCAAGAACACATATCGCTTTCTCGTGATTCTAGACTCTAGAATCGAGAGTATATGTCAATGTCCAAGTACATTCATTCCTGATTTTCATTCAAAGATTTACTTCATGGCATAATTATCAAATATGCCAAACTTTGATTTTTTGAGGTAAATATGTTTGAGGACTGTATGATAAAGCACATAAATGCCTTCCACATTGGCGAATTTTGAATTATATTTATATATTTATTTCCTTAAATATATAGTGTCACATAATTTTATACATAATTTTATTGCTGGCAATCCTACATAAACTTCACTTATAAAACAAATTTGATACCTAAAAAACTTTGAATTACTTCATAAGTTCTTTTGGTCCTAAAAAGACAAAACAATGGAAAATTGATGCTGATGAATCTTTTGTTTTAATATATAAAATTCAGTTTCAATACAATGTACGTAGAAAATTTATGTGAACATATTTATACAATTTTCTTTCAGAAGACCTCCAGATGTCGAACGAAAAAATCATTCCAATGACTAATGAAAAAATCAGTCTTTCCATATTTTCCTATTAATGAGCTTTTTTCTCACTATGTCTAATTACAAAATAATAAAAACTTATCATTACCTTTTGTTATAAGTGTAGCTAGGTTTCAAGCTTCTTGTGGATTTCAACCCATATTTAGAAAATAAAAAGCCTTTATTTAAGAGTAATGGCAGCGAAATAACAGTTTAAACTTGTTAAAGGTTTGAATAATTCTGCTCAACATATTGTTCAAAGGCCTTACCTGTTAAACTTTAAGGCTTAAAGACTTAGCATCTTAAAACTTTCCAAAACTTTTTCTAAGCCTCTCACAGATCCCAATCATCTTTTGAAGATTTATTATAAGTGGAATATGAATAAAAATTCCTTACAGATTTTCCTTCTTTCACCACATACAATAATTGATAGATTTGCACAATTTTATATTAATAATCAAAATTAATAATTGAAAGATGTGGATAATTGATTCTTCACAATATTACTGATCTTATCTACACTCAATATTTCACAGAGTCAATGATACTTAAAATTACTGAAATATTGCATGTTAAATAACCCTTTTAAACAAGCATATTTAAACAACAAATATAAAACTTACTAAATTTCTGGTGAAAATAATTATGCTTACAAACTTTAATTGTTCGTGTGCAAGAATGATGTTTTTTATGATACTGATAACTTTATTTATATGCTTCATACCTTTGTAGTCATTTGTCACAGATTCACTGGTAATAATTGTGACTCAACAAGTTGGTGTCAATAAATGTTGAAATTTTTATTATATAATAATAATTAATAATAACTATATAATAATATTAATAACAATTAATAATTATAAATAACATATATATATATATATATTATTTTTTATTAATTTAATTTTTTAATAAATAAATATTTTTAAAAATATATTTTAAATTAATTTAAAATTTTAAAATTTATTTTTTACTTATTCTAATTTTTAAAAAAAAATTTTAATATATATATATATATATAAATTAATTTTTTGTTTAAATTAGTTTATTAAAGTCGATGAAACTGATCTTGTTATCACCGATGAATTAATTATTGAATCTTTGGCTCTTTTAAAAATTCTCAGTTTTTATGACATCAGAAATATACTCAAAATAGAAGTTTACAAAAAATTATCTTATTTATCTCAATTATATGCATAAATTTTTTTATTACACATCAATAAAAATTTTATAATTTTTCTACAAACTTTTTATGTCACAGCAAATAAAATACGTTTTTCGTTTAAAATTTAGACATCGAAAGTTTACATGCATATATTACTATGTGATGTGTATATGTGTTCAGTTTATTTTTTTCGATCCCTTTTTAGCTTTCTATAATTCATTGCAAGATTAAAATTCAATAAACAGATAAGTTTGTTTATAAAAATATTTAAAAAATTATTATTTAAATACAGATTTTGAAAACTCTTCTAAAATGACTTCATTCACAAATAATTTCGGGAAATATTTTGTTATGTGATTTCAGTAGTTTTCTTCCCGTTCTGTGATTTCGAATAGTTTTTATTGGAAGTTAATGAATCTGTGTTATATATATAATTAAATTTTGAATAATTTTTTGATAATTTTAAGGTTTTGTGTTGAATTTTAATGTATTTAGGAAATTTCGGGTTTCATTGTTTTTAATGCTGATTATTGAATAAATTAGGGTTAATCTATTATATTAAAAGCAATGTTATTTGCATATCTCGTGAGACATTATTGAGATTTAGTTTAAATTTAATTGAATGGTTATATCAGACTTTATTAAACCCTTAGGAATTCAGTTGATTTTTTAAATTTTTTTACGGATAAATTAACTGAAACTAAGAAAGAATTTTAATTAATTTTACATTGTCATATTTAAAATCTTTGAGATAAAAGGCAATCATATAAATTAATTTTAGATGTTATTATTTTCATGGATATGTTGACAAAAGTAATAGAATTATTGTCATTTAGAGTAATATTTAGAGATTTTTAAATGGTTGCTCAGTGTAGTTATTGGTATACATGCACAGTTTACGATACTGCTATAGAAATACCAAGGATTTATTGTTGTTTGATAAATTTTATTGATTTTCCCATTTATTATAATTATTTGAGCAAACAATTAAAGAGAAAATATGATTTCTGTTTTATGATTATACGATATATATTGGTTAAAAATTTGGAATCAGATATCAACAAATCCTTTTATTAATAAAATTATTCATTGCACTACAAATGCAATCTATCTGCAACATCGTTATGAGTAATATACATTCTGTGAATGTTTATAACTTTTGTATTTATATAATCACTATTTTATAAAATTACTCTAAATATTTTACTTATATTTTACCTAAACATTTCTAAACTATATCTAAAAATTATTTATATGTTATGTAAAATATTTTTGATATTCAATAGAAATGTTTTTTAATATTTAATGAAATTGATCAAGAAAATGTGTCTGCTCTTTAGTAAAAAACCAAAAGGTTTCCATATTTCTCTTATAGATAATTCAAAGTAGATATGAAATGTCAGTTTTAAATAATTACCAAAGAAATGATGAAGGTTTTGACTAAAATTTTGATAATGGCCCTGCGATATATAAAGAAATCTGCTTAAATGAAATAAGTTCATAACAAACACTCATATCAAATGTATTTCAGTACACACACATTGATAGAAAACCCAATTTTGGATGATTTTTGGAATTTAGACCTATTGTTAACATATTAGATCATCTAGAGGATGTCCAAACCGTAAATCTGTTTTAGTCAAAATCTATATAAAATTCTCATGTATTATTGAAAAATATCCATGGTTTTATAAACTATACTGAGTCTCACATTAGCAGCTGAACAATTTCTGGGAATGTATGATAAATTAAGCAAAACCTATCATTAGTTTTTCGGGGTTGAAGTTTATAAATCAAAACTATAACGAACTTAAAATTGCTCATCTAACTAATAGATAAAGCTGTTGGTGAAACTGAATGATTAACGATAAGTGCTGCACTATTTTTCTACAAAGTCATTCTGTTTTGTTTATAAAAACTGCTTAATGTCTTAATGAAGTTTAATATTTTGATGATTTTATTATTCATGCACACAATTCGAATGCAATAGCTGTATAAATGGTAAATGTTTATTTTCGACATGTTATGTACTCAAAAGGGTTTTAATGGTTTCCTCTATAAGACAACGTTTTAAGCCTCAACATTATAAAACAATCCATCACTTTAATTACACCAACACTTACCTATCTAATTTCCTTAATTTATTTAACCACATTAAAATGAATATCTTAGAGCCATACCAAACACCATTTTACTACCCGATACAAACTTACCCAACAATGTGAATTTACTCGTCCAGTAATAATTTTACCAACTGATACGTGTTACAATGTCTTTAACCCTACAAAAATTAACCTAATTATACCATCATAACCCATTCAATCCCAATAATTTTATTGAACCTCACTAAAACTTACTCATCAGATCTTCATTTATCAGTACTATGGTAAGTGTTAGCCTGGTAGTTATACCCGATATTAGTACACTTTGCACAGGTAAATATATCCATTTGAAAAACTTTCATTTGTATGATCACGAGCAGGCAAGATTTTAAATTAAAGTTACTTTAATATTTTAAGATAAATCAAAATAAGAACTTTAAATATGTAAACAAAAATAGATATCTAAATTATAAAGTTAAAATTTTAAAATCAATTTAAATTTTCAAATTAAAATGTAAACTATAAATTAATATTTATAAATTTTTATTCATATAAATTACTATATACTTATATTAAAGTTTTTGTTTATTTAATAATTACATAATTATATAACATTTAATTTATTTTTAAGTATTAGTAAACTTTGATTATATTTTATTTTTAGATATTTAGGCTTCTTTACATTAGTTGTATGCAATTCAGATAAAGAATTTTTTCGTCACATTAATACCATTTTAAATACCAAAAGAAAATAATCTAATTGGAATTTAATGAAGTCCTCAGAACATAAAATATTCGTTTAAGTTAAATTTTAATAATATAACTTTGATAATTTTAGAAATATATAATTTAATTAAACTTTCATCAGCATAAATATAGAAAATTTATTAAATCAAACCTTATTTATAATCGCAGTTTGCTTGGAATCTTGAAGAGGTAAATAATACTCAAAATTAGAAAAATAATCCTGCAAAGTCGTAGATGTAGATATGTTAATAATTTATTCTCATGATTTCTGTCAAATGGTTTTTAGGATTATCGAATTTTGTGCTTTTAATTTATGTTTAATATACTTTTTGCTTAATTTATTACAAGTTATTTTTTGACAGGTGATAACTTTTATATAGTTTGATAAGCGGATAGCGGAACCCAGTATATAAATGTCTAAAATAATACTCAAAATTTTTTACTTATAAAAATTGTTTCACGAATTATTGATTTAATATCAATTACGATTCATATTTTAATAGCTTTGCAAGTTTGCAGAAATTTCAGTAGCCAGCGCATCCAATCTAATTGAAATTATATAAATTTTGTACACGTTATTTTATGCGGATTACTTCCAAATGAAAAACAATTAGGCGTAATATATAAAAAAAAGAATATTAATATTTAGAATAATGTTAGGATATTACGAAAAAGCATGGTAAAATCAATAAAACACCAAAATGGTAAAAATGCAACATTAGTTAAAAAATTTACATAAATTCGAAAGCAGTATTGATAGGGGAAAATTGATATGGTTGAACGCCAAATCGAGAGACGAGTCCAGAAATAATAAGAAAAATTTAGTGAGGGGTCCCTAGAAAATAAAATAAGATAAAAAACAAATTAATTAAAAAAATTAATTACTAATGGGAAGCTCAAGGCAATGGGAAACCCGAGAGATGAGAAAAACCCGGCGTGTAAACAAAACAGTAGAAAAGGGTAAATTGGCCTAAACAATATTAAATTTGAGCCACTGATCTATGGGGAAGTAATTATTTTCTAATGTATAATTTAGTAAGGTATCTAACGTTGTTGACAAATGTCGGCTAAGGTGGTCTGTGGGGAAGTATTTATTTTTAATAATTTAGTATGGCAGCAAATGTTGTTGACAATTGTCTGAAAACAGTCTGAGCAGGAGTATAAAAGAAAAAGGGAAAAACACGAAATGGCCAATGGTTGAAGCAAACGAGTAGTCTAGTCAGGTCAGTAAAAGAATCTAAACCCAAATAAAGTCAAAGGTTATCTATCAGAAAAGGTGATGATCCATTGGATAACCTATCTTAAGGTAATCAAATTTATTCGGTGGTTGAATGGTGAGAATAAATCACAAATTGTAATTACAAAACATTGAAATAAATCGGATTGAATTGTAACTGTGTTAAAGTGCAAATAAAATTATTCTGTGTTGGGTGTACTTATTTGATTTGAAAAGAACACGAGGAGTCAGAGAGCACCGACTTTAACCCAACAATAATGATGGTAATAATATTGTTGATAATTATTCTATAATTTTAGACTAATGCAGAATTTTGGCTGCGATCATTCGATCTCGACGAGTTGAATTCTAACTGGACAAATCAATATAATTGTAAATTTAAATATAATGGGGTTTGGTGGGTCCTCTTTACCCTTTATTAAATTATTAATTTGCAAGTTAGTCATCGTGGTTGGCGGCTGTAATCTAGCTAGTCGGAGGCCTCTGAAAATAATTATTTTTGTCAGTAATAAAACATTTATTAATTTGGTCAAAGTGCGTATGACGCTTTGTCATGTCCACGCATTCATAAGGAAAGTTGTGAATTCTGTAACTACCCGGACAATTTAGACTTAATTTGTGCTATTACGCCCAGGTACTTTTTTGACCCCACTTGGGGAGGCACAGACGAGCCTTGTGCACGCGAACGAATATCCAGCATGTCTCTTAGGCACAGGTATTTGTTCACCGTTCAATAGGCCTGGCAATAATAAAGCATGCACTTCATTTTGTCCTTTCTTGCCTTCAATTTTATTGTTTTTAATAATTTACCTACATTATTTGATAACCATTAAATTTTAATTAATTAAATAACTTTGTCCTTCAATAATAATAATAATAATAATATTTTAGTTTTGCAAATATTAAAATAATAAAAATTATCATTTTAATATTAATTTTATAATAATATTGTGAGAATTATAATATTAAATTGTGAAAATTATAATAATAATTTTGTTTGAATTAGAATATTAAATTGGCGAAAAATAATAATATTGTAAAAATTATAATACTATATTTGCAAATAATACTTTTGTGAGATTTGTACTATTAAATTAGAGAAAAATAATAAAATTGTAAACATTATAATATTAATAAAATTGTGACATGATTAAATAAACTATATATTTTATAAATTTGTAGGGTTAGTGATTTATAACCTTGACCCCTTTCATACAAACTTTTCTTGCGAACCAATTGTTACCCGTTGTTAGGCAAAGTTGTAACTGCAAACATTGGTTATGAGACTGCCAAAGGTGAGCTCTCCTGTAGAACTGCTAAGGACCGGCCTCATGCTGGGTTCAACGCGCTACCGATAAAAGGTCTACGCGTCTGAAATTAATATTCGTAAGAATTTTATTCGATTTACTTCTCGATTTCAACTTATTAATTTTCAAAGAGGATTATTAAATTTACAAGATGAACAAGAAAACATTTTATTTTTGTAAGAAATACTACAAATTCCCTATCTAAACTACTGATGTGTTTCGATTGATTAATCACGCTCCGGTACGGGTTGCGCGCGACGTTTTGCCCACTTCGCTTTCCCTGGTCGTCGCTGAGGACATTTAGCAGCTACGAACTTAGTGGTGCTACTTGCCTCCTGGTAGGCTATCTAAGCTGTCACGAACACTAGCGGGTAGATAACGGCGTTGCCCTTTTGGCAAACCAACAGCGCTATCTCTAAGCTCCTGATCTGAGTACGCATGTTCTGAACCAGTTGCTTCTCGTTGAGAGGCGGTCAATATCTGATATACGGCTCTTGCTCTGGAGGGTTCGATCCAGGTCGCGTGAATCTACTGCATTTCGCGACTCATCTGCATGAGCTGGTTGGGAAGTTCTGCGTTTTCTCTCCAAGACTTTACTAACTCCATACTCAGAGTTCTGAGTGATTGCATATCTGCAATAAGCTATCGGTTAACAAAGTTTACCCAAAATTAGCAATAAATTTTATAGAAATAGTTATTGGCAGATTTTCATTTCATTGGTTACACTTGAGCTTATCCTTTCTAAAGATTTATTTGGACTCTATGAACATCTTATGATTACTACTATATTAATTATTTAGAATTAAATATTGGCGTACACTATCAAATTTCAAAACAGGATGATTCTAAAATTTTATTTCAACTACAAGGTGATTTCTTCTATGGCCATTATCTTCTCTGACGATCGATGTTGTGAGAGCTTGATGGGTACCTGGATAAGTTTCGAGCATATGAATGCTCCTGCAGTTGAGGCGATCTTCTGTCGTAATTCCGCATATCCGCCGGTAGTAACCGTCTTTGTACTACGAGGTTCATCAGAGCGTCCATTTCTCCAAGAGCCGGATCGTAGAGCTCATAGGATACTCTGTATCCGTGATCGTATCCATGGCACTCAGTATTCTTCCCGCGGCGATGTCCGCATTTACTCTGTCTAGTCGTTGCCTGGCCATGACGACCTGACAGTTGGTTTGCCTCTAGTGAATCTCTAATCGGACTAGAGTAAACTCAGAGCTCTGACAAGCTTCTCGAGCTGGGTTTCACCCAGGCTCTCGTTTTATGGCCACATAGGGAAGCTCAACCTCGTCGTTGCTAGTCCGGCGGCTCTCCCGTGACTCCCGTACTGGAGATATTGAGTAGCCAGCGTCCCACATTGCCTGCCGGCATCGTGCTGCCGTTTATACCGGAAATCTGACTGTGATTCTGGATGCGTCGATCCATGAGCCGCCTGTAATAGTAGAATATTGCATTTCATTACCTTATTAATGGGATCATAAAAAACATTAGCATAGATTTGAGCGGAAAATGAGGGGACATTTCATTTGTTTGGTTGTGGAAGCGTCGTGATGCGTGCAATTTTCCTTACTTCCTGATTTATTAGCTTGGCTCGAATCGATAGATTTTGTCGATCGAGATTTCATTTAACGTCATTTAACCTTAATTTCTAAGGCATTTATATCCACAGAATCAAATGGCGAATTAATAGATGAATTCTGCTGATGAAACTTGTATCTTAATTATGATGTCGGATCTTAACTATTTGCGATTGGCTTAGTCCGAATTTTTCATTTACGCAGTACTTGTATTGTAGAGAAATGTTACAATTTAATTGGGGTTCTTTAGTCAGTTTATTAGTGGCGTTGTGAGGCAAAATACCAAAACTCTACTGGTTGACAGTAAAAGGGCATGGCTGTTCTCAGATCATCACATTAATTCATCTAATACATATGCATCTCGGGTCGGTTTTCATGTACGAATTGGTAAAGCTTCTTATTTATTTGTATGTTACGTAAATAAATTATAACTCCGTATAGATTTGAAGAAGCTATAATGCAGTTTCTTTTCTCATCAAATAATTTATTGAGTATGAACAAATGGCTATATGAGAGTATTATTTATTTTCACATGATGTTCTTCTCGATAATTGTTCTTTGGGACGGTCCGGAGTTGTTGCTTGGGCGATATTCGAATCGCGGCGGCCTACGTGTTCCTCGTAAATAAAATGGTAAGAATTTTAATAAATAAAAATACATGTTTACTTTCGTCATTCCGTCCCTCCACCAATCCATTCGGTCTGGTTTTGCCTCGTCGGTTGTGGTCGATGTGGTTCTTGTTCCCATTGTTCGCTTTCGGAACCATTTCGATCTCATCTCGTTGTGCATTCATTCCGTCTTAATCGATGTTGTTTAAAGAAAACTGACCTGTTCTGCTGTGACTGGCAATTTACACCTGTCTGGCTTGTGCATGTGTGACATTTAGTTTTGTGCAGATCAATAAAATCTCTTCCATTTATTTAACCTGGTATTTTAATTTTTCATCATTGTAGAATTTTTAGTTGAAAATTCTAGTGGGATTTACATCACATTTTCTTCTCTGTCGCTGTATCACTGTTGGTGTGTCTTGACATCATTTACATCCTGATAGTTTAATCGATCTCTTCATTGCAATTTCATTGATAATCCAAGAGATTTTTATTTATTTGGATAAGTTTCAACTAATTGGATATTCATCACTCGTTTACAATCTCGTTCGCTATTATTTACCTCGTTGTTGAATTCCGGTGATATCTTCTCCGGTGAATGATGAAAACATCGAGAAACAGCCGTTACTGTCGGTCACCTTGATAGTTTCTCCGACCAACAGTAAGTAAATTTTTGAGTAAAATTCTTTATTCTTTTATGTCTGCTAGATTCCCCTCGTTTATTGGTCAGTCTTGGCGCGGAATACAATCTATATGGCATTTTTGGACACTCTATCTTATAATCCTAAGGTTTAGTATTACCGGTCGGATAAGTTCCTCTAATTGAGTCTATGCCGATCCAATGACAGTCGAGCAAATCTCACTGCCACGAACTCAATTATCCTGGTATTTACATTGAGCTGTTGTGGATTCAGGAGCCATCGGATTTCATGATTATTCTCAATCTGATTCATAACTAAGTTATTTTTGTATTGATACTTTTATTTTATCAGAATACGACTATTTTAGATAGCAAGTAATAAACAGAAGTTTTACATTCTTTTGGAGATTTCAAAAAGAAAACACATCTTATGTATCAAGAAAATGAACAGCTGGCTCTATTAAAATGAATGCACTATATTTGGTTAATTTTTGTTGATATTGTATTGTATTATTCGTGGCACTTGAGAAGTTTTCAATTATTATTAAATCAATAAGTTATGAAATATATAACGAATTTTATTTATAAATAATTTTTTGGATTTAGTTTAAATAATTATAAGAAAATGCTATCTAATTCCATATCTAATAATTGGTAGCTGTTTAACGAAAAAATCATCAGCTCTTGCAATGTTGTCATTATTAATGTTCCCTTTTATTTTGTCATTTTTTTATTGTTATTATTATTAGTCAATTCTAGTTAGTGTTTTAGTTTATTCTATTACCTTTTATAGTTAACTCATATTTCAGATTTAATTGTATTTTTGATCGTGAGTTAGTTAGACTCTAATATTCTATAAATTTCTCGTTTTTTATTCAAATAATTTCTTTACACTTAACTTTCTTTATTTTTTAGGCTTCCGTCCCAATAATTTACTCCCTGAATTTTATGGTTATTTACTTGAGATGTTAGTTACATAATTTATTTATTTAGATTCTTAATCTTTTCGTCAATCATTGCGGTTTTTATTCGAACTATTCATTCACTTAATTTTCGTTATCCGTTTAGGCCGTTACTTGAGTATTTTAGTTACTTAATTTACATTAACTTTATCGTTATAAGATATTTATATTTATTTTAGACTTTTAATTTCGAGTTGTTTTCACTTTAGATAATTGACTTTCACGTTGCAACGATTTACCGCTCTTTTCTCACATTCACCTCCTTTATTTGATCATAGGGCTAGATATGTTAATATTAGGATTTTATGAGTGCCCACTGGACTACTCGGTGTGAATGATTTTTAGCCGATGAGTTAATGTCAATTTAGGTCGAGTTTTCGGGAGATGGATGACGAAGGGACAACCAAAAGACTGCTCCTCTATCTTCCATCTACCCCTATAGGTTGTAAGAATTGACGTTTCGATTCTAGCGTTACGCACGGCAGAATCTTCACGGGCACGAGATATTGGCGGATGAACCTGCACTTACACATCTCGGGTTATTATGTAGATTTTACTAACTTGCGATGTGTTTCGGCTGTGGGCCGGAAAAATTTTGACAGAATACAATGCTTTCGGTTAATCATATATTTCAAACATCATAATTGATACATAATGCTCCGCTTCCATAATTTATATTCATAAGTAACAAATCATCTTTCAATACATACGCTCAAGTAGTGCTTACTTAAGAGTGCTTGAAGTCGTATTATGGAAAAATTTAACATTGATAGTTGCTTGAATTGCTCCTGCGAGAAAATGACTTTGCTCACAAAGTGTATTCATTAAATTCTGTGAAAATGAATTGGTATATATACCTGTTTTGTGATCCTAACCTTGCGTGTTCTTTTTGATGCATTTAAACAAAATTTGACTTTGATTTTATTTGTAATATTTATCTCTAATTTTATTATTTTCTTGCATAAAATAGATAATTTATTTTTTAATTGAATATTTCCGATTAGAAATATTTTATTTTCAACTAGCTTTCCCATTAAAATGCTGATTTTATAAATTGATCTATTTTCGGTTAAATTTTCTTGTTATGTTTGTGTTAATTTCATGCTGCTCTTGGTGCATTTTGTTATTATTTTAATTTACTTTTATGTTTTTTGATTTTAATTTTTAATTTCGTTTTTCTCACATTTTAAGGTTGTTTATTTGATGTTTATGGGTCTGATTTTAAATCTGCATTGTTGTATTTACGTGCGTTTTCCAATTCATTTAAACAAAATCCAGTCCTTGCCCAGCAAATTAAATAAGCTATATAGGTTATAAAATTAATCATTATAATTAATAATAAAATAATCTATATAGTTTTAAATATATGACTTAAATAAATAAACTATATAGATTATACATTAAATTATTATTAAAATAATCTATATAGTATTCAATATATGACCTTAACTATATAAATTAAATAAACTATAAATATTAAATTATTATTATAATTATTAAAATAATCTATATAGTTTTTATTATACAACCTACATAAAATAGTTTATATATATTTTATAAATTAAATAAACTATATAGATTATACAGTAAATTATTTTTATTAAAATAATCTATATAGTTTAAATTTATGACCTTAAAAAGACCTTGACCTACTTTTTGACCTTAAAATACTTTTAATATTTTGCTAGGTGCGGAGTTTGACCGATATCTGTCGGGCTCACATCATACTACTATATATTGTGCAGAGTTTCGATATTTAACAGTGAACTGATCAATTATTTGTAATTTCTACGTAGATTTAGACGTAGCCATAATGCAATGTCGAATGAAACTTTTCGTCAAATAAATGACAATGCTACATTGGCAAAGGGAGGTTGGCTGGCTCATGTATGAAAGTCTAAGAAATATTAAAATATTTATTAAATAAATCATAATTTGATTGATAAAGCATTGAAATAAAATTTTGTCGTCTATAAAATCACTGAGCCGTAAATCTGCAGTTGGCATTCAGATGACAAAGCACCAAATATTGATTGGCACATCTGAACATTTTCATTTGTATTAAAACCTAATAAATTTAAAATTTTATTGAATAAAATTACTAAAATTTGTCACATTATCATTTATAAACGCGCTTTGTCTATACATTGTTTAAAGCATTGCTATTGCTGCATTAGTACCATGGGTTTTTCTCCGGCGTTAGTACTGGGGGGGGGGTGTTCGGTATCCCGACTTTTATTTTTGCTTATATGATTATATTTCAGTAGGAGAACATAGCACATCAGTAAATAAATACATTAAGACTATGTAAAACAAAATTTATCTGAGTTCATTTTAACTTCGAATTTAGGAATTTTGATTTCAGTTATATGTAGCTTAATGTAATTAGTTTTCTAAGTAAAAAGTTTTACAAAATTTTATTTTACATTATAAAAACGAGTACAAACTATGCAATAAATATTTTTTTCACATGCTACGTTTTCATGTCTTTTCCTAGCCATAAATTCAAGAACTCTTTATTTTCAAATAGTTCAACTTATTGGTGGATCAGCAACTGATATATCAGTGTCAAATTCTCAAGTCCAAGCGGGCATCAAACCTGTTGGATGCGTTACCTTTAGTATTAATAACATCCATAATAAATATATATAAAATTCAAAATCCTAAAATTTATTCGTAATATTTAAACACAATTGTTGAGGAATTATATTAAACACAAAGTAATGTAAGCATAAGGAATCTACATACCACAACAATCCACAACATACATTTATTTAATTTTTTATTTAAATAATATTTATTTAGTTATTTATTTTATGAATTAATTTAATTATTTTCTCACATAATTAAATGGCTTTAGCCACTCAACGTTTCTTATCAATCGGTTTCCACTTTCAATCTTTATTTCATAGATACTTTCATGCATTTGTTTCACAACCTCTGCTGATCCAAAATATTTCTCATCTTTTTTGTTATTCGCATTGCTTTTAATTAAAACGCAATCTCCTATTTCAAATTTCCTTTTTGTAATTGAATCAATTGTCTTGCTTCTCTCTCGCATATTCAACCATTCTTTGTAAATACGCTTTCCAAATACTCTTTCACAAGGTTCTTGACCAATATTTTTTTGGTAGTTAGAGTTTATCATAAACTCAATTTCTGGTAACAACTCAGCCCAGTTTATATAGTTTTTATCCTTTAATGAAATATGAATAGCGTCTATGATTGTCCTAAATTGTCTTTCGATCTTTCCGTTTGCAGAATGATGGTAAAAACTTGAAAAACTTACTTTAATATTATGAGCGTTAATAAAATTGTCCTTACCTTTACTTTCAAATGATTTCCCTCTATCACCTTTGGAGCACCAAATTTTAATATCCAACTATTTTTTTAAATTGTAACAACGGTATCTTCGCTTTGCGATTTAACGGCATGAAGGGATAAATATTTACTATGCTGGTCGATGATTTCGAAAATATATTTCATTCCATATAGTTTTTGTTTCAATGAGCCACAAAAATCAATAAATATAGTTTCAAATAATTTGGGTTCCGGGGTCTTACAAATTATTTCTTTTGTTGGAGTTGTTGTAACTTTGCGCTTTTGTTAATTTTCACAACTTTGAATCACATCTTGTATTGTTTGTCTCATA
Organism: Schmidtea mediterranea; assembly: GCA_022537955.1. NCBI lineage: Eukaryota > Metazoa > Platyhelminthes > Tricladida > Dugesiidae > Schmidtea > Schmidtea mediterranea. The sequence goes on from CM039679.1 coordinate 127,178,365, forward strand.
TTTCTCATTTCAAAATTATTTGATACATATTTCTTAACTTTCGTCGGTCCCGCATGACATAGTTTTATTTTGTATTTTGTAACAAAATCAATTCTTCTACTATTGGGAATCCATATCTTATTATCATTGGTTAGAATTACCCCATCTTTTATTTGGAATTTGGTTTTGTCTTTCAAATTTAAGCTTTGTATAATCTCTTGAATTTCAGTCGAATTATTTTGCCATTCATTTTCTGGGTTTTCTGTCATAATCGCTAACAATTTAGTCTTTAATTTCTTAATTTTTGGATCATTTTGAATTGTTTGACATTGAATGTATTTAGCACATTCACTCCTTGATAATGAGTCTGCATTTGAATGATCTTCTCCTTTTCTATACTGAAAATCTATTTCTAGACTGCTTAAGTAGTTGATCCATGTCTGGAATTGTAGGATAATAGCTTTCGTTGTTTTCATCATATAATTTAATGCTTTATGATTTGTACGAAGTGTGAACTTTTTACCATATAAATAATGCTTAAATTGCCCTGTAAAAAACTATATTGCCAAAGTTTTTTCCTTGTTATGCAGTAACCAACTTCGTGTTTAGACATAGCACGTGATCCATATGGAATAACATTTTCTCTCCCAGAATCGTCAATTTGTGATAAAACCGCGTCAATACGATCAAAACTAGCAGCTGTATCTAAAATAAATGGCCTTGAGATATCTGGAAACCTCAAAATAGGTGCGTTTATTAATTTATCTTTAAGTAAAATAAATGCTTTCTCGCACTCTTCAGTCCAAATTAGTTTCTTTTCTTTGCTTTCACATAATATTTCTAAGTTTTTGGAATTCCTTGTATAATCTTTTATGAATTTCCTATAATAGTTAGTTAGTCCTACAAAACTCCTTAATTGCTTTATACACTTAGGTCTTTCAAATTGTTTAATTGCTTGTATTTTATTTTCATCTGTTTTATACCACTTTTATTTATTGTGTGTCCCAAAAACTTTACTTCATCTTTTAAAAATTGGAATTTTGATCGACTAATTTTTAATCCAGCAAGTCTTATCTTCTCTAGTACACTTATTTTATTTTTGTATTGTTCATTTAATTTCTTCAAAAATATTAAAATATCATCTAAGTAAACAATTGCAAATTTCCAATTAAGTTCTCCTAGTACTATATTCATTAATTTTTGGGAAGTCACTGGAGCTATGCTATTCCAAATGGCATTCGGTTAAAACAATATTGCTTAGTCTTAGTGGGAAATGCAGTTTTCAATTTTGATGTTTCTTCTAGCTCAAATTGGTAATATGCATTTCCCAGGTCAATCGTACTAAAATATTTTTGCTCTGTTTAATGTATCCAATAGTTCATTAATGTTCGGAATTGGAAATATTGGTCTTTCTGTTATATTATTCAGCGCCCAAAAATCTAGACATATTCTTAAGTCCTTTTTATTTTTCTTTTTGACACATACTAACGGTGTATTCACGAGGAATTATATTCTTTTATTATGTCAAACCTTTCCGTTTCATTAATCTTTTGTCATTTTTTCCTATCAAATGAGCGGGCTGTCGCCTAGGATTAATGACTATATGTTTACCTGAAGTCAAAATTTCATGTGTTAACAAAGTTGCTTTTCCTACATCCCATTTGTGTTTCATAAAATGCAATCATATTTATCCAACAATTTTTTAATATTATTATCTTTCAGTTGATCATTTTTATTTTCATCTACACATTTTACTACCGCGATATCTGTAAATTTATTTATTTCAATTTTTAACATAATATTAAACGTTTTCAAAAAATCTATTCCTCCAATAACTTTAGGAGATATCTCGTTAGCTACAATGAATTCGACAACTTTCCTTTTCGATATTCCAGTAATTTGAACTTCCACGTAATTTTCCCCAATATTTCAATAGGTGATTCGTTTGCACATCTTAATTTCACAGAACATTTCTCTAAATTTTAAAAATTTCTCTAAACTTTTGTTGCAAACTTTTATCAATCACACTTATTTTTGCACCTGTGTCTAATAAACACCGAAACTCTATTATTATTAATAAAAATAGAACCACTAGGTCTCCTATTTAATTTATCGTATTTGATTATTTGATTATTTAAATTATTAATATCATTAATTGTACAAAAATATTCATCGAAATTTAAAATTTCCTCATTATTACATCCTAAATCATCCATTCTCCATTTATCAACACATCAATCACTATACGCGTTCGAGTCTAACCAGCAATCACAATCATTATCTAAAGGTTTAATTTTTTTATCATTCAAAGCATGCATTCATACATTCCTTATGCAATAAATTACTTACATTTACTGTAGAGCTCCGATCACCTCCTTTTATGGTGGAGAATATCCGTTTGGACATTGACTTTCATTTCCATCATCAGCTTGCTTGATTTCTGCCACGTTTTCTCGATATTGTAGTTCTTGGTTTGATCGAAGTTCGAAGCACTAGTGACGAAAGTGTCCTGATTTATAGCAATAATTGCATTTTACATTTTGGCATTCAGATCTCTTATATCTTTCTCCTTGACAAGCCCAAAATTTTAAAATTCGTCTATTATTTTCTTGAAATCTAAAATCATTAAATCTTGGACAAGACCTTTGATAGAAATTATTGGATCTTGCATCATTGACTTCTCTTTTAACTTAAGCTTCATTTCTTCTAACTGGTTTCATTTGAAAGTTCCTCGAATTTTTTACCACATCTGCAAATTTAATATTTGTTGATAACTTGGTTGTTGATCTGGTAAATTTCATTATTTACTTTTTCATGTTTCTTGATTCTTTCATTTCTTCCATAGTCTTAAATTCGTTCATTCACAGATCTTTCTTCATTTCATTATCTTCTACTGCACATAAAATTAGAAATTTCTGCAGTTCTCTTTCATTCAGTTTGTGTCGCAAGATTTGTTTTGCACACTTTTCTATTTTTGTGCAGAATTCATTGTCTGAACCATTTCCTCGGCGATATCCCTAAAATTCATTGGCTTGTTGAAAGCTTTCTTGAGACGATTCAAATAGTTGATGTCCTCACGAGTTTCTTCATATTTAATTGTAGCATTAGCTGATAAAAATGCTTTGACAAATTTCTCTCTGTATTCTTCCGAAATGCCCATAAGGTCGAAAACATTTTCTGGAGGCTCAAAAAATTGGCCATCGTGGTCGCCATGTTAGATGCGTTACTTTTAGTATTAATAAAATCCCAAAATTTATTCGTAATATTTAAACACAATTGTTGAGGAATTATATTAAACGCAAAGTAATGTAAGCATAGGGAATTTACATACTACATCAATTCACAACATACATTTATTTAATTCTTAATTTAATTAATATTTATTTAGTTATTTATTTTATGAATTAATTTAGTTATATTCTCACACAACAACTTCTGGCCTCGACATCCATTGAACTAAAAATTAAAGTTAAATCAGGTAGAAAAGTTGAAATATATATAGCTTACAGATGATATACGCGAAAATATGCGGGTATTGCTTGCGGCTTATTTGCAGGAAAATACGGTATTATTATTAATCAAAATAAAATGAGTATAATGAATTTCTGTTTATAATTTTATAACTTTAAAGAGTGTTACATAATTTGATACTATTTGTGCATCAACATCGCGAAGCAAACAATAGGACAAAAAAAACGTTATTTAATATATGCATTCAATCTAAATTTTAAATATTTCTAAATCCAAGATTCTAATTAATAATAAATTACATAAACTTCATATACACGTGAATTACATATTATTTGTAAAACATAGAACGAAAAGTTGGAACCCATAGAACTTCTTCAATAACTCTTGTATTGCGCATAATATACTTATATTTACGTAGTTAAACTTTTGCAGGTAGTAACTAACAATGTTGACATTTTAGCCCCACCCTCTAATGTGTACTCCAGAACAAAAGAATATTACATTACAAATGCACATTGCATAACAATCTTCATGAACCAAAACTTTGTTTAAATCATCAATTACATCAATATTTTCCGGACATATGTTTATTTTGTTTTAATAAACGATATTTAATACTTAAACGTTGTTTAAATTGACCATTACATAATATTCAAGCTTTGTTTACATTATTAGCTACTTCACTTTTAGGTAAATATACTATTTACTATTTTCTATAAATGTTTATTTTGTTTAAATGAACATCAAATTTTGTTTAAATCAACGATTACGAATATTTTAAAATAAATTTTAAATTGTTGATAATGTCACCAGATTTGAATTGTCGATCTCTCCGTTAAATTGAACCCTTACTTGAAAACACATATTTCTTACACACCATTTCAAACTTTGCGAAACAAATTTTTCTACAGTACAATTCAACTCTTCATATAGCTTTTAAAGCCTAGACGAATTGTCAGTGTAACAATGGATATAATTTTATTCACTAAATAATGATTTTAAAACCTTTCTAAAATCACAAGTTTTACATGTCACTTTACAATATATTTAGACTAAAAACACGTGTTTATATTTGGATTATTTCGGTTATATTCATTGTTATATTTTCATCATCCATTCCGGTCAGTCGTATGGCATCGAAAATAATATTATTGGGGTTCATCGAAACTTGACTTCGTGCAGCATTGCCAATCAATCGTTCTGTATCTGTAAATGCAACATAAAATGCATGAGTGTTGTGCAGTTTCCTTGATCGTTAGCAATATTTTCAACTTTTCCATTTTGAAATACACCAACACATAAATAGGTCGTACCCAAATTTATATATACAGTAGTTATATATATTTATATATATATATATAGTAGTTAGTTATAAGCTTTATGCGCCACACACCATTGTATAATAAAAATTGTGGGGAAGTTCACGGCGGATTAAATTACGTAATGACATACTTTAACCTCGAATTATCTTGATTACACAAGTATGTAATCAAGATAATTAATTTATGTGAGCGCATCTTTTTTTTTGATAAATTTTTTTGAAATTGATTTTCGAATTTTTTGGTCAATTTTTTTAAATTCACATTTTTAGCGCATTTTATTGAATTAAAATTGTTTAATATATATTTTTTGGAAGAAATATTTTTTAACTACAAAATATTTTCGGTCGCACTATAGTCAGGGAATATTTTTGACTTTCGATAAAAAATCCTAAAATAAAAATTGGTTCAAATCGCCTACGATGGTAACAAAGGTTATTTTTCATCCACAAAATGTTTTTTTCGATCATACTATAGTCATGGGGTATTTTTGACTCTCAATAAAAATCCTAAAATAAAAATTGACTCAAATCGCTTACAATGGTCAAAAAGGTTATTTTTCATCCAAAAATATTTTTTTACGATCACACCATAGTCAGGGATATTTTTAACTTGTAATAAAAAACAATGCAATATTTGGTCTCAATATTTTCTATAGATAAATATAGGCATAAAATAAAAAATGGCTTGAATCGCCTACCGATAAAAAATTGTCAGGGGTATTTAATAGACTTGTTAACAAAAAACACTTGTAACTTTTGGTGACACAATTTTCATAGGCTAATTTAGGCTCTAGATAAAAATAAGTTAAAATACCTAAGATAAATTAAGATAAATTAAAGTAAATTAAAGGGTCTCAAGTAAATTAAAGTACATTAGAGTACAGTAAAGTATATTAAAGTAAATTAAAGTAAATTAATGTAAATAAAGGTAAATTTAAATAAATTAGAGTGCATTTAAGTAAATTAAGTTAAATTAGATTAAACTTAGGTATATTAGAGTAAATTTAAGTATATTAGAATAAATTTAAGTAAATTAAGGTGACTTGAGTAAAGTATGGTAAGTGAGGTAAGAATTTTGAAAAATTAAATAGAGGGTAAACAGTTAAGGTACATAAGGATAATTTTTAAAGGTGAAAATTTTAAAAGGAGTTATAGTTGGCAAATTACATAAGTTAAGAATTTTTAAAGTTAAAGAGTCGACAATATTGCATGATAAAATGTTTTAAATAAAATTTTTAGTATAGTTTTATCGATCAATTTTTTAAATATTTAAAATAAATCTATTAATTTCTAACAGATCAAAAAATTACTTCAATTTATTTTTATACATTTGCTATTCTTTTCACTCCAACTTTTGTTGTTTACTGAATGATATATTAATTAGTAAGTATAAGTGGTTGGTTATGATAGTAAAAAGAAACTTGATTAGAAAAATATTCTTAAATTAATTTCACAAAACATATATTACTAGTAGTGACATATGAGGACTATGCCCCGTGGATATTTGGCTTGAAAAAAAAACCGAGACCCCCACCATAAATTTTTTTGTCAGAGGAGGGGGGTTTATAATTTTTTTTAAATTATTTGTTTTAATGAATGAAATATTTTTTTAAAATTATTTGTTTTAATGAACGAAAAAAAAATTTTTTTGTAATAAATAATTAAATAAATTTGGCAACGATTTAATTAAAAGATAACGCCAATAAAAAACTTTTCGTATGATATATTTCGATAGCATAACTATCAACTTCAAGTACTCAAAACCAACTAAAAATATTATGAATTAATATTTAATTTAAACAAATTATTTTTTATTAATTTAATTTTGTAATAAATAAATATTTATAAAATATATTCAAATAACTTTTAATTAATTTAAAATTTTCATTTATATTACAATTTTTTAAAAAATTAATGTAATTAAAAATTTCAATTATTTTAATAATATTAAAAAAACATGATTTAACATACGTAAACTATTTAAAAACATTCAAAACATTCGTAGTCACAGCACTTTGCACATTAAGCTTTGGATCCAATGACATATCACGCGTTCCCAATAATTATTAAAACTTCTCAACAAAATTCTAAAATCAGACATTCCTATTTCACTTTTACAGCCTGTATTGTGCTCACTAATATTGGTCAAACCCTTCAATCGACAATGCTATAGAACTCGAGTACAGAGATGAGGGGAAGTCTCTCCAATGTATGTGGCATTACACCCATTACATGTAAATTCATAAACGAGATCAGAACACAATCCAACCGGAGTTTTTGATTTATTAATAAACATATTGCGTACCTTACACGAATTAGAGACGATCTTATATTCTAAATTTCCAATCTGTTTACTTAACTTCCTTTTATAATTTGTAAAACCTTCAGAGTACAGCAATACTAACACATATTTAGGTTCAATTTTTCTATACCATTGTAAAATTATGTTAAAAGTTTCCCCATTTAAAAAATATTTAAAAAATTGATCGATAAAACTATACTAAAAATTTTATTTAAAACCTTTTATCATGCAATATTGTCGACTCTTTAACTTTAAAAATTCTTACCTTATGTAATTTGCCAACTATAAATGCTTTTAATATTTTCACCTTTAAAAATTTTCCTTATGTACCTTAACTGTTTACCCTCTATTTAATCTTTCTAAATTCTTACCTCACTTACCATACTTTACTCTAGTCACCTTAATTTACTTAAATATATTCTAATATACTTAAAATTACTCTAATATACCTAAGTTTACTCTAATGTATCTAAATTTACCTTGATTTACATTAATTTACATTAATTTACATTAATTTACTTTAATTTACTTTAATATACTTTAATGCATCCTAATGCACTTTAATTTACTTGAGACCCTTTAATTTACTTTAATTTATCTTAATATACTTTAGGTATTTTAACTTATTTTTATCTAGAGCCTAAATTAGCCTATGAAAATTGTGTCACCAAAAATTACAAGTGTTTTTTGTTAACAAGTCTATATAATACCCCTGATAATTTTTATCGGTAGGCGATTCAAGCCATTTTTTATTTTATGCCTATATTTATCTATAGAAAATATTGAGACCAAATATTGCATTGTTTTTTATTACGAGTTAAAAATATCCCTGACTATGGTGTGATCGAAAAAAGATATTTTTGGATGAAAAATAACCTTTCTGGCCATCGTAACCGATTAGAGCCAATTTTTATTTTAGGATTTTTTTATTAATTGGCGATTTGAACCAATTGTTATTTTAGGCTTTTTTATCGAGAGCCAAAAATACTCCCTGAATATAGTTGATCGAAAAAATATTTTGTGAATGAAAAATAAACTCTGTCACCACCGTAGGCGATTTGAGCCAAATTTTATTTTATGCTTTTTTTATTGATTGACAATTCAAGCCAACTTTATTTTAGGCTTTTTCATTCAGAGTCAAAAATATCCCCTGGCTATAGTGCGACGGCAAAAATTTTGTAGTTGAAAAAAAGTTCTTCCAAAAAAAATATTTCAAACAATTTTAATCCAATTAAACCGCCAAAACTTTGAATTTAAAAAAATAATGCGCCAAAAATTTGAATTTAAAAAAATTGGCCAAAAAAATTCGAAAAATAATTTCAAAAAAGTTTATTAAAATAAAAGATGGCACACAAAAAATTAATTATTTTGATTACATAATTACGTGATCAAGATGATTTGATATTAAATTATAGCATTACATAATTTAATCTTTCGCGATGGTGAGTGGCCGCAGAAAGCTACTAACTACCTACTATATATATATATATATATTTGTACGTACACCTGTTTTGAGTCTAAATATTGAAAAGTGACATGTAAAACTTGTGATTTCAGAAAGGTTTTAATATATTTTGTAAAAAATAAAATACAACTCATTGTTACATTGTCTAGTTTTTTAAAGTTTTATGAAGAGTCGAATTGTATAGAAGAAAAATTTATTCTCTAATTTTAAAATGACGTGAACAGAATAAGTGTTTTAAAACAAGGATTCAATATGAGGATTCAACAATTCTTAACGAATTTCAAAACTGGTTATAAAAGCCATAATTTATTTTAAAAATTATCCAATTATCGATTTAAACAAAAATTGATAATTCGTAATAGTTCAAAAAAAATTTCCATAAAATAAAATTACGTAAAAGTAACTAAATTGTGATGAAATCAATTGGTTAAAAAATTAGAAAATTACTTAATCACCCATTTAAACAAAATATCAATTAAAAAACCTAGAGCGGTTCGGCAAATTTATTAAGTAATATACTTTTCTTAAGTAATATTATTCTACTTATATTGAATATTATACTCATGTAATATTTTTATTCTTCAAATGTCTACAGGCAGATATTTTGAAAATTTTTGAAATCCTTATTTAAATAAGTCACTATTTATTTTTATATATGGACATTAAGTTACATAGAAAAAATAACTTTTTGGCGTAAAATGTATTTAAATTTTTATTTCCAAACATATTGTGACATTTAAGTTTTATAATTTACATGTTAAAAAGTAATTTCAGATTCAGTTAAGATTATTTTAACTTGAAAAATTAGCACATAATGTTTGAAATATTATATTTAAATTAAATATAAATGTAAATTTTTTAACGAATAATTTCACCTTTAATGAGTTTATTTTAAAAAGAAATCCGTTAATAAGAACACTTTCATAACTTTATAAGAATATATAATGAAATCAAATGTTTAATTAACTTGAAAATTAGATATTTCTATTTAAAGTAATATTTATAATAACAATTATAAAAATAATATTAGGTCAAAACAGCAATAACCTTGAAGTTGTTTTAATTTGTCAATAAGATAAAACGAAAACACTGTAATAAAATGACTTGAAATCAAATATACTAACCTGATCTAAACACTTAAAAATCTGGTAAAACTAATAAATTATATAAAAAGACATAAATGTAAAATAAAATAATACCAAAGATATGAAGTAAAGCACGAATTTAACCATAAAAATAACAAGCAAAAAATAGAAAAAGGAAACAAGTTCAATAAATATTCTAAGGAAAATAAAAAACAAAAAATACGAAAAGGTTGTTTAAAAGTATTAATAAATAAATATTTATAAAAGTATTAATAAATATAGGTGTTTTTGGTTTTGAATTCATTCTTTCAACCAAAGACACCTATTGACAGAACACAAAAAAAAGAAAAAATACTTTTATCTAAACATTACATTTATCTGTGACACGCTCGATTTCAAGATCCGGAAAGAGCTCACTCACACTGGCCTTTCAATTCGTATATCACACAAGTCCTGGATACTGAGGCAAGCACTGGTAAACAACACAAGAAAAGAAAAAATTTACACAATGGAAAATTTCCAGACACAGTAGTAGGATACAAACCCCCCTCTTAGCTTACGTAATATTGCATAATATCTGACCTCTGTCCACGCTGTTACTACCTGGAGATTGACCTCTGTCCACGCTGTTACTACCTGGAGATTGACCTCTGTCATGCAGTTGTGGATCAACACACCTTCTAGAACCTTCCATTCTTAAACCGTTCACACACACACACACACCAACCAACGATCAACGATCCGCGCCCATCAGCGCCCATCATCGCCTAACACGTCTACAACTACGTCTACGACTAATTCTACGACTAAGTAAGAAACTTAACAAAATCACTCACTAGTACTATTTAAAATTTTATTAAATATAACAAGTTTGTTTCACAGTAAAAAGAATATGCTCAACATGAAGCATGCAATTCATACAGCAATCGTAGTAGAGAAGGATGAATTCAAATGTAAGTTATCAAGTATTTGATCAATCAGTCTCTTCTGCAATTGGCGTCTTCTGAATTTTCTTTTGCTTGATCTGATATGATGATTCATCGGCGTCGTCATCCGGCATTGCAAATATAAATTTTGCAGTAATAAATACTACAAACTAAGCTCTGATTTGATTTTCTAAGTTTTCTAAATTCAATTACGACTTTTACAAAGGCAAAAGTCAGGTTAATAATATTGACTTTAAAGATAAATTAGGAATGTAGTCTGAATCATTTCAAACAAAATAAATAATTCTGATCTCAATGAAAAAGTTTAAGTTAGTTTAAATATCCATAATTTTAAATTAATTGCAGAAGTCTGGTAGAATGCCGTGCACATGGTAATATCATATTTTAGCTGAGTGCAGGATATTGCTCATTGCACATTCTTTAAGCAGACCTTCTGTCTGAAGTGGTTCAGTGCCAAATATACAAATCAGATCATAAGTTGATCGAGGAATCGAGCCTAATGCCTCAATAATACAAGTGTAAAGCTCTATCTGATAATCAGGTTTGGCTACCTGTAATTCACTCTGAAGCAAGTTATATTTCTCAATATTTGCCTTATCAGTCAAGTCAAAATGTGAAACAGAATCCATTGGACACTTAATATCAATCATGAATATTCTTTTTCTTTCAGTATCAGTTATTATAAGATCGACGCGTTGTTTAGAATTCAGGACAAGAGAATAAGAATGGTCAACCACGACAATAAAATTAGGATTTTTTAGATTATTCGTTATTATCTTTAGGCAGTCATTGTGTCTCTCTAATGTCAGTATTTGGTGAATCTTACATGACTGTAAGGCATGAGACATAGTTTCATCCTCTTTCTCACAACGTCTACAAAGTCTAGAATCCCCTTTTTTATTAGGCTTTGCATTGATGTTAAGTTTATTAGTTTGCGCTCAATGTATAAAGTTCCATGCAAATTCTCCCCAAGTTTACTTTTAAAAATTGCTTTATTTATTTGAGGAGATAATTTTATAGCCACTGCAATTATGTCGCTTTTATTGCTCAGTTGCCACTTTTGCATATATGAGTTGTACAATGCAGAGTGAAATATCTTGCTCTTTAACAATATGAAAAGATACGGAAATTGAGTGTTCTCTTTTAAAGTAAATTATTGAAGTACGTTGTTGTTGAAATCTCGTTTTCATTCCACCATGATTCAATTTAGTTTCAGCACCATTAATCCAATCAAAACTTTGTTGTAATGTAGGGTCTTTGATTCCAAGACGAGGACCCGTTAGAAACTTTAGAGAGTCAATATTAACTTTTCTCGAGTAATCGCAATTGGAAGTAAAGAGTCGGAAAAAGTGCACAATTGTTTGAGTATGATATTCATCAAGCAAATCAACACACGAAGCTCCACCATTTTCAGTTGAGTTGCATAAATAAACTGTCTCAAAATTGTGCGGCAAGTTCAAAATTCTTCTCAGGTGGCCACGCAATTTACTTGAGTTAGTATTTCCTTGAGATGCTGATAAAGCATTAGTTTTAATTTCACGTGTTCGGAATGCAAATGTTAGTCAAGAATGAATAAAATTCTTGTAGGCCTTGAGTTTATGCCAACCAAATAAACCGGAATCTGTAATTTGTTTTGTGTCACTAACAACTTTATCAAGAATGCATAGGGACTTTGATTATTATCCTTGCCTACTGGAACACCAAGATATTGATAAAATTCTTTTGACAACAATATTTCGGTCTCCTTTTCATTAATCAAGATATCACCATTGATGTTAACTCTGGGAAGCTGCATGTAGCCATACTTCTCCGGTCGGTATTCAAATCCTATTTCTGTAGCAGCTTCAACAGCAACATCAAAATTTTTTGAAGGTTATCGACATTGTTTGAAACAAGTGCAATGTCATCTGCATAAGCTAGAACTTGAACGGGCGAATCATCAATCATAAAAGGTTCAATATATGATCTACTTATTGCTTCAAGAACAGGATTAATGGCAGTCGAGAAAATAATCATTGAAAGAGGACATACTTGTTTAACTCCTTTTTTGATTGAAAGATTAGGTGTTACAATTGGGCCACAGCTGTAGAAAGATTGAGTGTCAGCGTAAAGTAATTTGACAATAGTAATAAACTCTCCACTAACGCCAATAGTTTTCAGAACATTCCACAAGTAGTCATGAGGAACACTTCCAAATGCGTCCTTAATATCTAACCAAGCAATAGCTAATGGGGAATTCTTGCTATATTTCGAATGCTCAAGTGCAGAAGAAAGTATTGAATTGTGCTCGATACAACCTTCATGGACAGAGCCACCTTTTTGCCCAATATGCAAAATATCGTTACAAATCACCCATGATGTTAGGCGTGTAGTTAAAATAGACACAAAGATTTTATAAATAACAAACAGTAGAGCTATTGGTCGCCAAGATGAAACTTTTTCATAATTATCTGTCTTATCAGGTTTCGGAATTAATATATATTCTTGAAAGTTTTCCCAATAGTCGGAATGATTTTACTACTGATGATTTTATTAAACAAGAAACTTAACAAGATACTTTCAGGGTCAAGAAGAGCAAGATATTTGTATTGAATACCATCAATACCCGGTAAAGTGTTATCAGCTTCATGAAAACTATTAAAGTTTTATGATTATTTTGATAGAATTATTGCGTAATATGTTACTAACAAAATAGTCAGTAAGCTAAATAATTATCAAAATAAAAATCAAATCAGAGCTTAGTTTGTAGTATTTATTACTGCAAAATTTATATTTGCAATGCCGGATGACGACGCCGATGAATCATCATATCAGATCAAGCAAAAGAAAATTCAGAAGACGCCAATTGCAGAAGAGACTGATTGATCAAATACTTGATAACTTACATTTGAATTCATCCTTCTCTACTACGATTGCTGTATGAATTGCATGCTTCATGTTGAGCATATTCTTTTTACTGTGAAACAAACTTGTTATATTTAATAAAATTTTAAATAGTACTAGTGAGTGATTTTGTTAAGTTTCTTACTTAGTCGTAGAATTAGTCGTAGACGTAGTTGTAGACGTGTTAGGCGATGATGGGCGCTGATTGGTGCGGATCGGTGTTGATCGGTCCACAACTACGTAACATAATAAGGTTTATGTAATAAGTGTGTCTCCGGGTAGTGACTGACCAGTGCACACGTGACATAATCGTGAGGTCACCTGGCAACAGAGGACAAAAGACAATTACTAGGTATCAACTGAGTGACAGAGGTCAATCTCCAGGTAGTAAAAGTGTGGACAGAGGTCAGATATTATGTCCAAACAAATCTCAGATTCAAAGAGGCAATAATTATCTTAGATAAACGTCCATCAAAAAATATTTTTGAAATATTTATTTTTATTATACATATTGCAATACATATAAAAAGTTTCAGGCTTACCACCTTCAGATTCAAATTTTTATCGAAATTTTCATGGCTTTTAATATTTTGGGTTTTTCTCATTATTTTTACTATTTATTTTTCGTTATGTATTTTTTTGAGTATCATCATACAACTTCAGATTTCGAAATTTAACGAAATTTGAATAAAACATGATTTAAATGAATACAAATGAAATAAACGGCACGGAAGATGTTATAAGAAAACTAACATTATATTATACTTAAAACACAAATAAAGCTTTTTTATGCTATTTTAATATTTTTTCCCCTTCTCTTTCTCGTTTTGATAATCTTTCTCACGCAAGTTTACCTACTTCCTCATCTGTAGTTTCTCGCTTTTCACCCAACTAAGATAATTTGAATTAAATGTCTTTTTTATTTGATCGTTTTAATCAATTATTACTGTTGGGACATTAAATATTTGTCGATGGATAAACCTCTCAATCCGACTCCTCGTGTTCAATAATCAATAAGCCAAAATCCCAAAAAAGAAATCTTTATTCTCAAATATTCACCACAGGATATAATGATGTGATTATCAGTAGACACTCTAAGGGTATCACTTAATAAGTCACTGCAATCTGATTAAATTCTTTATCTGTTTATTACTTTCACCTCGTTCTCAAAAATAGTCACTTTTTCTCTTCGATCAACTGGCAACGTATTTTTTTGTCAGTTTCTTTTATAATTTTGGGTTGCCATTAATTTAAATTAAAATAAAAAAAAAATGTTTACTGATCGGACAATTTATTCCCCATTTTGCTAATTTTGGGAAACTCATTACGCTGACGTTTAGCTCGGCGGCCCTTGATAAATGGGTTCGTTGGCAAATAATTAAATTAATTAATTAGTTTCTTTTTGGGCTTCCAACCCTTCAATATACCTAATATCAACTTAATAGTATTTTATTCGTATTCTAAATCAAATTTGCCACCGGTTACCATTTTTCCTAACGAAAAATATTGATTTTTATTTTTTTCAAAATTTTAATTAATTTTAATGGATTTTGATAATTTTAAAATTTTATTATTTTTATTCATGTTTTATTATTATATTTTCCCAGAGTAAATCTATATCCTCATCATAAAGAGATTTACTAATCTTTGTGTAGCTGGTACTTGTGCTATAAGTTTCAGGTTAATGCTTCGGTTTTTAAAGATTTCAAGTTATATTTATTGTCATTTGCAGTTTGCGTAAAAATGGCTTACAGACTCTTTTACAATTAATGTTTTTTACTATTCCCCCCTTTGATAATTTAAATATATCACAAACAGTAGAATTACATGATTTTACAGTTACTAAAAAATTTACCTCTTTCATCTACGCGAAATAATTCATTTTAATTTTTAAATAAATTTCAGAGATATTAAAATTAAAAACGTCATCTAAGTGAAAATCTAATTTAAAAAATAACAAATAATTTTATTAAACACATTTGTAATTAATAGTGAAAATAAACATGAAAAAATAATTTGGTTTTTTAAAATCCATTATAGTAAGTGAATTAAAACAAAAAATAGATGTATATTAAAGTTATTTAATTTCTGTCTTAATAAAAAATACAGTTTATCATAATTTCGTTGAAAACGGCAAAATTGTGAGGTCCTGAAATTGATAGGTTTCAATGATTTCTATGATGTATATGATTTTGCTTATTTGCTTGCTCAAAGTACATGAAATCCTTTTAAAAATTTAATTAATTATATAATATGCATACAAAATTACTAGAAGAAACACAGATCCAATGATAACAGCCTTTATCTTCACATCTAGGTCCATGGGAAATTGTATTCCAAAATTATCTGCATCTGTAAAGAGTTCTCTTACCAAATTTGACCACTGCTTCGAGACTTTACCAAGTTCTACCGAGCCATCTGCTGACAAAAGCTGAAATATTAAAAGTTTAAAATTAAAAATTGTTATCTTTTAAAACATCTTATAAAAATTTATTTAATTCCTGAAATTAAACTCAATATAATTAATATAAAAGTACGGAAGACAAATCTCAACAGCTCTCCGTTATTGCTAAACAATTTGTTGATAGCGGAATTATTTATAAAAATATCATTGAAAAAAATAAATTTCAGTTTGGATTTCAATATTGGAAAATTAAATCTTTTTAGTTTAATTTTAGTTAAAACCATTTTAATTTTGTTTAAATTGTTATATTTATTGAAATACACACCAAGAGTCATTAAATCAGACCTTTGAGTACATTCGGTAAGAGCCTGGATTTTTTAAATGTTTTAATCGGTTAAAAGTTTCTTTGTATAACTTAAAATGTTCTTTATCTCAGTAAAAGTTTTAATTTAATCTCAATTTATACATGAATTTCATGATTTTTTATATGAATTTTGGAATTATTCTCTTCGTTCTTTAGACATTTTAGGAAAAATTTCTTGATGTGATGGTAATAATTTATGGTAATAACGTATGATTTTGGAGAATCAAGAATTCTGTCTAAATTTCTTGATTAGACACAAGGTCAAAGATATCAAACTTTTGTATTGGTTGATAATTGAATATTCTTAATTGTTTCCAAATATCGTTTGTCAACATGCTTCGTTTCTCTTTTGGATTTTATTCATAAAATCGGTCCATCTTTCATAAATTATATAATTCTTTTATTGACATTTGATATTCTGTGATGATTTTTATAATTTAATTAAATTTTAAATATAAAGTTACATATTTAAATTAATCTCTCTATGCTAGATATTTAATGCCGTGGAAGCATCAGTAGATATTTTGTAATAAATTTTATAAAAATAAAAATTTTTAATAGATATAATAACATATTTTGGTTGTTTTCCTCATATACAAATGTTGATGCCGTTGAAGAATCAGAAATATCTTCGAAAAAAATCGTTATTTTTAAAATAATGTATAAAAAGAGTGACAATTTGTTGACAAATTTATTAGTATTTTTATTATAGAAATTTTCTCATGAAATTTCTCTGCTTATACCTAATGACGCAGCTCTTACCAATATTCTATTTTAGCTATGACACACACACATATTTATTATTGGTTAGAATTTTGATTGATTATATAAGATGCATCATGCTGTCTATTTAGCTCCAATTTAATGGGCTTTGGTGTATCAAATAAAAAACGAAAATCCGATAAGAAAGATTGAATTATAGTTTAAGAGAGTGAAAAATAGATTTTTAAAATGTCGTATTGGAGTGAACAGGATCCTGTTTAGGTCGCAATATATATTTGAATAAAAACTGCAGAAATGGATTATTTATTTGTTTATTTAAAAAATTATTTGAAAAAGTTGTTAAGAAAAGCAAATTTAGATTTGTGTGTTTATAAACAATAACTAACAACAGTTTATAAACTATAAGTAGTTTTTCATGTTTGCATAGTTAAATCTTTATTTTAACTATTTCAAGTATGTATTTATTTTTAAAAATAACCATTTCTAGAGGTCTATTGGAGCAAAAGGTTCCAAGGGGAGCAAATGTCCGTCCAATATCTTGTCAAATTTTGATATACTATATCTTAAAACATTTTAATCTCAAACTTATCTTTTAATTACAAATTCTCAGCTTCACATTACAAATTAAACTTAGTTTTATTTAAAACTATTTTTTATATTTATTAAGCTTTGTGTTTAAAATTTGGTTAATTTGTTGTGGGAAAATAGGATATTGCTCCCAAACATATACAATAAATAATATATTAAAAGACATATATTAATATAAATCTTTTAATTTAGGAGTTCTAAACCTACTTTTAAAGGAAAATCATCTCCTGGACAATAACACTTAAAATAACTTGGTCCATGAAGTCTGAGAACAATTTCACGATTTTCATTGGAAATTGAATAGCGTATTTCACAACCTTCGTAAAGTTGTTTTACATAGCCTACTATTTGTCCTGGAGGGGCTTCTACTTGAACTTCATCTTGGCAACATTCTGAACAACTAAAACACTGGCCACAACAATTGCACGTACAGGGGCGCCTGATTTGTATAACTTCGTGATTCAAATAATCTGATACATGAATAACAAAGGGCCTGTTAGGTCCGGTAAGATTTCGGATACAGCAATCCGTATCTGTTAGAATAATGTAAAAAATTAATAATTATTTTCTTTAGGCCTCTTTAATAAACATTATTGAAGATAATAGTTTACATAACTACAAAACACACAAAAAATTGACTGCTAGAGCTTTTCTAAATTTTTAAATGTCTCATCGAAAATATTACAATAAATATTAAAAATGTATAAAATTATTAGTTTTTAACATTAACTTGTATAATTTTAATGCAAACAATTTTCCATTAATTAATCAGAAATGAATAATTATAATGTATTTTCTCAAATGATAAATAACCCTATAATATTTTTAATATTTTCTTGCCGGTTTCCATCCCTGGTTTTATTATGTGAATATTTTCGATTATGAAATAATCATTTTTAGTCTAGTTTAGAAATACACAAAAATGTTCAATGTTTGCTTCAATTTTACTTCAAATTCATTTTCTGCATTTTCATTGGATAATTATCTAAAAAATAAATCTTTAAAAAATTGATTTTTTTATGAAAAAAATTTTAAAACAATCATCCAAGAAATTTCTTTAAAATTATGAAAAATTGTTATTTATCATTTTTTTTGGAAAATTTTAAATATCTCTATTAGGGTTCCAGCTAGAGTGTATAGGTCGTTGTTTAAATGATTAAAATTATTTTTGAAGAATGATCATCAATTTTAAATTAAAATTTGTGTTTAATGGTTTTACTTTTGATGAAGGCGAATCTGACAGCGATTTTGAAGGCATATAAACATATTTAAAATGAAACTTACAAATTTCGAATTCAAAACACAGTGCGGAGGAAATCTATGAAAATGCAACAAAGATTTAAAATTGGTACTACCTGCCAACGTGAGATCACAACGCAAAATCATCACTAAATGATGAAACCTAAAACGAAAATTTAGCAAAATTCCAGGATCAATCTGTTTGCTTTGGAATTAAGGAACTAAGATATTTCTGTAATTTATGTCAAATGATTTTTAGAATTAATAATATGAAGGTTTTGAGGTCTTCTTTGGAAAGCGTAATTTCATATCAGGAATCAAGAAAGTTAATTTCAGAAGGCCTTCAAACTGTTATGAAAATCAAAAATATTTCTTTCATAAATATCACAACTTTTCATATAATTCTGCAATAATTTCACAGTAACTTATTTAAAGATTAATTCACTTGTTTAAACCTGTCAGATTAAATACTATTGCATAGTTTAAACCATGGGTTCTCAAGGTGTGTTGTACGACACATCATTGTGTCTCGTAATTCTTTGAAATTTTATTGATATTGATGTTGGATCATCCAACTTGGATGTAAAGTTATTTGTTGATAAACAATATTAATAAATTTTAATAACGATTTTTATGCCCTTTTCAAAATTATATCTATGCGATTCAGCCTTTTCAGGTTTAAAAAACATCAAAACAATGAATAGATTAAAACTTAAAGATCTAGACGCAGAAATGCGTGGTAGTTTTTCTAAAATAAGACCATGTTTTGAAAGCTTGTGCTCAAAAATTATCAACAATTTGATTTTATATTTATAATTTTATAAATTTTTAAAATATAAATAATTAAATTTTACATTTATTTTTTTGACGTCGAAGATGTTAAAAAAGAATTTTTAGTGTGTCGCAAGAAAATTTATATTGAATAAGTGAGTCGCGAGATATGAAGCCTAGAGAACTCCTGGTTTAAACTAGTAATAAAAGTATGTTCCTTTATATAAATTTATATACTGATATTTAGTAGAATAAAAATTCTAAAATTAGTTTCGACATTTACCACAATTATGGTAAAAATAATGAAATTTAGGAATTTTATAATTTTAAATGGATAATGTTAAAAAATTATTTGATTGTAAGGGCCTTTATGAATTTATTTATTATATGATTAAAGAAGATTCACTTTAAAATTGTTTTAATATTTTAAGAGATAAGTTGTTTATAATATTATATTAATAAAATAAATATGCAAAAGTTTTGATTTTAAGATGACACTTTTCAGAGTAATGTTTGAGTGCCAGAAATTATTTAGTTGTAAAAAATTTCTTGGTCGTTTATAATTCAAAAAATGTAATAGAAAAATATTTATAATTATTTTATTTATCGAAATCAAAATTCAATAAAAGAATAAAATTTATTTAATAAAAAATAATCTCAAAAATGATCTTAAAAAAAAACTTTTATTAAAAATAATTATTTATTGAATATTTTTTTAATATTTATTAATTGAATATTTTTCATATAAATTAATCTACTTGCCTTCCTTAGCGTAATATATTTTTTGGCCGAATATATTTTTCAAAATATATCTGTTATTAGTTTCATATCCGGATAAGACTAAAAAAAGTAAAGATAATATAAATTTAAAAAGTAAAATTGATTAATTTTAAAGATTTTAAATTGATAAAATGTTATTGATTATTTGAAAATTAATTACTTGTTTATAATTTTTGATCAAGATATAACTGTTCGTTAAATAAAATAAAAATGATCTTATTTTAATTTATTTTGAAAATGGCGACTCAAACAATGTTAAATTAAATATAAAATATGTAACTGGATAACTTGGAGAATAAATATTTTATAAATAGACTTATATGTAATAATAAATAAAAAAAAATTTTCATTAAAACCAAAACTAAAATAGCAGTTTGAAAAAGCAGAATATCATGTTCTTTTTAAATATCACTACTTATAAAAAATATATATCGTTATCTAGATCTTAAGTCACCAGATATTATATTTTTTGAACAGAATGATCCCATTATTTTCAAAAATCTTTTTTTTAATAGTAAACAATATATTTTTAAATAAACATAAAATGCGCATGAACATTTCCCGCATAGTACTCATGAGAGCCATTATCTCGAAACTAGTTTACTATTGGGAAATCTACTGGATATAACTTAATGTATAGTATATTCAATATTTTATAAATTGATATTATATGCTTATAAATATGAAATATGAATAATTCTGAATGAAAGAAAACACCTTTAAATATATAAATTCAAGAACACGTTACTTTCAAATAGTTCAACTTGTTGGTGGATCAGTAACTGATCTATCAATGTCAAATACTCGAGTCCAATCGGGCATCCAACCACTTCTGGCCTCGACATCCATTGAACTACATATTAAAAAATTAAATCAAGTAGAAAAAGTTGAAATATATATGGCTAACAGATAATATACGTGGGTATTGCTTGCGGCATATTTGCAGGAAAATACGGTATTATTATTAATCAAAATCAAATGAATATAATGAATTTCTGTTTATAAATCTTATTTTATTAAATTTAAGTGTTATATAATTTATATAATTTGATATAATTTGTAAATCAAACATATTTTTCAACTTTTGAAATTCATTATATTTCAAGTAAATTTTATTAATTTACGTTATTTTGTTAATAAATGAAAGATATTAATCTAACTTGACCTTTAATTGACCTTAACGTGACCTTACTAAATTTTTTCTTCTTTATTTTATTACTTTATTTTTTATAGGTGACCTACTAAAATTTATACTTGACCAACTAAATCACACTTTAGGATGATTTTAGATTCATATTTAGAATGCCCTTAAATTTACCTAAGTGACCTACATAATTTTATACTTGATTTTTTAAACTTAATTTTTTATTTGAACTACTTAATCTTGACCTGAAAATGACGTAAAAGGCTTTTACGTTAACCAGTTTCTACAGCTTTACTAAAAGCTGTAGACACTGTTCGAAAAATGCAATTTTGAATGTACTTTCATTTCAGTAAAAGATCATTAAAAGAAACAATTAGAAAATTTGGTGAAAATTATTATTGCGAAATAATAATTTCCAATACGAAAACTTGAAGGCTTAAACAATTAATTGCTTGATAATAATTCAAATATAAAATTACCTTAATAAAATTAAAAAATAATAAATTTCAAGGTCATATTGTGACAAGGAATTGAATGAATAAATAAATGATTTCTTTGCCAAAACCTTCTGAAAATCTCTAATTTAAGCGGTTGATAGTAACGTTTTCACTCTCCCAAGGTCGCAAAGAATTTTTGTGTTTATGAATGGAAAGATTTAGCAGAAACGAGAAATCGTATTCTGGTTCGAAACAGTCAAATAAAGAGAATTTCTATTAGTTTGTCTATTATTTCTTTTATTTTTATATTTTTATTTTGCATTTTTCCAACGAGCATTCAGCGATTTAATAACGCCAGAATAAAAATGTAAAATTAACTACTAGAAATGCGTCCAGCATTAAAAGTTGTACAAAATATTACCATCAATATTAGGAATATTTGGTGCATTGCTATAATTCTGTGGCGGAGCAGACGGAGTTCCAACATGGGGCTGTAGGTTGGCATAATTGATATATGGGTTCCCATAGGCAATTTGAGCGTTTCCTTGATAGACTAATTGTTGACCGAGATTCATTTGGTTCTGATCATATAGGACTGACGGATTTGGAGCTGCCAATACAGAATTGTACGAAGGAAGATTTCCTTGATTTTCAGGTTCGACATAGATTTTTGTGATTGACATCTTTCAGTGGCAATAACGTAAAGTCATCAGAATTTCAATTTATTAAGAATTTCATCCAATTTCCCAGAAACTGCATTGTCACAATTTCAACCAATCATTTTACTGTTGCTACAGTAACTAATAAATCAATAGTTTAAATATTTTTCTTATCATTATCAATTATTATTATTATTATTATAGTCATTATAATTTTAATAATTGTATTATAATTGTAATTTAAATACCAACACCAAAAATTAATTACCTACGTGTATTTCGAGAATGTTTAATTATTTTTTTGATCAATAAGTCTTTCTGGATAAAAATACTAATAAACCTATAAGTACAATTTATTTTATTGAGATTGTTTAGTGTCTGATGATGATAGTAAACCTGTCGAAATTTAATGTAAAAATATATTAACAAATATATTTTGTTCTTTCATTCATATGAAAAATATCATTGTTTTTTTAATGTCTTTTTAAATTAAATAATTTATTAAATTGTTAATAATTTTTATTAATTAATTTAAAAACATTTACATATCGGTAATTATTATTAACGAATTTTGTCATAAAAGCTTAGTATGCGATACATTTCAAATAGAGAAAACATAAAATTGAAAATAGTAAAGGTTGCTCATATCGTAATTCATCTTGCAAGAGTTATTTAACTTTTTATTTAGTGATTCGAATTTCTAATATTGACTTACTTTATATAAATAATAAGGTCGTTTGGGAAAAATTATTTGGTCATGTTTTTATATCTATCCAATGAAATTCAAACAATAACATTTTGATAACTAATTTCCTAGAAATCATACATCTGATTATTAATATTTATAATTACTGTTATATTTCCGAATTTTAATTTCGCATATTAGTTTCATGCATTAAAATTTAATTAAAATACTCAAAACAACTCAAGATCAGTAATGTCAATAATCAATGTAATTAATTTATTCCAAAACTTAGTAAAGACAAAACCTACTTCAAAGCTAACAATTTCAAGTATTGTGTCAATTTTCTCGTTTAGATATACCAAAACTACTATAATCAATTATTAAATATAATTCGTCCATTATTGTTTTATCGCAACATTTGTTTCCAATGTATTCATATCTGGATATATGTCATGCGTCTCATCATTCGTTCTATCCTCAAATTCACGAACTAAATGCAATTACCAAGATAAAAATGTAATAAGACATTCAGATCCATGTTAATAGCATATATTAGTAGAAAAATGTATGCACTCCAGAACAAAAGAATTTTACAAAACAAATGCATACTTCATTATAATTTTCCTGAACCCATGTTTTTTAACTAAGGTTTTGTAATGATTATGTAATTTTCAAACTTTGTTTAAATCATCAATTACGTCAGTGGTACTAAAATCGTGCACATAGTCGCGACAAACTATATTGACTATACTAATATTCACAGCATATTAGAAAAGGCATATACACGTATAAAATTTACAAGTGTAAATTAATATTTTGATTACATTCTTCATTCAACATCAGTAAAAGAGATGTGTAATGCTATAATAATCATTATTTAAAAATGAGTAACAATAAAAATGTTTTTGGTGAGAAATTTAGCAGTTTATACAAAGAAACCGGTCCTTTTATTAAATTTAATGAAGAAATAAAGAAATTGAAATTTGTCAAGAAAGATGTTGAAATTCAGCCAGTACAAATGTATCACAACCATAAGATCTATTTCTTGGTAGATAAAATCCAGCATGTAGTCAAACTAATCAAGTCTCAATATATTAATATATTAGTATACACGCGTGTTTTGAGTCTAAATATTGTAAAATTACATGTAAAACGTGTGATTTCAAAAAGGTTTTAATCTATTTTGTAGAGAATAAAATCCTATCCATTGTTACGTTGTCAAGTCTATTAAAGCTATATGTAAGCAATCGAATTGTACCATAGTAAAATTTATTCACAAATTTAAAAAGACGTCTAAGGAATAAGTTTAATTTGAAAATTTTAGCTGAATTTCAAAATTGGTGACATAAAAATTATGTAATTATCGATTTAAGCAAATTTGATTTTACACAATTGTTAATTTAAACAAAATAAACATTATCATAAAATAATATTACATACAAGTGACTCAATAATGATGTAATCGATATAGACTTTCGATTTACAAATTACTTAATTATCGATTTAAAAACTTCAATTAAAAACCTAGCGGGTTCGTGAAATTTAATAAATAATTTACACTTGTTACGTAACATTGTTTTATTATGTAGTACAAACACTTGTAGTAAACTTATATTGAATATTATGCTCATGCGATTTTGCCATTTTTCTACATACATAAGTTTTCAAAAGTTTCACGAATCTTAATTAAATAAGTCACTATTTATTTTTTAGATATAGGCAACGAGTAACAGGAAAAATAACTTTTTGACGTAAAATGTATTTAAATTTCTAAATTTTTATTTCAAAATATATTGCGGCATCTAGATTTTAAAATTTACAGGTGAAAAAGTGATTTCAGATTCAGTTAAGATTATTTTAACTTGAAAAATTAGCACATAATGTTTGAAATATTATATTTAAATTAAATATAAATGTAAATTTTTTAACGAATAATTTCACCTTTAATGAGTTTATTTTAAAAATACATCCGTTAATAAGAACACTTTCATAACTTTATAAGAATATATAATGAAATCAAATGTTTAATTAACTTGAAAATTAGATATTTCTATTTAAAGTAATATTTATAATAACAATTATAAAAATAATATTAGGTCAAAACAGCAATAACCTTGAAGTTGTTTTAATTTGTCAATAATATAAAACGAAAACACCTACGAAAACAATACAAAAATTCAATAAAAATTCAATACTTAAATGTTAAATCATGTTTATGTATTGTTTTTTAAAAAAAATTTTTTTTTAATATTAATAAAATAATTGAATTTTTAAATTACATTATTTTTTAAAAAATTATATTATAAATAAAAATTATAATATTTATATAAATAAAATTTTAAATTAGTTAAAAGTTTTTTCAATATATTTTTTAAATATTTATTTATTACAAAATTAAATTAATAAAAAATAATTTGTTTAAATTAAATGTTAATTCATAATATTTTTAGTTGGTTTTGTGTACCTGAAGATGACAGTTATGCTGTCAAAATATATCGTACGAAAAGTTTTTTTATTGTCGTTATCTTTTAATTTTAAAAAATTAATATTTAATTTAATATTTAAAGCATAAAAATTATCATTTAAATTAAAAATTTAAAAATTTTTACAATTATTTTTACAACATCCAAAAAACAATTTCATCAAATACACAATTCACATTCAATTACATAAATATATTCAAAATACCTGTAGGCTGAGCATTTTGCACATTAATGTTAGGATTTAAATTTTATCCACAACGCCTCACAAGTTATTCGTCCCCAATAATTGCTCAGAATTTTCGCAATTATCTTGAAATCAGACATATGTATTTTGTTACTCAAACATTTTCTCAAATGATCACTAATGTGAGTCAATCCATTCAGTCGACTATGCTCAGGAACTTGAGTCCAGAGCTGACGGACACACTCTCTTCAATGTATGTGGCATTACACCAATTACATGAAAACTCATAAACAAGCTCAGAACAAAGACCTACCGAATAATAATAGTAATAATAAAAGTAAAAATAATAATAATAATAAAATTAATAATAATAATAATTATAATATTAATAAATGTTAAATCGAAAAATTACATTTGTCATTGAAATATAAAATTTACATTTTCGTAAATTCGTTGACTTTTTTATTGAATGTTACTTTATAAGGACATGTTCAGAAAATAAGTTCTTTGATTCTTTGGTATAATTTCTTAGAGGTGCTTCTAACACAAAATCTGACAAAATCTTTTCATCATTATTTTTATTTTAGAAAAATAGACAATTATTTTGTTGACATTAATTTTAAAAATATGAAGCATATTTTACGAAACATTCATTGCTGAGGTAGGAGATATTTTTAATATGAAGTTTTGTTATAAATTGAATGTTATTGTTTTGGAGGAATGTAGAAGCCAAAAGAGTCAACGGTAAATATGCAGTGGTGTAATTTAAAAGTATGGGAAATGTTATGGGAAATGTTATTTTTAAATTTAAATGAATTGAGTACTGAATTTTATTTTTTTGTTTTATTTTCACATTTGTAAAGTTGTCAAAATATCTTTCAAAATGATAAATTTGTATAAGAATAATTGTGTCCTTAGACAATGATAGATATCTTACAGAAATGACATGTCAATGTTAAGTTTCCATTTTATTTGTAATTTGTAATTTTCCAAAATATGTCTTTTTATACCTTTTACTCGGATGAAATTAATTGTGGAAATAATTATTAAACATCATTTATTTTAAAAACAAATTTACCGTAAAATATATTTTACTTATAAATACCACAAATTATTTACAGTGAATTGGATAACGTTCTGGTTGTCATTTTATATGAGCAGTATTTTATTTGGTTCTGTTATTACTTCATTTATAAAGAAAGTATAAGTATAAAATGGTGATTCCTAATAATAATAAAATAATAATAATAATAATAATAATAATAATAGAAAAACACCAACTACATATATTTTATATAACATTCACTATATATTTCAACCACTTATGAGTCTTCTTCAGGCTAGAAATTACATTAGCAAAATCTTAAGGAACTGAGTAGATCAAATACGAATCAAATCGTGGATCAAGTTAGTCAAAGGTGATAATTGTTATAAAGTGCATAGAGCCGAATAACCGCGGGAGATCTAGTCAGAATAACAGTCTTATTAAGTTATCTGAAATTTGCGATTGATAGATTGTGCATTGAAAACAATTACATGTTGGATATTGTTTGTCTAATTGATTTTTATAGAAATCGTGGAGTCAGTGACACCAACTATTATCCTTTCATTTATTAAAACTCAACACATTGAAATAAAAAAAATCTTTTTGTCCATCACTTTTACCGGTCGTTTATACAAAATCCGCGACTTTATAGGGGCCAAATCAAGAATATTATAAAGGCAACAGACTTTTAAATTCTTCTTTTTGCATATATATATATATATATATATATATCAGTATACTTGCATCTTTAGTTTTTAAAAAATTCAGTAATATAAAATTTTCTTATTAAGTGTACATTTTTAAAAATTAAAAAAAAGCCATTTTTAGTAATACATTTTAAAAAAACATAAAAATATGTATGAGAAAGTTTTATCAAAATTGTTTAATTCAGTCACGCCCGTAAAAAAGATTTGCTATCGTTTTGTTTTCTACCATAATACGTTTGGGAAGTTCTTCAATAATCTCTTTATTGGTTATAAAAATATGTTATTATATATTATATATCCTACAAATCCTTTACGTCAGTTTCATACTTCGAATACAAGTTTATTTAATTACGTTTTTTTAATTATACAATTTTTCTTTTTCCCATCAGTAAAATGATTGTTTTTTTTCTAATTACACTTTACTTTAATATTTTAAGGTCAGATATTTCGAGAATAATTAGAACAAAAGAAATAATATGAATCTTTGTAAACAAAATTTGAAAAAATAAATTTCGATCTCAAATTTGCAAAAGTGATTCGAAACATTAAATTAGGCAGAAATCATTCAAATCAAAGAGTAACCAAAATAACAAAGTTGCATAAATCAAAAAAATGAAACGTGATTAAATGACAAATACGAAAAAAAAATTGATGTTGAAAAAACATACTCAGACTGTCCCGACACATTTTTACTGGTGACTCGGCTGGGTTCTTCCAATTCTCCTATTACACACACATTTTGAAAACACTTCCCTTAACAAATACATTCCATTATGTGTTCTGGGTCAGTGATCTTATATGATGAAAAAACCTTTTATCTTTCATTGTTCCATTATGCTCGTTGATAGGAAGGTTCTCAGAATATATTAAAACATTAAAGTCTAAAAATGCCCACTCACCATTTCATTCAATGTTATTATTAATCCAAGCAAATTGTACAAATGTTCTTCACAATATGAACTATTTAAAGGTTCTATTCAATATATAAACGTTAATAAATTCATTTTTCAGTTGAATTGATAGAATAAAGAGCAAATGTTAAAAAAATGGGCCAAAAGAATAATTAAAATATTCAATTTGAAAATAAAACAGTCAAACCAATACTTGTAGATCAGAAAATTAGTTATAGAATATGTGATTCACACCTTTTTCTCCACAATGCTTAGTTTATATTACAATTATAAATGATTACAATTATAAAGAAAATATATTTTAATGAATTACTCTGTCTAATAATTTTTAAAAGTTTTCTTATTTTCTTCTAGACTTTTGGAATATGATTCCATATTTACTAAACTAAATTTTGATTTGCTATTAAAACAAAAAATTATAATTTCATTTTTGAAAAACTCTCCAATATCTATTGACTCTAATGAATTGTTCTTCAAGCGGTCATTTATTACCATAAATACACATATTTTAAAAAATATTAAAAAATAAATAAACATTTAAAATAATAATAATAATAATACTAAAAATACAAAAAATAATAATAATAACAATAATAATTATTATTATTATTGTTATTAATTTTTGTATTATTATTATTATTATTATTATTATTATTATTATTATTATTATTATTATTATTATTATTATTATTATTATTATTATTATTATTATTATTATTATTATTATTATTATATTTATTAGTATAAAACGATGATTCCTTGGTAGCAGCATAAATTAATATATCAGATAAGTGAATAACAAAATAAGTAGTGGGATACCGGCCCTCTAGCTCAGAGGCCATCTAGTTCACATACCCCCACCCACCTCCCCCCCAAAACATTTTTTTCTAAATGCGGCAAATTTAATACTATAAATACGGGTAGATCTGATACAATATAACAAGTAGGAAGAATGTAGTAGAAAGTCCAACAAATAATGGAATATAGTAAACAATACAATGAATAGATGAATAATTTGGTATTATGATTATAAGAAACATTTAGTATTTTGTAATATTAAATAAATTCAGAAAATTGATGTATGTTTTATATTAATTATTGCTTTTTATAAAATGTTATAAATTTACTTTTAGAAATAATAATCATTTTTGATGTTATTATTATTTTTGAATTTAAATTATTATTTTGTCAATGGTTACAATTGAATAAAATATTTAAATTAATTTTACATTTGGATAATATTTATTTATAACCATCAATTTATAAAGATATTATTCAAAATATTTTTAATTTGTCAAAAAGTTTTATTTGAGAATAAAAGTAAATCAAATATTCTATTTACTAATCAATAAAAAATTATTTTAACTAAATTTCAAATATAATTTCAAATAATAGAATAAATTTAGAATTGAAAATAATATATTGTCAATAGTTACACCTAAAAAAGTATTTAAATATAAGTTTTATCGACATTAATAACTTTTAGATAATAATTCTTAATAGCAATAGATATCCATAATGTTCATTCAAAATATGTTATTCAATGTGTTTTGAATTTACTATTGTAAGAGACTTAGATTTGATTTCTAATATCTCAGTATTTGATGTATATTCGCCGAATTAGTATACGCGCACGGTTATTGTTTTTAATAACTATTCTTCCCCGCATAAGTATCCATCAAAAACATATATCCCTATTTAAATATAATTAACCGATGAAATCTACTCAATTGTTAATAATTTTTAATTTAATATAATAGTAATTAATACACACTTAAAGTACAATTGATTTTCAATAAATATTTTCATCTTTTAAGTATATTTGTTGATCATTGAATAATTCAGACTCCATTTATTTCAAGTATTTCACAATATTTAATTGATATTTCATCTCATCATTGAGAAATTTTACCGACTAATTTATTATAAGCAATTCTCGATTCACTGAATATTTGTTAGCTTCAATTCATATTTTCTCACTTTAATGATTGCTTTCCTCTTTAATGAATATTTTCTCTCTTCAATTAATGTTTTCCTTATTCAATGAATGTTTTTTCCTCTTCAACGAATATTTTTCTCTTCGATGTATATTTTCTCCATTCAAAGTATATTACCCTTGTAAGTTATTAAGATATCAATTGATATTTTATCTTTTTAGTAGATATCTTTAGCTATCCCACTGTTTTCAGTAATTTCAACGATTTTAGTCACTTAATGTACTATCTCACCAATATTACTTCTTCACTGAAAATTTTCTTTATAGAATATAATCTCTACTAATTAAAATTCCATTTGTTGACTTGTTATTTTCAATGAAAATTTAACTAAATAAATTACATCTTTCAATATATTAGGTTGTACTCGACAAAAATAAAATAATTTTAGGCTATGTAAATCAATTAGAGCTTTTAGGGAAATTTTATAATAATTTAAGTAATATCTAGTTTTACGAGGTATTTATTTTAGTAAATTTTAATCATCTTTGTGAATTTTATGGTTTTCTTTTGAATTTTAATGGATTTAAGGTTTGATTATGTTTTTAATGAAATTATTGAAGAAATTAGGGTAAATCTATAATTTTAGAAACAATTAATTTCTTCTTAATTTATTAGATTAGACTTGATTTTAGGATTATTTTAAATAAAAAAAAATAAATAAATAAATTTAGGATCAAAATGTTTATGAAACATCTATTTAAGATAATTATTTACCAATTAGAATCCAATTTGACTGATAGATTTTGAATAGTAAATGATATTTTAATTATAATTTTATGTTCTATTTAAATATTTGATTAAATCAGTTAATTTTTAAAAATATTTTAGTGAAACCTAAAATTTTAATTGATTTTACAGTGTAAATAAAGGGGTCAATAATTACTTTCATTTTCAATTCTAATATTGATTTCATGGATATCAATCTCAAAAGTAGTATAATTTAGAGATTTTTAAGCGGATGCTCAGTGTGGTTATCAGTATACTTATAAAAATCATTGAATTATCTCTAATGGTTGACTGGTAATTTTTATTGAATTTATACTTGATTTACTGATTAATTTTAATGAGCAATATGATATATATTTTGTGATTTTACAATAATTTAATTTATGTGGAAAACATAGATTTTATTCGATTTAAGTCATTTTTGATGAATTTTTTAATTGCTTAAAATTGTTGCCAGAACAAAATTGTGGTGATTTTCGATGGAAAATGATGATAACAATTTTGTTATACTTTAAAGAAAATTTATTTTTATTTGTAAAATTCAAATTTTTATGATAATTTTAAGGGAATTTGATTGGTTGAATACATATAGTAAATATGATTCGAATGATGGATTTTTAAGGAGTAGAGTCGGTTAAATATAGATTTCTAAAGAAATTATAACTTGAAGGTTTTTTTTAAAAATATGTATATTATTGGTGCAGTGGGGGAAAATGTTATTTCAATGGAAATGATTGGTTAAGAGTAAATTTTATGATATTTTAAGGAAATAATCGATTAAGAACAAGTTTGTTGTCATTTTTAAAGGGTTGAGTTGGTTGAATATCTGTGTTCAAAGGGTAAATATTTTATAAATGAAGAATATAGATGAGGAATTTATAATATTTTTAGGGGATTTGTTCAGATAGATGTCAATATATGTGTAAATCTTTTGAGAGAGTGGAAATATTGTCATTTAAAAAGAAATGATTTGTTAAAAAGAGAATTTATGATTTTTTAAGGGGAAATGATTGGTCATGAAATGAATTCTATTGTAAGGCAATTTCAAGAAATTTATTCGGTTGAAAATCGATATAAATCGGTGATTTTCTGAAAATAATGAATATAGCAGGGATTATTGTCATTTAAAGATAAATGATTTGTTAAGAGGAGAATTTATGATAATCTTAAGGTAATTTGATTGGTCAAGAGAGGAATTTTATTTTAAGGGGATTTCAAGAAATTTATTCGTTTGAATATCGATATGTCGATGATTTTTATGAAAAATATTGAATATAGTTTGGAATATTGTCGTTTAAAGAGAAATGATTGGTTGAGAGTAAATTTTATTTTAGGGGGAAACAATTGGCTAAGAAGAGAATTTATGATCTTTTAAGGGGAAGTAATCGATTAAGAACAGATTTGTTGATATTTTTAAGGGGTTGAGTTGGTTAAGTATCGTTATTTAATAGGTGATTTTTATAAAAATAATGAATATGGTAAAGTAGGGGAAAGTGTTATTTGATGGTAAAAGATTGGTCAAGAGATGAATTTATTTTAAGGGGATTTCAAGAAATTTGTTCGGTTGAATATCGATATGTCGTTGATTTTTATGAAAATAATGAATATAGCTGGGATTATTGTCATTTAAAGAGAAATGATTGGTTGAGAGTAAATTTTATATTATTTTAGGGGAAAACGATAGGTCAAGAGGGGGAATCTTATTTTTAGGGGGATTTATTCGGTTGGATATCAATGTCAAAAGATGGATACTTAGTGAAATCGATACATTTTCATAGACTTAAGGGTTATCAAAATATAACAATAAGATTTTGGTTAATTTTAATGATATTATTGGAATCTGAATAAAATATACGATACGTGTTCAGTTCTAAGAAATTGTTCGATTCATGTATTCAAGTATTTATTTGATTTTATTATTACATTTCTAATTTAATTAAAAACTAAAATTGATTAGTATTTAAAAAATTTATGTTACCCATTACTTATGTTGTTATTGACAATTTTCTGAATAATTTAAATATTTACGATTATTTCCAGGAATGAAGAGAAATTGTACGATTAAAAACTATGAGCTGTTGATAAAATACATTAATTTTCATTCAACAAGTACCTAGAACAATTACCTAACAATCTTAAAATTTTAAAAAATCTAACAAATTTTTTCAATTATTTTACAACTTAATAAATTTAATTAACTGATAAGTACTAGTATATTTACGATTTGCTACTGTGATGAAACTTCTTTTTTTTTTAATTCTTATTCAAAATACTAACAAATTTTATTAAAGATCTATCAAGACTTATCAAAAATTATAAAACTTTGGTAATTTTAATAAGTATTACTCAATAACTACTATTTTCTTACCAATTTGCTGAAGGTCTTATTTTAAGGTCTCAAATTTAACAACTTTCTCACAACTTTAATCAAATTCTAATCCCATGATAATCATAAATTACGTGTATTTTCTTAAAAATTGTCGATAGTTTTTCTTAAATCGGAAAAATAATAATAATAATAATAAAATATTAATAATATTAATAATAATAATAATAAAAATAAAATAAATTTACAAAATATATACTACTTATAAAAATAAGTAGTAAATTAAAATTTTAAAATGTTTAAAAATGATATGACCTTGAGAAATTTTGAATGACCATGACCTACTTTTGAATGACCTTGACCTACTTTTTAATGACCTTGAAAAATTATGATAAGTCATCCAATAACCTTGACAATAATAATAAAAATAATAATAATAATAATAATAATATTAATAATAATAATAATAATAATTATAATAATAAAAATATTAATAATAATAATAATAATAATAATAATAAAATAAATTTACAAAATATAGACTACTTAGAAAAATAAGTAGTAAATTAAAATTTAAAAATGTTTAAAAATAATGACCTTGACCTACTTTTGAATGACTTTGACCTACTTTTCAATGACCTTGAAAAATCATGATGAGTCATCCAATAACCTTGACAATAATAATAATAATAACAATAATAATAACAATAATAATATTAATAATAATAATAACATTTATAATAATAAAAATATTAATAATAAAATTAATAATAATAAAATAAATTTACAAAATATATACCACTTATAAAAATAAGTAGTAAATTAAAATTTTAAAATGTTTAAAAATAATATGACCTTGAGAAATTCTGAATGACCTTGACCTACTTTTGAATGACCTTGACCTACTTTTCAATGACCTTGAAAAATTATAATGAGTCATCCAATAACCTTGACAATAATAATAAAAATTATAATAATAATAATAATAATAATAATATTAATAAAAATATTAATAATAATAATAATAATATTAATAATAATAAAAATATTAATAATAAAAATAATTATAATAAAATAAATATACAAAATATATACTACTTATAAAAATAAGTAGTAAATTAAAATTTAAAAATGTTTAAAAATAATATGACCTTGAGAAATTTTGAATGACCTTGACCTACTTTTGAAAGACCTTGAAAAATTTTGATGAGTTATCCAATGACCTTGAATGAGTCATTGTCTTTGTTTAAATGACCTTGAGAAATTTGATGACTCATCTAATGACCTTGACCTACTTTTGAATGACCTTGAAAATTTTTTATGAGTCACCCAATGACCTTGAATGAGTCATTGTCTTTGTTTCAATGACCTTGAAAAATTTAATGAGTAATCAAATGACCTCGAATGAGTCATGGTCTTTGTTTAAATGACCTTGAAAATTTGTTGATGAGTCATCCAATGACATTGAATGAGTCGTGGTCTTTGTTTAAATGACCTTGAAAATTTGATGAGTCATTCAATGACCTTGATTGAGTCATTGTCTTTGTTCTAAAAAAATTTGTACTTTTAAACTTAGAAAAAATGTTTTCGGGGGGTGGGGGGTATGTGAGCTAGATGGCCTCTGAGCTAGAGGGCCGGTATTCCACTACTAAAATAAACCCTTGCTGTGAAGAAATAATTATATTTTTGAAAACAGTTCGATTATTACTTCTCAATAAGGGCTTATTTTGTGATTCAATTATCTGATATTATTATTATTATTATTATTATTATTATTATTATTATTATTATTATTATTATTATTATTATTATTATTATTATTATTATTATTATTATTATTATTATTATTATTATATTATTATTATTATTATTATTATTATTATTATTATTATTATTATTATTATTATTATTATTGTTATTATTATTAATGTGATTATTATTATTATAAAAACTGTCCAATAAGAACTCAATAGCAATTCATGTAAATTATATTCATAATCTTGCTGGCATTTATATTCCAGCTGTTGTAATATTAATTTGTAATAATAATTATTGATTTATTTCTCATTGATTTCAGAATAATTTCCAATGGAAGATCAAGTTTCAAAAGAAGAAAAATCCAAATCTTATGCAATAAAAAATATATGTAAAACACAATCAAAATGGAAAGAATTGGAATTTGACAAATTGTTTTTACAATATAGTCATCCTTACAATTTTTATGAACTGAAGGTTAGATATGATTATTATTTTAATTTTTATATTTTGTTTTAATTATTGGTATTATTTTTTTATCTTTTATTCCATAACAATATATTCTATTTTCGCATTTAATATAATGACACAACTTTAATATAAATTAAATCAACAACTTGTAACTTAAAAATATTCTAATATTGTCCTTTTATTATAAAATATGAATATGTCTCTATTCTTCTCAATTAAAGTATTTTATTTTATTCCTTATATGACTTTCCCTTAAATAAAAGTCAATTTATTTTTCAAAGTTATCCATGAGTAAAACAAACCAGTGTTGTTAAAATTACCAAGAACAAAAGAAAAACAATAGCTTGGATTAAATATTGGAGAATTTAATATGGTCAAATAACGGAAAGAAGGATGTAGAAATAGAGAAAGAGTTCAGCTTGGCTAAACTTCTTTAAGGACTATTCAAACTAGGGATAGAAGTAAAATAAATGAAACAGCTAAAACGGTACGTCCTCTAGTGTTTGGCGTAAATTATGGCCTGAATGTGTTCGTCAGAAAAGAAATCATTCTTCATTTGGTAATACTCCTGCTGTCCATCGAGAAATTAATAATTTACTTGGACAGAACAATTTTGATGGAATGAAAGATACTGAAATAAATGAATTACAATTATTATCTAGCTAGGAAATGTCTAACGTCGATTTAATGAAACTTGATTTCCAATATGTTAAGGAAGAGGACAGCCCGCTAGAAATACTCGAGGAACGACACCTCATTTCACAGCACATTTCTAAAGCTATCCCTCTGATTGATGAAGCTATAGATATTTTTTTCAAAATATGATCCTGGCAATGAAAGAAGTTTAAATGTCTCTCGTGCGTTAGAAAGTGATATTAATTGCTATAAAGAAATTTTTTCTGGAATGAAAAACAAATCCGTTCAACAAACTTTGGAAAGATTTTTTAAAAAGAAGTAAAAATTAACTCATTTTCAGAATCTAATTTTTTTGTGTAACTAAATATTTATTGATAAAATTTAAAATCTTTTTTTTGTCGGTGATATAATCATTTATATAAATAAAATTTAAATAAATAACAATGTTAACAAATGTTAACAAATCCAAATAGCCAAAGTCGCCAAACATAAGCACAGCTGGAATTGAATTAGGCATATGAAAAGATATATCATTTTCTTCTTCTACTTTAGACTCAGATGAAGTTGATGAACTATTACTGTTATTTATGTATTGCTGATTATGGTGTTCACTTGGTTGATCACTGAATTCAGTATCCTCAGGCTCTTGACTTTGCCTTCTTCAAAAATTATTCCAGTATTTTACTTGACTTATTAGCTTCTCTTTTTTCATCTGCCTTTTCTATTTGTTGAGCTGCACTAAGCCTTTTACCAAACATATATGGAATTGAAACACAAATTTATAAATGGTAAAAAATACAGTTAGTTAAGTTATTTAAATAATTAATAATAATAAATTTTTCTAATAAATTTTAACATGAGCTTTTTAATATTTTTCATTAAAATGAAAAGTATTGCTTTCAAATTACTTTAAGCCATTTAACCAAGTTGAATATTATACAACTGAACTACTCCAGTGAAGAAAATAAGTTAAGTATTGTCACTTACTTACCTTATTTGTTTTCCTTCAAAAAAAAATTACGAAACTACTTTATTCTCTTGATGAAAGGTTACTAGTTCAATAACGTAGTTTGTATAGTATTATGCTAACCACGAATAGTCAGAATGAAAATCCTTTTTAAAAATTAAATTGTGGTTTTGAAACTTTTTAGTGCTTATAATATTTTTATGTTCTTGATTGTGTTAGCTGCAATAAAATTGTCAGCTTTGTATTGTTCTAAAAAATATTTATTAAATCCAAAATATTTTTATGTTGAAAAATTCCCTGTTATATAAACAAACATTTTCGTTCTTAAAACAAAAATCGATATTTTCAAATTATGTTAGTTTTAAAACTTTTTTCAACATTTTTAGTTAACATGTAATATTTAAAATTTTAATTTAATAAATTATTTCATAATTTCAATGAATATTTTAAATTTGAAAATGAAGATTTTTTATTTATATTTTCATTAAATTTGATTCACAAAATTCTTAATAATTTATGAATGGAAATTAGATTTCATCAAATTTTGCTCATTTTATTATTCTGTTTATTTTAATAGCTTTACAAATTTCAGATTTTCAATTGTCATTGCATGATTTTTTCCTTGCGGACAATTTTCCTATTATAC
Source organism: Schmidtea mediterranea (assembly GCA_022537955.1). Taxonomy (NCBI): domain Eukaryota; kingdom Metazoa; phylum Platyhelminthes; order Tricladida; family Dugesiidae; genus Schmidtea; species Schmidtea mediterranea. Next base: position 127,216,466 of record CM039679.1, read on the forward strand.
AATCTACTCTCTACTATTTACTATTATGTTTACATCTTTGAATTCAATCAGATTATCACTATGATCCTTTCACCGATAGTGTGGACGAATTTCTTTCTAACATTTTATTCACTCCTAGAATTATCAGTGTCTATTCAGATTTTATTTTTAATTAAAACTGGTATGAATTTCGGATATTTTAAATTATATATTTTTAATATTAGACCTTTGAATCTCAAGGGTTGTTGGAAAAGGCTGAAAATAGCTAAGCGGAGTGATAGAGTTTGTTAAGTTTACAGACTTTTCAGAATCTAAATATACTATTATAAATTTTCAGTGTTAAAATGTAGTTGGTCTTTTTGACATGAAATATGAACTGCACAATGTGTTGCGAGGGACTCAAACAATGAATTACTCATATTACATTAACGCTCTCGGTGCTGTCGGTCAAACAAAAGACTGCCAGTGCTCAGCAACTTCGACCAAGAGAAAACTCATAATTTATCAGCAATTATTATTACTTTTCAAAGTTTTTAATATAGTCAGTGTTAGGTCGATATTTCGAGCAGTGACATTTTAAAAATAAATTTGTCAGTTCAATGTGACTGATAACAACATGTTCTAAAAGTCCTGTTTTTTCCGTGGCACTAAGTGTCAAGTATAAATAGTTTACTACTTTTAAGCTAGTACAATTTTTAGTATATCATAAATTGATATAATATTACTTAAAATTAGAGCCAGCCATCTATAATTCATATTTTTACAAGTTTAAATGAAAGTCCATAATGAAAATTTGATGTTCCGAACTCAGAAATTAGTCTATTATGTACATATCTCTGTTAGAGTGACATAAAAAAATAGTATTAAATGTAAAAAATTAACAAAATAGTAATTTTTTAAAGAGTGGAATGGAAGGTAAATAAATGAATAAAAATTTCAGATATAGTGATGGCATTATGATCCTTGAAATGTTATTTGGAAATCTGAAAACCAAAGGAATCTGTTTTAACTTTTGTAATGAAGTTCTCATAATAATTTGACCTCGATTAATAATATGTATAAAAATTGACAAATTAAGGCAGAAAAATCCTTGCTCTAAGTTAATAAGATTTTAATTCAAGAATAACACGATGAAGATTTAGCAATAAAAACGAAGATTTATACATTGAAGAAAAGGGTTCTAGGAAGGTTCATCGGCGGACGGTTCATCGGGTGGACGGTTCATTGGAGGGTGGTACAGCAATGAATGACAGCCTTGGCATGTCAAGTAATTATCCAGGACTCTACCGCCCATGATATCACGTATAAAAACCACCGTTACTTACTGAATAGAAGTAGGACGACGAAAATGTATAAAAGACACGATACTGTAGCTTAAAGTTGTAGTTAAATTTCTGGTAAGCATACCCTTTGGGTTTGCTCTTATAGGCGGGTTCGAATCTCAAAAAGAATTGTTTAATTAAGCTATGAAAATTTATATTCCATGAATTATAGAAAACGTTTTTGAAAATTTGTCATGGAAGGAAAGAAAATTTTTTAATTATAATATATTAACCCTAACTAACCCTACACTGATTTTTTGGGGGGGTTACCCATACTACAATTAATTAAAATGTTTAAATAATGTAAATAAATTATACATTTTTCCTGTGAATCGTCCACTGATTAACCGTCCGCCGATGAATCGTCCACTGATGAATCGTCCGGATACCGTTTATACACCTAATTTTAAAAATATTTAAATATTAGGAAAATTCGGTGTGCAGTACAAATATGTTTCGATATTTACTGTGGCCTGGTTAGACTAATTCTCAGAGAGACTAGTTTTGACAGCCTAGGTTCTTAAATGATACTGATGACAGCAAAAAGATTAATAGTTACGGTTTTTATTGAAAATTCATAATTAATAATTCCAGACAATAATATTTATTTTTTAACTTTAATAAACGTTTAATAAACAAAATCTTTATAAGTAAATTTTCTGATATATAAATACGCTCAGTAGATTTTCAATAATTCCCGAATCAATCAACAAAACATTTTATTAATTTTTTTATTTTAATTTTAATTTATTTAATTTTAAGTTTCATCTTACGAAGGTCAAAAAAAGTCAACCATTAGAAATTGAATTATTTTAAAAATAAATAATAAAATTTATACAGAAACCATCAAGAAGGGAAGATAATATCTCAAAATGTTTCATTGTTGTTGATGACTTGCTGCATACAATCAACACATAAACACATTAGCAATAATGTTTACAATAATTTATTTTGTTAATAAATTCATTTTTGTTATAAATAATATTTTACTAAAACAAAAATATTTCTACTAAAAGCAAGTTTTCATTCTAAATCCCACAATTAATTCCGGCCGAATTTATTAATTGCAAATAAATGTTCAATTAGTTGTCAGAATTTATGAGTTAATATTTGGGTTTGTTTACTTTGACAAAATTAACACATTTTGTTGTCATGCTCTGGCAAGGGCTGAGGCCTGTTAAAAAATAAGTTAAAAGTTTCTTTATGTAGTTATGTCAAAAAAATTAATTTGCTTGCACACTTTCTTCTATTATTATTATTATTATTATTATTATTATTATTATTATTATTATTATTATTATTATTATTATTATTATTATTATTATTATTATTATTATTATTATTATTATTATTATTATTATTATTATTATTATTTTTATTGTATTAAGGATTCGGAGGTTAAATGTGAAACCACTGATATTTTAAGCTAACGTTTAGTTGTTGATAATGTTTGCTACGTCCTTTTTTGCTACTTCGTTTCTTTTTTGACCATCTGATGATTTTATTTCTAAATCAGAATCGTTAAATGAGCAAATCTCCGTTTTTTCCTGATTTTCTGATATATGATTGGATAAAAATATTTTAAAAGTTGCATTGGTTTGAATTTCCTCTGTATGTATTGGGATTTCTTTCAAGTGTCTTTTCACAGTAACCCTGCTTCTAAAAGACCCTTAAACTTAATTGACCTTGCTTACCACAGCATGAACATCAAATATTTTGGCATTCACGGTGTATTTGAACAATTTTGATACATGAATAGTATTGACTATTTTAACGTGGTTTTGAATTTCTATTTTTAAAACTGGTTCGAATTGGCTGCATGTCATTGAAATCCTGATTGAAATTTCTTCTTTGAAATTAATTTTGTGGTTTTTGAAATACGTTTTCGTATGTCTTTGGCTGCCGGAGGGTTCGCAGTAATTCTCGAGTTGAAAGCGTGGTTATCATATAAGAAAATTAAAATGACAATGTGTCTAAAGAGTTTATTAATAATAAGCAGACAATATATATATATATATATATATATATATATATATATATATAATATATATATATATATATATATAATATATATATATAGTATATGTGTGTATAGGCACATGCATCATTGGGAAAAATAATAAGCAATGACATAATCGAGGACCAAGACAATAATCGAATATAAGATAATAATCGAAACGTTTTTCAATAAAAATAATAATTATTTTGCAGCAAGGGTTTTTTTATTGTACACTTATGTGATATATTATTATTATTATTATTATTATTATTATTACTATTATTTATTCATTATTATTATTATTATTATTATTACTAATTTTATTATTTTTTTCATTATTACTATATTATCATATTTTGAAGATTTCAGGAAATTTAAGCATAAGATCCTCAAACATATAGACAAGACTCAGCTAAGGATTGTTTTAACGTATTTAAAAGTTAGAAGTATGTTTACTAATAAATCTCCAACTACACTTTGTCAATGTTCTGAACTTGAGTATCAATTTTCAAAAAATGGGTAAGTAAGGCAGTGTTGAGCAGTAATTGATTCGCACCAGTTCGTGTGAAACAGATGTTAAATTATTTGAATTCCAAAATTGCACATATATATGTGTGTATACATGTTAAAGTACTATATATAATATACTATTTCTTAATTTTCTCTTGTTTTACCATTTATACTTTCATTCTACTCATTTTGTATTATAATACTTATAAATAATAATTGTTAAGTTAATTTAAATTAAAAATTCATATTATTAAATGAAATACTAACACTATTGAAGGCAAAGGTTATTGTTATTAATGAGAAATCCTATATTTTATTACATTTTTAAAAAAATAAATCAAAAATTAAATTCAAATTATTTTTTAAAGGTTTTTAAATTTTAATTACAATTTAAAAATTTTTAGACAATCACGAGAAGTCTAACGAAGAATTCGTCAATGAAAGATTTGATCATCAATTGTCGATACTTATGAAAATTACGTGGATATTGCGTAATATTTCCTTCCATCTGGTTTGCATTGAGCAGCTTATCTATTGGAATTATATTCACATAAAACAACAAATCCTCTTTCAGTTATTACATATTCACGTTTTTCAGTTTCTTCAGGTTTTGCTAGATTTGATAATTTCTAAAATTCCCATTCGCATTTATCACACTTGGCATTCGATGGTTGTTTTAATGGTCTACTTTACAATAAACATTGTCATTTCCAGTTTCTTTTTGCATTCGAGCTTACCCCAAATTTATGTTTTCGAAGTCCTTCATTATAAACAACACCCCTATCTTGTCACTTTATTAATTGTTTTGATGGTTTTTGTGATTGACCCCATTATCCAATTCATTATGTACAACATTGGGAAGATTGTCGATTTGTGCTGTTCAGAATATCACGAGGAGGACTAATTTGGACAAATGTTACACTAAGAAACAATAATATTTTTGGTTTCATTGTGATAGATCCATTTTATTTTGCTAGATTGTTCATTGAACTGAAGTTATTATTTATTAATTATCATTTTTTAACATTTCAAATAAATGTTTAAATACTAATTTATGTAAAAAGAAGATTGCATAACTAAAACAGAAAAGCATTTTACTTTTTAAATCTGTGAAAAGTTAGAAATTAGTTTTTGTTTTAGTTAGTTTATTTTGAAATATCTGTTGTTTTAATAATGTTGGGTTTTATTATAGAAAGTCGGTGCTTAGGTCTGACTCATTGGTGTCCTTCTTTAATCGATTTAATTAACCCAACATTATTCACAACTTTCACAAAATCGATTCAATTCACATTACTCTACACAATTACTCTGCACGATTTCACAAAATTCAATGCGTAGGGATACGTCTTCTAAATGGAGATGTCCCTGTCTGGTACGCAATTTGTTTGACTGGTTGATTTATCTTTAAGTTTATTACCTCCTTTATTCCGCTCTCTGAAATATTCTCCTTAACCAACTGGTAATATTGTTGATCTCGCAACTCAAGTCACCCGCAAACTAAATTGGTTTTGGCATTTTTGACAACTCTGTCCAAAATCAAATTAGTTATTTCTGGGCTCCCAGGGTTTCCATTTGTTTACAATAATTATTTTGATGGCGGGTTTCTTTTTTATCCCCGGTTTTCTTCGTAAACCAATTTAGTTTTCCGTAATTAGAAAATTTGTTGACGTTCCGGGTTTCTCACACTATTCGGGTTTTTTTGGCTCGGACTTCCCATTAGCCAATTAATTTTTAATTAATTTCTATTTTTATTAAATATTTCCTTCTGGGGACCCCCAATCGATTTAATTTTATTATATTTGGATTTGTCTCGTCCTTTGGCATCCGCCCATACCCGTTTCCCCCGATAAATATTTATTTTAAAATTTTAATTGATTTTAATTATTATTTTAATTATTGTTTTAATTATTATTTCGAATATCAATGTTTTTATTGATTTTCCATTTTTACTTTTGTGCATTTTGTTAACCCCAACATAATTATTGGGAATTACGAATTTTGATATGGATGATATTAAACCTACAACTGGCGACCACGCTAAAAATATTAATGCCGTTACAAGACAACAAGAAAAGAAATTAATAGTTGAAGCATTGCCAAAAAAGCACAGGATTTATTCAATTTCAGTATTCGGAAATATGATGGACGAAGTATCGAATGAAGCATCGAATTGCATTAGAGATATCGAAGGATGGATCCGAATGAACAATTTGTGCATCATTAATGTTTTCAATTTGTTACTGTTTGATGAAGCTGGGGTTTTATGGCATAATTTCAAAACAGACTCAGTTGCAAAAGATAAAGCAAAATCATGGTTTTTAGATACATTTACAATAAAGAAATCAATTACCAATATGATTGTGGAATTGGCCGAAATTAATCAAAAAGGAGATGAAAGATTTACTAAATTTGGAATCAGGGTAAAAAATCTTTTGGAAAGTATTTTTGATTCAGGAATTGGACGTGAAGAAATTGTAAAAGATATTATTTCTAAACGAGCTAGAAGTACGGAGCTTAAAGAAAAAATAATTTCTAAACCAGTTATGAAAGAAGAAGATATTCGCAATTTTGCCAAATTATATGAAAGGTAGGAATATGTACAACATTCTTCGTCAGAGATATTTGCGGATGCTGTACAAAAAAAGAGTTGAAACAAAATAATTTTAATAATGGGCGCCAGAATCGAAATTTAGATAGCCAAACGTCAAGATATGATAATATGAATAGAAAAAACTTTGGAAACAGAAATATTGTTGAGGAACCAATCGTGTCTAAGAAAAATTATGGAAATAAAGTAAGTTATCATTATGAGAATAATCCATCGATTTCTAATAGGAGATATAATAATGAGAAGATTATCAATGAAAATCATTATTTTCATTATTTTCAATTAAACATCAAGCAAGGAAATTATACAAAAAGTGTCGTGGATTACCTGAATCAAAAGAAGAAATTTTATCACCTGGTCAATGCTACTGTTGTGGTGACAGTAACCACTTACGTTTCGAATGCCCATTGAAAAATAAATGTCTAATATGTGGAAAAGATTGACACATATAGACACTGTCATTTATTAACAAATGGAAGCCAAAATTATAAAAGACCAATTATGTGCATTTATGATGAAAATAGTGGTTTGTATCGCGAGGAAGATGTAATAGATCATGAGGTTATGCAACAAAAAACGAGACCAACCCTGTTGCTTACATTTCGTCAATGGGGTTGAACCAATAAATAATAGTTTAAATTGAAATAAAGATAGAAAAGATGTGATGCATCAGATGAGTGATTGAAGACAGTGGAGCAGAATGAAAGTTGGAAATGTTGAAATTGATATACTGTGGAATTTAGGAGCTGCTATAACAGTTAGGAGTAAAAGTTTTTGGCAAAAGATTGGAAAACCAGTTTTAGTAGATACAAATATTATACTTAGCCGGGTTTTTTTTGAAATGAGAGAAAAACTGATGGGATCAACATGGATAAATGTTAATTCGAATGGTAAGTGTCGATTAATAAATGTGTTAATAGTTGCAAGAATTCATCCAAATTTTATTGGCGGAATTGATGTTATGAAGAGCTTTGGTATAAAAGTGATGGAAGTAAGTAATATTGATGCTTCGCTGATTTTAGAGAAATATTCAACTGAAGATAGAGTAAGGAACGCGTTAAAATGTGTTCAGAATCCAGAAAGCAACAAGCTGAAAGTTTGGATACGAAAATATGGAATTATATTTATGACTTCGACATTTGATCTGGGTCACACAAAAATATTAAGCCACGAGATTACTGTCAAAGGGTCACCAATTTTATCACAAAATATTCTCAAGATTTAAAAAATTAATAAGTCAGTCGTCCAAAATTTCTCAGATTTAGTAAACAAGAATTTAGTAATTAATTATAATATCCAATTTAAAATCAGTAATTTATTTCTTCATTTACTGAAAACAAAGTATTATCCTCCAAAATATTATATATATATATATATATATATATGTGTGTGTGCCTATATTGTGATACTCAGGGAATTTGTTAAATATTGTTTATCTGAAAAAATATAATTTCAAATGTGTGTTGTTTTATTATTGTTTTATTATCTTGACGTTTGGCTATCTAAATTTCGATTCTGGCGCCCATTATTAAAATTATTACTAGTCATAATAAACCTAAATCGAACTTAAACCTCATTAGATCACCTATAACCACTAATGACGTTGCACCTCTAAAACCAAAGTTATACGTACTAAAATACAATTTTGACTACAACGAAATTTATTATGATGAAGAAGATGATGCATACTATGATGAGGAGGAATCATGCTTTAGACCTCTTTATCACTTACCTAATAACCTGACCCCTGGTGAAGAAGAAGCTGAAGATCGTAAATACTATCAACCATCTACTATTGTTTCTTACGCACAAACATCGCGGACAAAACTTACCAAATCATGTATTACTTACACCTCTTGCACACCTTGCACTGAAACCTTTCCTGCTACTATACAACCTGCCTCTGATACTACAAACTTACTTCCCCCCACATCCTATTCAACTTCTAGACAAAAAAGGAAATCCTATTCAATCTACATCATTAACTAATAGCATTCCCACAAACTTTCTACGTAATTCAACTCCTACTAACACCGACGATTCAATTTCTGATGTCTCTGTTCTTACTAAAACACCAACAAAACTTCAATCACCTAAAATACACTTCGACAAAATCATAAATAGCACTATTAACCTTAACACATGTTCAACTCCTAAAAATGATCTCAATAAAAAATCATGTAATCACCAAAAAAATAATCTCTTCAACCTATCAACCAACTCATCTGAAATTGATATTACAAACTAGTCTGATAATACTACTGACACATCAAATATCTCCAAATCACTATATAGTAATAACACTTTTGATTTAAATACCTTACTTGACTACTCAAATCGTAATAAAAATTCAATTAATACCTACACAAACTACACTTCTTTCAAAACACTACCATCCCTCAATTATAAATTTACTCTAACACATTACAAAATTAACAATAATACTACACTAAACTACCCAAAGTACTTGACTACTAATAATAAAAATATTGAAGCATACAAAAATTCAGCTTACAACTTTATTTGCACACACTACAAACTTGAAAACAATATTATCATCCACCCCCCTCTTACTAACAAATCAACTACCTCTGACAATCTAACTTTGGATCAACCTCCAAATAAGCAAACTTACAACATTAATAGTTCTTGTAATATTAGTCATGACAGTATCGACCTTGATGACCCTCCTAACAGTGATTATACAGATAAAGACAACCCACCTGATGAATACAATTTATACCATAGTGATCCTGATTACGCTGATTACCTGAAAAGCTTACAGTATGAAGAAGAATACTCTGACGGTGATTACTGATGTCGTTTCTTTTGTTTAAATTCTTTCTAACTGTTTAATGTGCTTTTATACTTTTACAAAGATGTAGAATACTTTGCTGCTGATTAACTTTGTTGTTTTGTTGTTTATATGTTGCGTTTATTATACATATAAACTCTTACATGTGTCATAATTATGGTTATTACGCTGGTTACCTGAAAACCTTACAGTATGAAGATGAATACTCTGATGGTGATAGTAGTGGGATACAGGCCCTCTAGCTCATATACCCCCCCTCCCCCGGCAAAAAGTTTTTTCGCGCTAAGTTTAAAAGTACAAACTTTTTTAGAACAAAGACAATGACTCATTCAAGGTCATTTGATGACTCATCAATTTTTTCAAGGTCATTCAAAAGTAGGTCAAGGTCATTGGATGACTCATCAATTTTTTCAAGGTCATTTAAAAAAGACCAAGACTCATTGAAGGTCATTGGATGGCTTATCATATTTTTTCAAGGTCATTTGAACAAAGACCATGACTCATTCAAGGTCATTGGGTGACTCATCATATTTTTTCAATTCATTTAAACAAAGACCATGACTCATTCAAGGTCATTGGATGACTCGTCATATTTTTCCAAGGTCATTTAAACAAAGACCATGACTCATTCAAGGTCATTGGATGACTCATCATATTTTTTCAAGGTCATTTAAACAAAGACCACGACTCATTCAAGGTCATTGGATGACTCATCATATTTTTTCAAGGTCATTAAAACAAAGACCATGACTCATTCAAGGTCATCTATAAAGTAATATTTCGCGTTTCGTCACGCTGCGGCTTTTGCATGAAATAATAAAAATATAATTATAAAAAATTAAAATTGTAAAAAAATTATATCTAATTTCATAATAAAAATGAAAACTATTACAAGTTTTCTAGATAAATAAGATTCCAAATTAAGAAAATCAGTTTTTTAAAAACATTTATTATTCTGATAAATACACGTCATCAATATCAATTTTATCTTCGTTAAAACCATCGAAAAGCTGTCCATTATCACTGATTTCGGTAGAGTCATCAAAACTAGGGCTCAAACCACCGAAAAGCTGTCCATTATCGCTGATTTCGGTAGAGTCATCAAAACTGGGGCTCGAACCACCGAAAAGCGGCTCATCCAAGAAATTAAACTTGGTCACTATCTATTGCATCAACCCCAAAATAATGCCCAAATGCGATACTGGTATTTTTCCCCACCCACAATCGCTTATCATCGTTATTACTCAAAGCGATTTTACTGTTTTTAAATGTGTATAGCTGATGGTTCCGCGTCCCTATCCTACTTTGAGGTACTGTGAAAACTACGTTTTTATTGTAGCAATCCAAATAAGACTGATGTTTGATGTCAGTCCCCAACAACTTCACCCCCTTAGCCATCATTGTATCAGATTTACCTAATAAACTATAGCACTTGGGTCTTAAGGAAACCCACTCCTTATACCCGAGACCTTTGCTTTCATCTTTAAATTTTCCTATCACAGAATCTAATTTCCTCTAGTATAAGGAATGTGCCGGGTCGTAATTTGAGGTATCTAAAAGGTTGTCTCTTATCATTGCTGGCAAAAGAATGAATCAGTGTCGCCGGCAACGATATTTATATCACAGTTGAATTCTGATCGATATTTTGCCAATTCATTATATTGTAATTGGTGCATCCGCAGCTTAGACAGGTCTAGTACTGATTGGCCAATGTAGCTAGGCCTGTCTAAACATATAGAATCTTTGTTCAGATGAGCAGCAATCAAATCATCCACTATTTTAATGGACTTTTTGAAAGTCGTTTTTGAGGCATATACAATCATCTTTTCAGCTGAATTGCATAGCCTCAAATTCATCCATTTTTTCAAATTCTCAACGGACTTCCCATATAGGCTATTATTAAATAATTTATACAAATCTCTATAAAGCTCGCACTTTGTGTTTGAGCGTAAATCTGTATTTCTTTGTATATATTCTTTAAAAATAGGTGCTTGTTTAAATTACACTCAACTTCTGCACCCAATTCTATATACAGCTTGAGAAGTCTCCAGTGAAGAACATGGTTCTTCTTACTGTAATGCGTGAGCATTAACTTCTCAACTTTTGAATTGAGCGGGCACATTTTTTCAGGAGCAAGCGGAAAGTCATTCAAATACTGATGCACACGCTCAGGGATATTGATGTCAACTTCCATTGTATAACCATACGGAAGGAATTCAATATTCGCATTCACACATTCACTCAGCACATCATTCAGATTATCATGCACCCAAACAAAATCACCATACGGAAGGTTTTGGCTAAGTGCCCAACCATATAAATTATTAATGTCGATATACGAGAGTTCTGTATCTTCAGAACTTGCAACATGATGTTTGTTAACAAATGTTAACCCACCCCGTATTACACCCTCATAGAAATTAAACATTTCCATGTCCTGCAAAAGTTCTATGGGTTCCTTTAATGTCATGAGAGCGGACGCCCATGACATTCCAGGAATTCCATAAAAATTCAGAGGTTCTAAACCATTGTAAGCAATAGCCTTTGCGCGAAATTGCTGAAAATAGTCTGCAAGGAGGAATACGTCTAATTTTAGGTAAGTTAACATATAGTCTAACATTGTAGTGCAATTTTGCTGTGTCCAAATTAGTTGAGCGATAGCGTATTCATTATCAGATACAGAATCCCATTTTGGAGGTAGTTCATAAGTCGATTCAAGGACCTCTAGTGATACTGCAAAATCATAAGGAAAGATACCCTTTGCCTTAACAATAAGACCATCAAAAGCAGAACAAGTTAGAGGTAGATCAGTAAGAGTTTTTACAGCCTTGGCTAAAGAGCAATTTACAAATTGCATACTATCTATAAATCTAACAGCTAATTTCTTAATATTTACAACCAAAGATATGAATTTCTCAGTTGTTGTAGGAATGATATTTAATTTCCAAGACGGAAATTCATTCAATCCATACTTTAAAATATGATGAAGGTCATATCCTCTCAAATTATGAAAGACGATAGGTAACTGTTTGCTTATTTTCCTATTTATATTACAGTTACGACAGGCAGCACCAAGATACTGACCTGTAAAATGATCATTTTCCTTAACCTTATTTCTAATAAGTTTTTTACAAAGATAGCAAGTTCTACATGCGATGAACTGCTGTTCCTCATTAGAAGTAAGATTATTCATAGGTTTTTTACCATGATTTTCATAATATGGTAGGACAAATGTGACAGCAATTTCCTCTACCTTCTTTAAAAATTCCAATACACATTCCAAGCCTATAAAACTGAAATATTGTGTAGTATTTGTTAAATTATTTATTAATAATAAGCCTGCTGATATCGGCATGTGTATTTGATGATGTTTTACATCTTTAGGCAAAACAGCCTCAAAATCCGCATAAATTACGAATGGTGGGGTAATCATTTTAGAATAATTTTTAAATATTAAGTTTTTATTTTCAGGGAGCGTGTATAGGGTTGTTCCTATTTGATTTTTAGCGCACAAATCAACATGTGATTAAAGGTTTTATCATAATAAAAACCGTTTAAACAATGGGGACACCATTTTACGTGAATTCTGGTGTTACATTCACTACTCGAACGACAATTCAACAGTCTATTTAAATTAAAAATTGCGATATAATGAAAATTATCACCGTCTTGTAATAATAAAAGATTAATCGGGTTACCACCGATAACCTTTGTTCGATGAATTAAGACAAGGTGAGGATGATGAGGTACATAATCAATGTCATTCAATTGTTTAGAAGGGGTGTTGTTATATTCAAAGACATTGATGGCCAAATTTAAATCGCAATTATTTCTCTCAAATTTGGGTATGTTACATAGTCTCATTGGACAATCTGTAATTGAATCATAATTCAATTCATCCATAAAAGTAGTGTAAGAAGAAACACGCTCCCTATTCTTTAAAACTATATCACGCTTTAAAATCGATAAGACACTATATATAAAACACGAATGATCTGTGTTTTTAACGTTTACAATAGCCTTTTTACCTACTAGAGATTCAGGTGTAGGGATAAAACTATGTCCGGCTAATCGACTTACAGGATAATACGTGGTTAAAATAAAATCGATTTCGCGAATCTTAACTACGCGCCACCCACTTCCTAAATATGTGAATTTTTCGATTTTCTCATTTAACCGACTCACACCATCAGCAAGAAAACTATCGGAAAAGACACACGCGCTATTCGAAAAGAAATTATCTTTTATTTCCCCATCTTTTCAAATTGAATGAGAGCTGTAAACTGAACTTTTACAGATCCCATTTTCTTTATTTCGATTTGTAATTTATTTACAAGTTTATCAGTTAGGGCGATTTGAACAAGATTTTGATTTTCTAAATCAAATCGAATATTTTTACGGGAACCTCTTAAGTCAATCTCTATTTCAGGTTCATCGTTTATTTCAATATTTACAGAACCCCCTATTTGATTATATTCAGTTTCGTCATCACTAATGATGATTTCTATTTTATTAATTTTAGCAGGGATACACGACACGATTTTATCAGCAGGTCTTTTTGATTTTTTAGTAACAGTTGTATTATTGTTTTTAGTAATCTTTGTATTGTTTGTGTTATTATTATTATTACTAACATTTTTCGCATTAATCATTTGAAATAATGCCTTTTTATTAATTTTAAATTGATTTAAATGGCTAGAGTGTTTCTTATAAAACTCTAGATATTCAATGTCTTGGGCTGTATCGTATTTGGGGCAAATAAAAAAGTCGATGCCATAGAATCTATGACCATAGTAACTTTCCATAGTCGTATGACATTTCGAGTTATGACCAATTCCAGATTGGCAATAGTTTTTATACAAAAAAAACCTGATAAATATAAAATTATTATCAAATGTTTATTATTATTTAAATCATATATGAATCAAATAATAATAAATAAATAATGATAATTATGTAAATATTTTAATAAATTTCAATTCGTATTATAAATCCGTTATTTCTATTATAAATCACATGTTTGAATAACATTTCGTAAAATAATTTATAAAAATTATTATTCTTATTATAATCATATATTCATTTTCATATTATAAATCATATATTTCTATTATAAAAAATAAATCATTTATTTCTATTATAAATCACATGTTTGAATAACATACCGTAAAATAATTTATAAAAATTAATAATCGTATTATAAATCACATATTTCTATTATAAAATTAATATTCTGATTATAAATCAAATATTTCTATTGTAAATTAATATTCATATTATAAATCATATATTTCTATTATGTAAATCACATACATACTTTTGTTTGTATGTGTTTTCTTTGTAATTCACATACAGTTTTGTGTGTGTGTATGCATGCAATTATCATGTGATGATCACGCACTTATAATGCAATGTCTTTGTGATCACGCACTTATCATGCACTGTCTTTGTGATGATGCATTAGCTTATCTTTAATTAAACACATAATAATAATATTAATAATAATAATAAAATAATATTAATAATTATAATAATAATAATATTTATAAAAGTAATAATAATATTAATAATAATATTTATAAAAATAATAATAATAATAAAAATAATAATAAATAAAAATATTAATAGGTAAAACATAACAATAAACATTAATACATTTATTAATCATCAAATCTCTTGGATAATAACCAAGCTAAACAATGTTGACCACATGTTAAGGTCCATATAAACAATAGGTAATAGTAAACAATCCATATAAGACAATAGGTTTACCCATTGTTTGAAGTTTTGAAACCATTAAAGCCGGATAATAGAAACCCATAGGATCAAAAACTAATATCTTGCTAGGTTTCATATATATTGCTAACCAATGTTCTCCACCGAGATGAGGCGATTGAGTATTGACGATTATGGCTTGATTATTACGTAAATATGGAATTTTATCAAGAGGAAATACCCCTAAAAATTCATGTCCTAGTATTTGTTTTCCAATTCGATAGACCTGAACATAACTACATCAATAATATTAATAATACATTTAAAAACTTACTCCATGACAAATTATCATAAATTATCTATACATTTATACCACTCAAACTAGTAATGTTTGAACTTTGTTCAAACCAACACAGTTCTGTTTGCAGTTATTTGAACCTCATTTTCAAATACGCCATATATTACAACATGTACCGGTTCAGTTGTAGCTTTAGCAAACTTTATATCTAATCGTAAATTTCCATTTTGAGGTAATTGACTCTGATTTAAATCGAAATCGGGTGCCAAAACAAATGTGAAGAAAGGATATTTGCTTTTAAAATCATCAAGAGTTATACCACAATTAAGGTTTTTATCCAAATAACCCATATTTCTCACTATACTCTGAATATATGTAGCACAATAATTATCATTTTCGAAATCTTGAGTATATGTTTCTCTATAATCACTATTTTTCGATAAAGTTAGTGATGTTACACCAAAGTTTTTGAAAATTGAGCTCGATGTTAAGTATGATCCATTATATTGAGATTCACTTTGAAATGTTACCAATATAAAGTTGGGCATTCTTCTATCTCCAAATATTTGTTCCTTATAGAAAGAAGCTGAACCCTTAGCAATTGCAAATTGAACAATTTCCTTTGTTTTCAACGGATATATTGCATGCTTAGAATTAAGCCCCAATTGATGACCGGCTAATACAGAAGTCTCAACACGAACTCTTCTTACCAATAATTTTGCATCAACTAATTGAAGAATTGGTGCTGTGGTAGCACTTGTTAGTGATAATGCCGAATCAGATCTTTTCAATATAATGTGTACATTAACACCTGGGAGTAAATATTTCGGTTGATCCATAAAATCGAGTTGTAATGATGAGCACATGGTAAATAATTTCGATCGTTTAATCCACTTTTTCCTATCGTCATCACTACCATAACCAATAGGAGTTAAACATGTATTTTTAGTATCGCTATTGTAATTTATAATAGTTTCTATTAGAGCTTTGTGAATATATGTACTGTTACCACCCTCAATTTTGATATTATTAAATCCGAGAACTGCATCTTTAAAAAGCGTATGAAACAAGAAATTGTTTAGTATTACATCACTAGGTTCACCCAATGGTTTTCTATCTTTATCTACAACTTTGATCTGAACAGTTAACAATGTATCGTTCAAATCTAGATATTCAGTTTGGGAACCATTAATATAAAATTCAATATCAGTTCTACTATCCATAATAGAATTCATCGTGAATACATCTTCAAAGGGCCCCATTTCAATTACTGCTTGGGGAGATGGTCTATCAAATAAACACAATTCAGATTTACCACAAATCATTTTTGAAATATAGTTCCATGTCCTTTCATTCGTTTGTTTATATGTTTATGATGTCTTTTACGTTTTGGAATCGGTGTTGGTGCAGGTTCTTGTTTTTGAAACATACCTGCAACACTAGGTAGAACTTTCCCTAACTCGGATAATGCATTTGATTTCAGAGATGGCAATATTTTCTGCTCATTCATTATCACATCTTTAGCAGTTTTCATACCAAAACTACCAAGGCGTTTAAGAATAGGAAGTGCAAATCTACCAATTGTTCTCAACCAACCTGATCCATACTGTTTACTAATAAAATATGGTAATTCGCCACCACTTTGGCTACAACTATACATACTAATAATATCGTTATTGGCCATCTAATTTACGAAAATGTAATGTCAAATGAGTTTTTGTATCTTTACTAAATTCAATAAATTTACCGCTATCATCACGAATATTTATTTCTATATTGTTTATACATGATGTTGATACCGGTAAGTACATGGGATTATCGATATTTATATTGACAACTTCATCCTGGTCATGTTTATCAACCCAAACAGATTTCAAAAGAGGAACCAAAGAATCACCAACAATTATAGGATCGATGATGTTAGTATAAATGAACATTTGCCTATGAAGTTTTATTATTTTTGGTTTGCGTACACCAAAAGCACTTGCCCTATATGTTTGCTTATATAATCCCAATGTATTAGCCAAATTCTTATCAAATGTAACTTCACAAATGTTATTATTCAGACTAAATTTGCATATTCCATCTTTAAGAAATTCAATAGTTTTAAATATGTGTAAACAATTTAATGAAATATATTTATGTAATTCTTCAAGTGTTTCAATATATAATTCATTAGTAAATGTAAATGTATCTTCCACCTCATTAATATATGATACATATATTTTGATGTTCTCGATCGTTACACTTTTCTCATCAAATGTTTTGAATCGTATTAGGTATTCAGTTCCAGGAACAACAATGCTAAGCTTATCACAACCCATTCGCTTGGCATCCTCAATACTTTCAAACTTTATTGTAAATGGGCTAAAATCACAACTAACATTCAATCCATCTTTGAAAAACATGCCACTATTTTCATCTAAAATTTGATTTGGAATATGACAATATCGTTCAAAATTATTGATTGATAAAATACCACTACAGGTTTTGGGAACACGCTTCTTGAATCCGATTTTACAATGACTATAAAATGGGAATGTATTGTACACAAATGTAAAGTCTTGCAAAGCAACTTCCCAATTTCCATGTAAATAAATGGGATTTTGAAGATCAACCATAAATTTACTTGCTTGATTTTCCGGATGGATTAGTGGGCAACTATTACTCGGTAAAATTGTATAGAAACTCATTTTACTAGGTCTTTTGATGATATCCATGAGGGTTTTGATATCCATGCCATTTGACATAGTATTGTTTATCCTTACCCACCATTTTAGTTTTCAATATTTTCTGAATTCTGAACACTGTAGGTTTGGAAATAACTTGTAATTCCTGTTCATAGAATTTCCCTTGTATTAAATTGTTATCACTATCTTTAATAACATACATTACAGGACTCCGTTTAGTATTAATTTTAGTAATTTGAAATACCTCATCACTCCAATTACTATCGAAATTTTTGATGAAAGGTGAAGCAGATATTTTACTAATTCTAACGTGATCACCAACTTTATATTTTGGTTTTGTAATAGGAACTACTGACTGTACTCGTGTTTTTGAACTGATATCTACGGGTCTCAAACCATTCAGACCTCGATGTGATGAATTATTATAACTAACAAGTATTTTCGGTAATACATTTATCCATATTTTATTACCTTGATGCACGAAATATTTCTTCAATCTATCCCTCAATGTCCGGTTAAATCTTTCAACATGAGTGGCTTTGTATTGAGAATGCACAGAATAATGATTTATTTTGAGACGATCCAGGATTTGCTTAACTTTACTATTGTAAAATTCCTTGCCTATAATAATAATAATAATAATACCTAAATCGGTTTGCAAATTATCTGGATGCCCATTTTTAAACATTGAGTTAATTGCTTTATATATTTCCTCTGCAGATTTTGTCTTTGTTGGTACACCGCGGGCAAAACGACTGAAAACATCGATACACGTTAAAATATATTTATAACCCTTGTTAATTTTCGAATACGGTATCATCTCCATCAAATCCATTTGCCATAAATCATTAATACCGAATGTCTTATAAGCTCTCGTTGGAAATCTTTTCCGCATCGGTTTGTTTAAACTGTACGCAAGCTGATCTGACAACCACTTTTGCGTTTCCTTTTTCGACTTTGGGACTCTTTTCTTTAACTTTGCCACTCCACCGAAACCTGCCTCGTCTTCTGGGTTCGTCCAAATCTTCTCCATTACAACAAGATGATTTTAATTTTAATTTAACATTAGGTAATGATTGCCCCATCGTTTATTGTGATAATAATGATAATGCTAATGGTAACATTGCTCCGATAAAACCGCCTTGTTGTTTATATATGATTTTTCTCATTTGCTGTCGATTTTTATTATTTACTAGTGATAACAAAGGCTTACGATGTTTATTCAATACTAGTTTTTTAGAATTACTGATTTTAATTTTACCTCTGACTACTTTTAATAGAATTTTGAGTAAGTCATCGACAACAAAAGTTGGAAATGATTGTAAAATAGACATTCTTTTCATACTCGATGCCTTTAACAATGCATTAAAATATGGGAAACTCCTATGATTTTTTACAATTTTATCTGTTTTCTTACTCTTTTTAATAATGTTTTTCGAAATAAGATTCATTGCAGGGTAATTCTCGGTTATTAGTTTTTTAGATGGTGTATAACTGGTTTTTGGTGGAACACGCTTCTTTATAGTCTTTTTAATACTTTGTCTAAGTTTTCGGATATTTTTAAGCCTGGATTTCATAAACATTTTTACATGTTAAAGTTTTCAACTTTGTTTATATACCATGGCACCTTCTTTATTGAAAATATCGGTTTTTACCCGTAAATCGTCATTGCATTGTTGTGTGAAATCAAGAAATATATATCCATGTGGTGATTTTGTAGCATCTTGAAATGCACTGATGAGAAAATTACGATTATTAGGGTATGCCTGTCGAGCATCTCTAGGATTCTTGAAAATAACTAAATATTGAACATTTAAATTCCTTGTTCGATGGGCGCCACCCTGATGAAATAGATTTTGAGTAATAAAGATCACAGTAACACCAACATGTCTACTGATCTTTGTGAATAAATTATTAAAATCCTTTTCTTTATTAGCTTCCTGATACAAATCATCGATAATAATGACATCATGTTTCCTTAAACGACTTGACCAGTTTTTATCGAAACCCTTTACTATTTTCATGTTTTTCAATTTACAGAAATTATCTTGAGTTAATCCATGTTCTTCATCTGCACCCTTATGCCAATAAATCTTGTTGAATTTGGTTTGAAATAAATTAGATTTCAGTAATTTACACACAAACATAGTTTTACCACTACCACTTGGGCCGACGATTTGATATACCGCATCATTTCTTAATTCCATTATTAATTTGTATAATTATAGGTTTTTGTTTATATTATATGATTTAATGAACTCTTCTTAAAAACTCATATATATAGCTTAATATTTCTTTATTGTTTAATTATGTTATCAAATATAAATTATAAAGGAACTTTCGATGTATCAAAAATGATGTTTCCAAATGGTAAACCCCAGCAAATTGTAGATAGGAGTGAAAAATACCCTATAATATTTTTCAAATCAGGCAAATGCAGAATCATGGGATGCAAGAAACCTTTAGATGTCAATAAATTACAATATAGAATAAAGGATCTTAAAATACAGTCAATTACAGTTACCATGGATATAGGACAATCTATCAATCTATACAACATGTCAACAAAATGTCTTTGTATGTTCGAACCAGAATTATTTCCTGCACTGAGGCTTTTAAAATACAACCCAATGTGTGTTAACGTGTTTGCTAGTGGCAAAATAGTTATATTAGGGGTGTGAAATCTAGAGTACAAAAATATTGTTTGTGATATACAAAATGAAATCACCGGATTGGTCGATATCTGATTGGCTAATGATTGATTAAAACAAATTGCTTATTCATTTTATTTCATTTTTAAAATGGAAAATACTTCAAGCACAAAATTAAGCAAAAAAGAGATCGAAAATTATGCTAAATTTATTATTTATTATTTATTAATATTAATATCTTTGTTTCCAGATAAATATCAGGCCGTATTCCTGGAAAGGTTATTCTTCTTCTATCCTCAACTCAGAGCAATAGTCAAAGACCAGTCTGAATCAGTAATTCCAGATTTGGTCTATACAACCACCAACATATGGATTTTTAACATAATTGATCAAGCTCTATGGGATATTAAGCTTGACAGAAGACCAAAGGAGATGGATCCCGAATACCCTTGTATTCTGGGTTGTAGCTGCTGCGATTTTTGATACCAGCGCTATGTGGAATGGTGCCTGGCAAAATCAGTTAGAAATTCTTCGAAATACCAACTTTTTCGAAAATAAATGTTTTGAATTTTATTTTTTGTTTTGTTTTGTTAGTGTTGGTAATAATAGTTTTATTTTTAATGTTTTGGTAATAATATTAATAATAGTAATAGTTTTATTTTTGGTAGTTTTGGTAATAATAATAATAATAGTAATAATAGTAATTTTATTAGTATAGTAATAATAATAGTAATAATAATAGTAATAATAATAAAAATAATAATACATTTTATATAGATGATATGTGTAAAATCATAAAACTCAACGAGTTAATTTACATACAGTCACGCACTTAACATGCACTTATCATGCATGATTCTGACTGGTTAATCAGTATTTGTCAAGGGTATAAAAGTGCGTCACCACCTTATAGAGATCATAAATCAAACATGGCCAAGAAAATAAGCGTCCAACCAGTTCAGATGTTCCACAATTATAAAATGTATATTTTAAAGGAGCCTATCAATATGCAATTGGCAAATCCAGTAAAACTCAATAAGACTCAATTTCAATCTCTCGCTGGCACTCTCTCAATGTTAGACATCAAGAATATTGATAATACGCTCAAAAAGATCAATTCCAATTTAAAATGCAATGAAAATGCTTTCTTCACGAGTCAATATACCAGATATTATGATGCATTTACAGAAATTGGATTCAAAGAACAGGAAAACTGGTATTTAACAATAACAATCCAAGGGTATAAAGCTGATCAAAACGATGTGCTTTCTCCAATCTGGAAAATTGTTACTGCTAGACTTTCACAGTTATTTTAGTGTTTAGTGTTTAATAAATGTATTAATGTTTCTTTGTTATTCTATAAACAAAATTATAATTAGTTTTAAAATAGTGTAAAAATGATGTCTGAAAAAGGTAAAATATAAAAATATAAAATAAATAATTAATTTTCGTTTAGAATATTTAATAAACTTTTTGTTTGATAAACTTGAAGAAATAACCGGTGTAAAAATTAGAGGTATGTTGACTCTAGTTGAAGCATTGAGTAAAGAATCGGATTGTGAATCTGAATGTCAGAGTGATGAAATTGTTAATGATGGAGATACTGAAATTATTAATGATTCTGAAGAAATTATTAATGTTGAAGAAGCTACCGAAATTATTAAAGATGAGCCTACCGAATTTAAGAATTGTATTGATCATGTTATAGAAAATATTATGATAGAAACTTGTGGTGATGAAGAATGTACATGTAATAATCAATAAATCTTTAAAATATAGTTTTTATTAATAAAAATAACAAAGAAATATTTATTAAAATCTATGATAAACCTTGTTACATAAATATAAAACAGATACTCCAGTGAATAGTTTTAATAAAAATTTGCAATTCTCGATATAAATATCAGAGCGTTTGGCTTCTGTGGCAACTTGAATAATAGCTGTCCATCCACCGTTTGATTCTACCCACGGATCAATTTTTGTTTCTATCACCTAAATAATAATAAATTAATAACAATATAAAGTAATATACCTCTATAGACCATTGGAAATAATTTTCATAGTCGGATCCAGATTTTAATATCATGTGTTTCATGTACATTAATCCTACTATTATTCGCATCCATTTATTATTTTCATCAAACATGTAACTAAATATTGATTGGAATGCCTTCTTTCTCTCCAATGGTGGCAAATTGAGAATTTTTTCATAATCGAATGGGATGCCTTCAACGATTTTCTCGGTACGGTTTACCATAAATTTCATGTTTTTAATGATTTCATCTTCTTCTCTATTATTAGAGACCAGCTCATTCAACAAAGTTATAAAAAATTTAGTTTCTGGCATTTTATAAAAATATATGAAAGTGTAAGCTTATTTATACTATATTCGACCAATCAGAATCATGTAATACTAAGAAAATATGTAAAAATATATAATGGAAATGGCAATGATGATTTGTTGGCACTGTTAACTTCTTTCAAGTTGTTGCCACCACTGTTAACCGGTTGTTGCTGTAATTTCATTATACGATTGAACTGATCAGATGTTTTATTAGAATAAAATTTTATACTATATTGAACTTGATTCATCATTTTTTCATTAAGTTTACGATTTTCTTTCAATTCTAATACTGATTTTCTTAATTCATTTTTGATAGTACCAATCAAAAAAAATGTGATGAGTCATCCAATGACCTTGAATGAGTCATGGTCTTTGTTTAAATGACCTTGGAAAAATTTGATGAGTCATCCAATGACCTCCTTTTGAATGACCTTGAAAAAATTTATGAGTCATCCAATGACCTTGAATGAGTCATGGTCTTTGTTTAAATGACCTTGAAAAAATATGATGAGTCATCCAATGACATTGAATGAGTCATGGTCTTTGTTTAAATGACCTTGAAAAAATTTGACGAGTCATCCAATGACCTCCTTTTGAATGACCTTGAAAAAATTGATGAGTCATCCAATGACCTTGAATGAGTCGTGGTCTTTGTTTAAATGACCTTGAAAAAATATGATGAGTCATCCAATGACCTTGAATGAGTCATGGTCTTTGTTTAAATGACCTTGAAAAAATATGACGAGTCATCCAATGACCTTGAATGAGTCATGGTCTTTGTTTCAATGACCTTGAATGAGTCATTGTCTTTGTTCTAAAAAAATTTGTACTTTAAACTTAGCGCGAAAATTTTTTTTGCCGGGGGAGGGGGTATGTGAGCTAGAGGGCCTCTGAGCTAGAGGGCCTGTATCCCACTACTGGTGATTACTGATATCGTTTCTTTTGTTTAAATTCTTATCAACTGTATATTGTGCTTTTATACTTTTACAAAGATGTAGAATACTTTGCTGCTGATTAATTTTGTTATTTTGTTGTTTCTATGTTGCAGTTTTTATTATATATAAATTCTTACTTGTGTCGTAATTATGGTTATTTTTGTTTTTTCTGTTGTACTGTACTGCTCACCATGATTTTCTCATTGGCTGGGTTGTTAAAATATCTCTAGAAAGGAACAAAAAAGATACTAATTGAAGAATACTATGTAATTGGAGAACCCTGATGGAAATGAATAAACTGATGCCTGACCTAACAGATGATTCGTACCAAAATTCTAATAAACTACAAATACCACCAATATTACTACACGAATACAATACTGGGATGGAGAACGGAGCTGGACCTGAGCTGAAGACTGGATTAGAGATGGATGAAGATGCAGTGCTTGCCCGATTATTGCAATTGGACAGAAGATACGAGAAAAGATTAAAACAAAACAAAACTCCTGATTTAGTCTGACCTACTTAATGGTCGGGCTAGTCCCCTTAAAAGGACACACAGACTCTTCGGAGTCTGTTTTTATGAAATAAAATTTATTTAAATTATGAATATTCTTCAAAAACCGAAAAAACTTTTACTGTCGCTTAAGGAAGAAAAGGAAAACATATAAGTTGTATTGTTGCAATAAAGATTACAGAGACTGGATTTTTTGAAATTAGAGAAAGATCATTTGATAGTGGAAATTTTTTAATTGATATTGACGAAATGTTATCTTTGTATTTTTGGAATAATCCTCATGAGATAATGATAGTTTTCATCATAAGAGAAATTTAATTAATTAATTAAATTTTTAAAATATTAATTTACCTATTTCAATTTAAAGCAGTCATTTTAAATCAGAAAAGAATTAAATTAAGGATAATAAATGCTTTAAATGAGGAGTCTGAATTTTTTTAGGGTCCCTAAGATTGGGTGGGACGAAATGTGATAGTTAGATTAGTCTTCAATGGGAATGAAGATAATAAATAAGAAGGGATATTAATAATCAATTGGTTAAAATAGTCGCCGATGTTGAAACCTCAAAAAACAGTCGAAATATTATTGCAAAATATTAGCGGCTAAAAATAATGCAATTGTTGTTTTTTACAAAGGGTGAAGTCCGCAGTAAACGCCTTTGCCGTATTGATAATTAAATAAGAGTAATTTTATTAATAAATACTTTAATAATTATTTTAAAATTAAATTATGTTAATGTTGGCGAAAATATCGGTTTAATATTAAGGAGAGTGAAGTTTGGTTTTGAAAATTAACTTTAAAAACTTCTACGGAAGTTAAAAACATCACTCAAATAATCATTTTCCCATACGTATACAAAACATGTTTCAAAAAGAGATTTCAACATTTTTTTTGAGACTCTCATATTTTAATACACTACTTTCATTTTATTTAGAGTGTATTCATAATATTAATAAAAATAATAATAATAATAATAATAATATATAATTAAAATAAATAAAAATAGTATAATTGTAAATAGCATATATTGCTTACTAGTGTAAGCAGCATGTAATAAAAAGAGATTTTAACAACACTTAAAAATAATATTTTATCTAAATATATTCTGGGGGTGGTCTTTTTCCGTTGACTCTAAACACTCATTTTTACCTATTTTCATTCTCACAAATAAAATCAAAAATATTTTTTTCAAACCAAATTTTGTCAATTTATATTCAAAAAACTAGAACATAAAAATTAGATTTGTTAAATATGAATTAATAAGTTATTTAAAATACAAAAAGAAATTCCGATTTATTCGTGAATTTTTATTATTAACCTCTCCTTATTGAAATTGGATAATTTTTATATATTTTTCACTTTGATTAAATTTTTTTTATTTCGACAGTAAACCGATCACAAAAAGTTCAAGTGCTTTCCATTCAAACTGGATTAGGATAAAGACTAATTATCTAAATCACCAAATATTTAAGAGCTTCAATCAGAATAAAAACCAAAGAGACAATATTTAATAAATTCCCTTCGTATCACAATATTGACACACACATACATTTTAAATATATATATATATATATCCATAGACAAATTTTGTAGAAAATATTATGATACATAATTATATTTTTTAAAATTTTTTTATTTATGCATTTCAATGTCATGGGCTTTATTTGAATTAGTTATTATATCTTCATTTATTAATTAATTTTATATTCTTAATAGATTCGTGTTGAGATCATCGAGATATATTAAGATTAATGGCTGAATAATCTGACATTTTCACTTTGGTTTTTTTGATTTTGTTATTAATAATGTAATTTTTTATTAAATATTAAATTATTATTATTTCAGTAGAAGAATTTTTTTTAATTATTTTTTCTTTATAGTTTTAGTTTTTACATTTTTTTCTTACGGTTTTTTAAATTTCGAATTTTTGTTTTATGGCATCTGATAATATTATTGAATATGACGATTCGTGTTTATATACTTTAAAAATTGTAATTAATGGAACTGTTAACGTATCAATTAATGGAAATTTATTATCCAACTCCTTTTAAATGTTTTACGGACCATGAAGTTCATATTGTTTGGACTCACCAAAAGTTTGAAGCGCAAAAGACAAAAACAATACACACAGTTATGTGATGTTGATTGATGCTGTTTATTGAATTCCTCATTTTGCGTATTTTGGCCACTTTACTCCTATAGTATAAAAGACTTTCAAACATGTGTTTTTAACATATTTCTGGTCATATTTAAGTAATATTTTTTCTTTTAATGGATAATGGCCTCTGATTAAATGTTAATAAAAATCGGCTTGAAATCATTTCAGCTTGTTTTTTACATTTTAATAATTCCAGTTTACATAAATGTTTGTCGAAATTGTATTATTTATATTTTAATATTTATTTACCAGTTATTAACATGAAATATTGTGAAAGCTCAACAATTTATTATATGCTTGATTTATGGAGTTTATGCCTGACATGTTTAGAAGACCAAATCATCAAAAAATAAGCTTGAGGATAAAATAAAATATTTCACAATTTGTCTGATACGATCTGTTTTAATGGAGATATTTCTACAATTAAATCATGGCATTAAGGAAACAGAAAGAGCAATTCAGATCAACGGATAATGAGCTCTGAGGTCGTCAGAGACGTCATTTAATTAGTTTTCCTAAACATTTAGAATTTAAATGCCTTAATGTTGCAAAAACATTTACCTTACTGATCACAATAATAATAATAATAATAATAATAATAATAATAATAATAATAATAATAATAATAATAATAATAATAATAATAATAATTATTATTATTATTATTATTATTATCATTATTATTATTATAATCCTTTTTAAATTATGTTTGATTTAAACTCGTCAAATCTGTCGTCTTTAATCTCATTACTACATTTCCTCTCATATTTGAAAGTAAAATACTAAAATTCATAACTATATTGAACTGTGTACAATTGTTTACCTCTCTCGACAATTCATCTTACTCCTCTTGGTTAGGTTGGTTTATCTTGAGGGGCCATATGTTTCAAGACTATCTGATAATAGTAAATTAATTTTCTAATTAAATATAAATTAATTACGAAATAAGTATGGAATTTGATATATTTGTTTATTATTATTATTATTATTATTATTATTATTATTATTATTATTATTATTATTATTATTATTATTATTATTATTATTATTATTATTATTAATATTATTATAATTTTTATTATTATTATTATTATTGTTATCATTAATCATAAACAAAAGAAAATTTATTCACGAAAAGCGGACACCTCAAAATAACTAGCTCCAACGACGAGCTCTCCTAAATTATGTTTGACTTACACTCCTTGGATTTGTTGTTGTTGATGACACCGCTGCTACACGCTCTACCGCATTTGAAGACATTAAAATACGGACCATACGCATAGCTACATTCGGCACAAAACTGTAAACAATTGAACACCTCTCTCGACAATTCATTCGACACTCCGTTTGCAGGTTTGTCTCTTTTGTTAAAAACATTGGAATTTGTCCAGTCTGCTGGAGGCAAAAAATATCTCGAGATTACTAGATCTGAGTGGAACAATACTAAAAGGAATCCAAAGATTACTTGAAAACAAAATCTGCATGATATCATTTTATTTCAGTGATACGTTTGAATTTTTTATAGCTTTATATACTGTTTCAGCCGTCTACTTTTATTTATGAATGGAACAAATCATCCAATTGCAGTAAACTACTCCATACATTAGTTATAATTTATACATATGACTATATAATTATTTATATGAAATGAGTCAAAATAAATTCTTAGATTCATTGACAACTGTCATGAATAATTTTACAAATAAAGATTTATTTTGGAGTTTTTACTAAAATAAATTGAAAATATAAATACCACTAGTTTGATATTCTAAATTCCGTAAATTTAATGTAATCAATTGATATAAAATGCAAAATTTCATAATTATTATTATTATTATAATTATTATTATTATTATTATTAAAAAATCAAAGAAAAAAAACAAAGTTTTAATAATTAAAAAACGCCAACCATATATTTTATACAATATATCACTATATATTTAGATTGTTTATCAGGCTAGAAATCACATTAACAATAACTAAATGAAAACAAGAAATTTTAAATAAATTAACCAATAATAATCCAAATGAAATTGTACCAAAAATTGTAAAACTATTTTAATTTTAAGAAAATAAATTATATTTTAAATTAATTTTTAAAGAACATAAAAATTCCTTTTAAAAACCAATATTTTTTTATAAAACAACAAAGTTTTAAAAGTAAAATTTAAAATTCTTTTTACAAAACACAATCATTTTAACATTCCAAAAAAATTACATCAATCACATAGTATACACCAGGGGTTGGCAACCTTTTAGCTGTGGTGTGCCAAGCCACACTGCCAATAATTTCAAGGATCCATCTTACTTTTCATATATAAATGGTAAAAACCAACACTAAAAACTACTCGCTTCAACCGGTATCACAACAGGACGAAAAGCATTTAAAAAGACCAGCTCAATTCCACGACGAGAGTGTGAAGTAAGAAACAGGGTTAAATTTACCCTTTCTTTGGAAGCCCCACAGTAACACATGTGTGATCTACAATTTTTTAATGTCACGTGTCAACACAAGAAATGCTTCTGATATTATTTGACGTTGTATGGAAAATTGGTGTTTAATAAAGCAGAAAAAAACCATTTCAATACAAATAAAAATATATATTTTTATCTATTAATATTAAGGAATGTATGTAAAACCGTCTTTAGCTGTATAAGATTGACTATTACCAAGACCACTTTATAGTGGTGTTTAGAGTGCCATTTACAACTTTCACGTGTGCCAAACCTGACACGCGTGCCATTGGTTGCCGACCTTTGATATACACAATTCACATTCAATTATTTAAATACATTAAAGTAGGCTATAATGTGCTATCCAGATTCATCCACTTCTCCCCTTCTTTTTTTAAAAAAAAATTTAATATTGTTTAAATTGAAGATTACGTAATTTCAAACAAAAATTTTAAATCAATGTTTTCGGTGCAAATTTTGATATTAGTCAAGAATTGTTGATTTCTATATGCATCAAATTTTATCCTTGTTTTAAAGAACTTATTATCTTGTCATATTTTTAAAATTTAAATTTATTTGACAATTTTAAATTTAAATATAGTTTTCGACGACTTGAGTTATTGACAATCAAACAAACGATAGATAGAATTTTATTGTTTACGGGATTATTTTAAAAAATTTCAGAGCGGATAGTTATTACGGTGTCCATAACAATGTTAAAACAAAGATTATCTAAATAATTGATAATAAATATTATACCGTTTGCAGATAAATTTGCCATTTTAAAATCTGAATAAAATGTTCTTGTATATATATACTTATTTTGGTTTATAAAAACATCTCATATACTTTGATAAATTCGGTAAACTAACTGATGTTTCAAGATTTGCAGTAACTGTAATTGATTTTAATTCTAAATTACTGATTTAAATTGCAAGTGATCAGCGGTGATCGGATTACACCCTCTTATCCGTCATTTTTCAGATTTGAAAAATATTATTGTATATTTTCCACTTTTGTCAACTTTCTTTTGAGGTTTTCCAGTAAGAAATATCATTTTGGACACATCAAATTTTTCCCTATAATTTATATTTGACAACATTAAAAAGTTCATTTATTTGATATAAACAATATTTATTTAAGTGATATTTTAAATTATGGAATTAAGAAATGATGCATTATACCAAATTGTAGGTCCAAGTGGAAGTGGTAAAACACTATTTGTTTGTAAATTACTACAATCGACAGTGTTTAAATCAAAATTCAATAAAATATATTGGCATAGGGATGCAGATGACGAACATGGATTAACTAAAGAACAATTTTGCAAGTTAAAAAAAACAATAATAAAGGGATTTGATAAAAACAGCTCATCTAGATTACAACCTGGCAATGTAATTATTATTGATGACTAGTACTAGGAAGAAAACAAAGGAAAAGATTTTAATAATTTGTTTACAAATATCAGTAGACACCAAGGTGTAACAGTTATTTTTATAACCCAAAATTTATTTCATCAAGATGGCAGTCATAGAACACGTAACTTAAATGTTCAAAATCTAGTTGTTATCAAAAACCCTAGAGATACAACTGTTATTGATTTTCTTGCAAGACAAGCATATACTAACAATAGCAACTTTTTAATTGAATCGTTTCAGGAGGCAACCAATTACTCCATGGATATTTTTTTTGGAATTTACTCAACAATGTCCAGATGATATACTGGTGAGAACAGATATTTTCAATAAGAATGGTGTAACAGTTTATAAACAAAATTAAACTATTAGAATATTTACCTAAAAATTGGATTCAAGAAAGTTTTAATTAAACCTGAAATAATGAAACATGTAAAGAAATCTGCAAAGAAAATAATAAGGAAATTTTTAAAGTCAATACTTAGGAAAAACCATTCACAACACCAAAAAAATGAATTAAATTATAAACAAAATGTAATGATAACATATTTTTAAAAATGAAATTAAAATATTTTACTGCTTTGATTAAAGCACCAGTCTTGAAAAAATCAAGTATTTTACAATCATTCTCTTCATGACTTGATTGAAATCATGGATAACTTTGTGCGTGACAATGTTGATATTAGAAAATCGAAAAGACTTGTATTAAGCCACCACAATAAATCACTTTTATCATTTGTGAATACAAAAAGGATTAATGCGAAAATGTATATTTGAACAGCGTGGAGGTTCTATAGGTGCATTGTTATCAATTACACTATCTTTATTAGGTGGAGTAGTAGGTAGCTCTGCATAAAATATGACTTAAACAATCTTAATAAACAATGAAACAATCAATACCTAATCTTGTATTAAATTTTAAATTTTCTTGTTGCAATGGAGAAGATATGGACAAACCCAAAAGACCCCGAAGGTTTCGGTGGAGTAGAAAAATTAAAGAAACGAGTTCCAAATTTGAAAAAGGAAACACAAAAGTGGTTATCAGACCAACTGGCATACAGTATAAGCAAACCAATGATGAAACGTTTTCCAACTAGAGCATATAAAACAAATGGCATTAATGATTTATGGCAAATGGATTTGATGGAAATGATACCATATTCGAAGATTAATAAGGGATACAAGTATATTCTGACATGTCTCGATATTTTCAGTAGATCTGCCCGCGCTATACCATTGAAAACCAATTCCGCTAATGATGTGGCATCTGCAATAAAAACAATGTTTAAAAACGGTAAGCCTGACGATTTACAAACTAATTTAGGTAAGAAATTTATTAACTTCCTTTAATTAAATTTATTTTTTAGATAAAGAATTTTACAATGGCAAAGTTAAAGAAATTATCAAGGAAGTAAATCATTACTTTGTATTTTCTCAATTCAAAGTTGCTCATGTTGAACAATTTAATCGAACATTCAGATATCGGCTGAAGAAATATTTTGTGCATCAAGGCAACAAAACCTGGATAAATGTTTTACCGAAAATAATTCATAGTTACAATCATTCGTCATATCGAGGTTTAAAAGGTTTTGAGACCGATTGATGTAACAAATGATATAAAAATATCACATGATGAAACTAATAAACCCAAATATAAATTTGGTGACCATGTATGAATAAGTAAAATATTCACTTCACCATTCATTAAAGATTTTGACAACAACTAGAGTAATAAAGGAGTGATATCAAAGATTAGTAAGAAACAAAATCGAGTCATGTATGTTATTACCGATATTGATAATAATTAAATCCAACGTAAATTTTACGAACAGGAACTGCAGGTTATTCCACCACCCACCGTCTTTAGAATTGAAAAGATTTTAAAATCGAAATATAAAGGTAAGGATAAACAATATTACGTCAAGTGGCATGGATATCAAAACGCAAATTGGATCTCATCCTCTCAAATATATTGAATAGCAACAGTTTTTTCACTATTTTACCAAGTAATAGTTGTCCATTAATTTATCCGAATAATGAGGCTAGCAACTTTATCGTAGAGTTACAAAACCCTATTTACTTAGATAGCAATTGGGAAGTTGCATTGCTTGATTATACATTTGTATACAACACATTTCCATTTTATAGTAATTCAAGAATTGAATATAAATCAAATGCATTCAAGTCAGTTAACGAATTTTATGACATTAAACCCAATAAATAACAACCGACAAAACAATTAAATGAGCATTGTTACATGTACGTTACCAAGGGAGTTTTACATATTGGTTGTAACTTTATCCAAATTAGTTAACAGTTTTTATATCATTGAACCCAATGAAGAACAAGCGATAAAACACTTAAATGAAGATTGTTACATATTTTTGTAACTTTTATCCACTGGGAATAACATTTGAAGATATGAAATATGTAAAACGATTGGGAATTCCAGAAATAATAATTACAAGTCTCAATGGTTCATTTAAAATATTGTTACCGCCACATGATGGAGAACATATAATCAATATTAAATTCACGTAAAACTATTTAAAAGATTCATTTTTTATATTTAATGATGATTTATATATTCGGAAACTTGAAGATTTAAAGTTTTATTTAAAAAAAAAATAATTGTCCCCATATTTTGAAATCCGTTGAATTAAAGGAAGATGATTTCAAATTCATTTTCGGTGAAAACATAAAGAAGTGTTTTATGATAAAAAATTTGTAAACACATTTGGATTACAGAAACAACTATATAATGACACTCGATTTGCTGGGATTCGCAAATGAAAACCATTTAATCACGATCAACAAATGTTCATCTCTAGTGATTTTATTGAACCAATAAATTTTGGTGATTCATTGGTTCTCCTCGTGAAAGCTGTATGGATTTGAAAATATGAACAAGACAAAGTCGTACAAATAGAAATTGAAAATCCAATGTATTTGCCTGCTGGAAGAACATGTATAAACAATATAGAAATTAATATGCCCAACGATTGTGAAAAATTAATCCAATTTGCAAAAGATTCAAAAACACATGTAATTTTACATTTATGACATGCCTAATCCCGATATAATTTTTCTCTATGCCAATAATCAAACCGGTGGTGAATAACCTTATTTTTTTGGTAAGCAATATGATTCTGGATCGTTGAAAACTATTTGTCGATTTGCATTACCTATTCTAAAATCTATAGGAAATTTTGGTATAAAAACTGATAAAGATGTAATAATAAATAATTACAAACTCTTACCAACTTTAAAACTGATTGTAAAGTTTAATAATTCGCTCATGGAATCGGTACATGTACTAGTGTATGGAGTTTTCGAAAGAGAAATGCAAATTACTGCAAGTAAATCAGTGTTGGTTTGAAAAAAAATTGTGATAAACAATGGGATCAATTTATCATGAAGTAAGTTATTTAATAAATAATTAAATAAATTTGACAACGATTTAATTAAAAGATAACGCCAATAAAAAACTTTTCGTACAATATGTTTCGGCAGTATAACTGTCATCTTCAGGTACACAAAACCAACTAAAAATATTATGAATTAACTTTTAATTTAAACAAATTATTTTTTTATATTAATTTAATTTTGTAATAAATAAACATTTAAAAAATATATTCAAATACTTTTAACTAATTTAAAATGTTATTTGTATAAATATTATAATTTTTATCTTTATTAATATTTTTTAAAAAATAATGTAATTTAAAAATTCAATTATTTTAATAATATTAAAAAATGTTTTTTTAAAAAACAATAAATAAACATGATTTAACATCCTTAAACTATTTAAAAACATTCAAAACATTCGTAGTCACAGCACTTTGCACATTAATCTTTGGATCCAATGATCTTATCAGCAATGCTTCACATATCATGCGTTCCCAATAATTATTAAAACTTTTCAACAAAATTCTAAAATCAGACATTCCTATTTCACTTTTACAGCCTCTATTGTGCTCACTAATGTTGATCAAAATAATTTTTTTACAGATATCAGTAGACATCAAAGTGTAACAGTTATATTTTTACCCAAAAATTCATTTCATTAAGGTGGCAGTCATAGAACACGTAACTTAAATGTTCAAAATCTAGTTGTTATCAAAAACCCTAGAGATACAACTGTTATTGATTTTCTTGTAAGGCAAGCATATACTAACAATAACATTACATCCATTGGATGTAAATTGATAAACGATATCAGAACACAATCCAACCAGAGTTTTTGATTTATTAATAAACATATTGCGTACTTTACACGAATTAGAGACGATCTTATACTCTAAATTTCCCATCTGTTTACTTAACTTCTTTTTATAATTTGTTAAACCTTCAGAGTACGGCAATACTAACACATATTTAGGTTCAATTCTTTTATATCCATTTTTACTATTATTTAGATCAACACTCAATTTGTTAAATTACACTCAGACTTTCTAAAACATGGATCCTTAGGATTTTTAATCAATTTTTCAACAGTCTCTTTTATCATCAACAATAAAATTGATTTAGAATACCCATTCTTTATCCACAACTCAACCAATTTATCAACACTTTTTACCGAATTAGCAAAAGTATTAGATAAATACCATGAACGATAAATCAATTCTTTCACTATATTTCTCTTATATTTAAATTCACAAAAGCTTTCTGGAGAAGTATAAAGACCTGTATCAGTTGGTTTTCTATAAATCTCTGTCTCATACTGTTTATCTTTGGGTTCAATTATCAAATCTAAAAACGCAATCGATGACTTTCTTTCCGTTTCACATGTGAATACAATGTTTTTATGTAAACTGTTCATAAAATGCAAAAACGGTTCTACATGTTTCTGGTTTTCAAATACAAGAAAAATGTCATCCACATACCTTTTATAAACAATGAGTTTCTCAAATTGGAAAGAAGCAACTTTCTTTTCCACACTAGCCAAAATTATTGATGCCATTGTTGGTGCTAAAGGGGAACCCATAGTGACTCCATCTATTTGTTGATACCATTCATTATTGAAAAGAAGATTGACATTTGAAGTAGCAAATTCAAGAAGTTTTCGAAATGCCCTTCTATCCAAAATGTGATGTTCAGAATCATTTTCATCTCACAAAGCACAGCATACGTCAATTGTATCAACCAGTGGTACATTCGTAAACAAAATGCAAACATCAAACGAAACCATAACATCATTTATAATTCGTTTTTGTAACTGTGCAATACAAGACACAAACTCAAAGCTATCATTATATTCAAACTCTGATAGCATTAACGGTTTTAATAATCCATTTAAAAACTTTGCTATTTTATACTGTACAGTACCAACCGTCGACCAAACTGGTCTCATAGGTACACCATCTTTATGAATTTTTGGAAGCCCATATAGTTTTGCTGACTGCGACCCTATTGGAGTAATAGACTTACTTACCTCTTCATTAATAAGTTTCTTCTCAATAAAACTATTTAACATTTTTTGTACAAACTTTTCATACTTAAGAGGAGGCAATTTTCCATTATTCCGACCTTTTCGTAATTTCACAAACTGAGAATATCTTTTAAGTTATTAAAATACTTTTTAATTTAATTTAATTAGTTCTATTCAGGTTAATCAAGTTAGTAAAAAGCTGTTGGGGAATCAGTTTGCTGGAGTATTCCCATTTCATAAAATCCCATGTCTGAATAATAACCAAGCAATAATTATCAATACTAAATCATCAACTCTCGCCGGGAACATTGGATTGCGATATACGTGAAGCCAGATAAAATACATGTTTTCATCCGATGGGTTATTATTATCCTTCTCTATTAGTTAGTAAACTACAAACAATTGGCAAACCAATCGTGTATAATAAAATACAGTACCAAAATCCAATGACTCAAACATGTGGTCAAAATTACCTTGCATGACTAAATTCAATGTATAAACAATTTTATTTTAATTAAATGTTATATAATCATGTTTTGTTATTTTATTGATTTTATTAACTATAATGATAATTTGGTAGATCAATCATTAAAGAATTGTGTATTATGAATGTAAATAATATTTTGAGACCAATGTATTGGTTGTTTAACGATTTACATTTTTGGGTTGGAAATGAAGATCCCGATAAATCGAAATGAATGAAGGGGAAATTTGTTTTGTCCAACATGTATTTTGAAAGATGTAGAAAATAAGTTCAATTTTTCTATGTAACTGAGCAAGATAAACTTATAGTTTTGAAGAAACCTTTCCCAAATTTAAGATTAATAAAATATAATATCGAATTTTCCAACTATTTTCCTGACAATATCCTGTGGAACAAATAGCATGAATCGAATTATTAGAACTGGACATATAAATGGTAAATTTTAATGTTATTATTAAATCTATTTTTTATGTTATAGAAATTATAAACTATATGAATGGAAATATGACTGGAAACAATTTATTAAATGTAAATGGAATTAATGGACAAGAAAATGGATCCAAGAAACGAAAAAGTAAGTTTTTTAAGATTTTTTATAATGAACTTTAATGTTTTGAGTAATACTTTATTAAAGTTTTAGATTATTTAATATATGTTTTTTATTAAAGAGTTGTAGTAATATTTTAATAAAGATTTTTAGTAATTTGTTTTTGATTAAAAATTTGTATTAAAGTTTTTGATTATTTTGTTAATGTTTTTAATATTATTGATGTTTTTTAACCTTATTATTATTTTGTATTATTGATAGTAATAATCTTAATAATAATAATAATAATAATAATAATAATAATAATAATAATAATAATAAAAATAATTAAATATTAAATTTATTCAGGTGTAAAATACCTTAATTATTGTATCAATTCCTCCAATGATGATTGGCACATTGTTATGCAAAACTATTACAGTCGCACTCATAACCGTACAACGTTTTTAATTTGCCGTACCTGAAAACATTTAAAACAATAGAATATGCCCAGTTTTACAAACATCACCAACATCGTTTAACCAAATTTAATTTACCTAAAAAAGATCTATTTTATTTAATAAAAAATACCACCAGTATAATACCACCAAGAGTAATAATATTCCAACAATAACAATTAATAATAATAATAATATTCTAACATCAAATAATAATTATAATAATCAGACAACAATAACTAAGAAAAATAATAAAAGAAAAATAAATTCATTGATCCCCAAACCCTCTAAATTTATTAAAAAAGATATTATAATTATTTCTGATGATTACGTGTTACCAGTAATAATTAATTCATATTCAAAAAATAATAATAATAATAATAATTATAATATATCTAGCAGTAGTATCAATCATATTATTAAAAGTAGTTTAACGATATTATATGTGATGTACACTATGGTAGTTCCGTTGAACACGAAATTGTATATAATTTAAAGTGCAGCATCAGATCTTGTAATCTTTCTCGACCAATTAAACAGGTTTTACCTGTTTTATTCCACAATTTGTGGGGATATGATCACCATCATATTCTCAAATTTGGCTTAACCCATTAATGCCGCTTGGTAAGTATACTAGCCACACAAAACAAATGTGTAATTTTCAATACTATGAATGTGAGGGTTATGATTGAGGTCTAACGGTAACGAGACGAGTACTGTACGTGTTCAGAACCAGTTACAGTGGTGCGCTGTGCTTCACGCGTGCTCAGTTGACATTGGACTTTGCTTCTGGGAACAATGGCGTTACTACGTCAGCAAAAAACGAAGGTTACTGCTTATATCTGTTAGCTATGATTTACTACTATACTGAAAACTGTTGTTAAAAAGTTGTTCTAATGATATATGTATGCACTTACATGATTTTAATCTCTTACGACCACGATATTTTACTATCTATATTTGTGGCAAGTTTACTTGCCACTCGGTAAAATAAATTATTGAATCGCTATTTTTCCATTATATCACTTGACGATTATTGTTAATATATTTTAACCTTTATTTCAGGTTGTCACTTGACGAAATTCATCATTTCCTGTTAGAAGATGAAGAAGAGCATAATGAAGTCCAAGTAGTAATAAAGCCCCCTGAAGAGATGCCTGAAGCTGCAACCGACCAGAGTAGTGTTGCTTTTGATGACGAAGTTATGTGCGATCTAGGGCGCCTTCTTAGGAGAATTTTACTCTCTAAGGTTTTGAATAATGATGGGGACATCGATCAGTCTGAAATTGAGTTCAATCCACACTCAACATCAACTGGCCGTGGATCAAAACGACGAAAAAAGGTTGTCTACATGTGGCATACTGATAAAAGTAAGGTTGCAAATCTTGTACCATATTTCAGAGAAACATGTGAGGAAGTTGACGCCCCAAAAACCAATCCTTTAGAATTTTTTGAGGAACGGTTTTGGACAGAAGATTGGATCAATGTTTTGTGTGAACAGAGTAAAAACTATGCTCACCAGAAAGGAATTCCTTGTAGCGACGTAAATGCAGACAACATGAAGTTATTTCTAGCCATTCTTATTCTCTCTGGGTATAATAAGGTTCCTAACAGACGGCTGTACTGGAATGAGTCTCCTGACACCCAAAATAAACTTGTGATGAATTCAATGAGACGTGATACCTTTGATCAAATAATGAGATGCTTACACATCAACGATAACATGAAAATGGATGGTGATCGATTCTACAAGGTGCGCTCGCTTTTTGAGCACTTGAACAATTCCAATAAAGATGAGAAATGCGGTACAACAGTCAGCATCACTGGACCTATAAAGGCAAAAGTCCGTACAACAGATGCCGTGAATGTGGCTCCCGTACCACTTATTTTTGCAGTGTGTGCAACATTCCTGTACACCTAGGAAAGACAATATATGGACTGATTCTAGAAGAAAATCCTTCACTGTAACTTTGATTTCTCATCAACTGAATATTATTATTTTATTGTCGGGTGGCAAGTATACTTTCCGGTCTTTGTTTCGGTAACAAATACAATATTTCATTTTTTTTCTTTATAATTAATTAAAGGAGACTCGAATAAATCAGTTTAGTTGAAAATTGCGTTTTATTAAGCTTTGTAGAATTATCGGCATTAATGGGTTAAGTAAATTTAAAACATGGAATATTAATTGTATTCCTATTGCAAGTGAAAATTTTCTTAGTTTATTAGCTAGAACTGGCGTATTAACCATAAAATTTATAGATTCTTGTCAATTTATTAATGATTCTTTAAAAAATGCATTTAATACATTGGCTTCGTTACCAATAACCTGTTCTTAGTTTAGAGGTGTAATTGTTAAAATTAACAGAATATTTTCATATGATGTTGCTTCTAGTTTAGAAGTTATTCGGTTAACTCCTTAATTACCACCAATTTGGGATGGTGTTACTAAAGAATCTAAATGTAACTGTGGAATCTAAATTATACTACACTTTTAGACTACATGATGGTTTACTAAAAAATTAAATGTCTTTTTACTAGCTGATTATTTCCAGCAGTTTAGAGCAAAATCACTAGCTAATAATCGATTGGAACCCTTAAATTTCTTGGGAATTCGAGGTATGAGTTGGAATTTGTCTTTGATGACTTTAGATCATCCACTTGAATTGATTCAGGGTATGGACATTTATAATTTCTTTGAGAGTGGGATTCAATGGGTCTAACTTTCGTAAATAAACATTAATGTAAAATCTGATGAAAATACAGAGTTGTTGTATATAGACATTAACAATCTGTATGGGTGGGCACTTAGCTAGCCATTATCTTTAAGGCTCGAATGTTATAGTATGAAGGGTAGTAATGACTGTATTACTGTATTAAGCAAAGAGGATTACTATGAAAGATACTGGACTAATCCATCAGTCTTATCTATATTTCTATAACAATAATGAAATTTATACAGCGCCACAATTTAGAATAACCAGTAAAAACCATCAACTTTTTAGAATAAAAAATAATAAGGGGGCTTTGACAAATAAAGATGATAAGCGTGAATGGGTTCTTAAAAAAAAGTTATGCGTATCGGCATTATAAAGGGGGTGGTACGGTTATGCATGTTGATAATCAAATATTGCCGATGATTGATCTAGATGAAAATCCAGATTTCAAAACAATTATTTGTAACATCCACATACGACGATTTGTATCAATACAGATTTGAATGTAAAAAAATTGTTGTTTTGTCATGATTTTTATTTGTTGTTATAATATTTTTATTTGTTGGTAATAATCCATAACCCTGTTGCGGGGCGGTGGGCCGGGGGGCTTTGAAAATCCAATTGGGGACCCTTACCTTTATAATTATTTGGAAACCACATTACTACCTAGTATCCCGTTTTTTAAAACGCGTTTTGACGAAAATTGAATGGTCGGATCAGGTTTTGAGCGTAACCATGTTTAGACGTCATTAAGTGTGTAAAAAAGGCACTATTAATATAAAAATTATTATGATTTAAAATAAAATTGAATTAACATTAAATTTATAATACTAACTTATTTAAATTATTAAAATAACAATATTAAATAATAATAATCATAAAAACAGAATATCCAAACATAATAATCCAAAATCATAAAATTTCATAATTCTATTAAAATAAAAATAAGAATAAAAATGTAGTTAAAATTTCGTAATCTCGATTTTTTCATCCAAATAATAATTGTTAATTTATCTCATCGTATATCAGAATATTAAACAATATATTTAAAAATATAAAACCTTTATCATTTTAATGTAAAAAAATAATGATGTGAATTAAATTTATCTTAATGAATTATTGATTAAGATAAAGGTTAAATGTGATATTCAATGCTAATTCTAATGGTAGACTAGTTTTAAGGTCATTTTACTTGCGGTTAGTCATTGAAAAGCAAGTTGTTCTTGGAAAGACTTTCCGATTTGTATATTCTTAAAGAAAAAGGATTATCATAAAATTTGCATCTTAGCTAAAATTGTATTAAAATTGTTAAAAGATAGTGTTGTTTATTTTAGTTATATGATATCGAGAACGTAGAGTTTTCCTTTATACTGTAGGATTATAAACCCAACTAAAATAAAAATAGTGATAAAATTTAAAATACAAAATAATGAAAACATGCAAATAATATTATGTTTAAATAATTAATAATTTCGGTCAGTGTAAAGTTATATTTATTGATTTCTTTTATAAAAGAAAATAAAGACTTAAATTATTTATAAGTATTTTTAAAGTTTCTGCACAACGTTGAATGTGGCGATGGATAGAAATTATATAAATGAAATTGCATTGAAATTTTGTTTAAAATAAAGGGATTTATTTTTTAACTCTTGCTTTACAATTTTTGCAAATGGATGACGCGATTTTTC
Organism: Schmidtea mediterranea; assembly: GCA_022537955.1. Taxonomy (NCBI): domain Eukaryota; kingdom Metazoa; phylum Platyhelminthes; order Tricladida; family Dugesiidae; genus Schmidtea; species Schmidtea mediterranea. Next base: position 127,258,180 of record CM039679.1, read on the forward strand.
AAAATTTTTCAGAAGATTTATTTAAATCAAAATTTATTTGCCTGTTATGAAAATAATAACAGAAATGTTTTTTTAAAAAAAATTGTAAGTTCATCATATATATATATATATATATATATATATGTTGGGGTTGTCGGTGAATTTGAATAGGATGTATTGTCAATCTGACTCCAAGCTTGCTTTTAAACAACAGTAATGAACTCCAAACGATATAAACTTTATTGATTAATACACTTTATCTCCACTTTAAAATGACACAAAGAATTATCTGTTACAGTCACGACTTGGTGTTTATTACGACCCTTCGGGAAGAATAGCACTTTTCGGATCAATTGGATTTCACAATCACCTGATTACTGTGACGGGTTTCTGAGATCAGTAACTCTGATTTATTTGCTTTGACTTTGCTTAATTTCTGTTTCAAATTACTTTTTTCCTTGATCTCAACTTTAAGTTTTCTCCAAATTTCGCTTTAATACCTTTCTTCATTAATTTTCTGTAATTTTCTCCTTTACAATTATTCGTCGAATTCTGTCTAATTTTTTTCTAATCTCTTTTTGTCTCCTTAGTCCAATTTCTCTCTCTGATTCCAGTTGCGATTCCTTTTTATACTCCGTCACCCAATAATACTTATTGATGTCAAATAGAATTTCCAATATCTTTTAACGCTAATTCCATTTGGGTCTCTATAATCACTCACAGCTGCCCTTTCCCGGATTCCCAAACAACATTCCTTCCATTACCTTGAAAGGGCTTTCGAAATAACGTGCAAATTTTTTTTTGTTTTTGTTTTCCTAATTTGCACTCGTTAATTATAAATGACCTTCTTTTATTCAATTGTCTGTTTTTATTGATTTTCTCTTATTCCCTTCTCGTTATTCGACATTTGTTTTTCCTTCCCTTTTTATTAAGCTCCAGAACCACATCTGAATCACTTATCCTTGTTTTCCTCAATCATTTTACATGTTTATTAATTATTTTACTCTATTATTTAGGTATCCTCAACATATATATATATATATATATATATATATATATATATATATATATATATATATATATATATAAATGATTTTTTATTTAAAAATAAAATTGTAGGCATTATGTTATTTTTCAAATTCTAAGTTTCCGGAATTATTATATTCTAAAATCGACCTAGCAATTGTTTGATAGTGATCTGATATGGCCGTCATATATTTTGTGTCTTAAATATTAATTTCAGTTGCTTTTAGTAAAAATAGAATGAATAACAAAATTAACCAATGTATATTTGTAACAATTAAATACTTCATGATACATAAATAATCACTCAAACAAGATCAAGACTGTTATGAGATATCAAAATTCACCATACGTAAAACAATAATTACCTTTTGTGAATAAAACTGTTACTCTAAACCTCTTTAACTTCTCTTTAGTTTCATCGATTTTCCTCTTTCTTATTCTAGTGGAATTTTCTTTTATTTTAATACTGAAATTATGTTTAGGATAAATAACTTTTAGACAAAAATATTTCACGAAAGCTGATAAACTTGGATTATATAAAGTTCTATCACCTGTATACCAAAACACATAAATTACGGGCTAATTAGCGGCAAATTAAGGTATATATATATATATATATATATATATATATATATATATATATATATATATAATTTCTCTATATGACTTGCAAAATGAACAACTAATAAATGTAATAGAGAAATACATCATAAATACATTCTACCAGCATCAATTATTAATTTGAGATCCTGTCGCAAGTTTAGCAGCTCGTGATTGAGAGAGGATCTCTTTTCAGCAGCGAGAAAGATGGTCAGGAAAAGTTTCACATCATCATCATTCTGGAATGTCTGAAATCGTCGTGAAATTCTCATGTTGCGGAAAATAAATATGTCCATCAGATTCATATAAGGAGAATACGGCGGTTGTGGGATGCGTCGTGTTCCCTTCTGCAGTAGAAATGCTTTTGTCATCTGCGCCGTGTGAGAACGAGCACGTCATATGGATGCAATAATAATTAGAATTAACTGATAAAAGTATTTAATAATACTTACTATGAGTATGCACACTAATAACATTAAATATATATAAATATACATTATTTTACATATAAAATATATTACATAGAAGCAGCGCCTGCTCAACAGTTGCGGCGCCCTGTGTATATATAATTTTTTCCGCCCCCATACTCAGGCAATCAGAAAATATTCTTGATGTTTCTGCAGTACTTAGAAATTTTCATAAACTGCTTTTTTGGTTTCTCATGGACAACTCCTTTTGAACTTTTCGCTCACGATATTCAGCACCAGAAGGTTTTTTTCTCTTGTCCATTATTAAAAAACTTGTTACTTTTCTACATTAAATTTAATTTAAAAACTGAAAATTTAATGACAATTGAATTAAATATAAATTTGTACCTACTTAACGCAAATGTTGATTGATAGCAATTATGTAAAATTAAATATATTGCTATTAGAGATGATTAAAAAATACTCACAACGCAAACAAAAATAAAGATATGGTTTAAATATAAAAGAAAACACTAACAACTTTGTAAAGTTAGGAAGGCAGCCAACTTGATAATTAATTTTCTTTTTATTTGAAATAAATAAAAGTTTCTAAAAATATTTGAATGCTTACAATTTTTAGCTCAGGCTCAAACCATATGGAAGGAAAAACTTGTAAACACCTATAGATATGCAAAATATTTATTATTATTATAGATATCTATCCTTGTGTATATTTGTTATACAAATTCTGAAAGTCATATTAAAATTAGCCAAATTATTAATATAAATTAGAATATTTTAAAAGTTTTAATATTTTTTTCAATTTTCCGCCCCTTAATCATGCCGCCCTACGTATTTGCCATATCTGCATCTCTCCTAAGCCGGCACTGCATAGAAGTATAATATTTTTATAGAATGTATTGTTGCGGATATCTAAATAATAAAAGTAAAAATAATTATTAAATGCATAAAATGATTGGGGGAAATTATGAAAAAATGAAATAAGAATGGAAAAGAAATATTAAAAAATGAGAAGGGAATAGCAGAAAATCAATAAAATTAGACAATGAAGCAAAATAGGTCATTGCTTATTAATAAGTGCAAATGTAAAAGGAGAAAACTAAAGTTAAAAAACAAATTTGGAATTACTTTGTATATCTCATTGACTTATTTGAATTATAGAAAAAAAGAATATGGTGAAGCTGAGAAATAGTATTTCCAAAATATTATACATCTTGAGAGCTGTCAGAGATAAATTGGGAAATGAATGCATTATCAATATGTGCCATTAAATGGTAAAGTATAAAAACTATACACAAACTAATACAAAAGAAGAAGCAAAGACAAGAGAGAAGAAATTGTAAGAAGGATAAATTATTCGAAATCAAAACCTAATTACAAAACAAAGAAAGTGAAACAAGTGTGGAAACTGATTTCAGAATTTTTAATTAACTGGAAATTGATATAATAATCAGAAGTAATTAAAGAACCAAAATCCAGCCAAGAAATTAATTAGATCAATTGTAGCAGACTGCCCGTCACCAGTAGTAGTCAAGTAGTCGTGTTATCAAAGTATTAATAGTGTATGATTCCTCCCGAATGATTGAATTAAGCATTTGAAGTGCGTTGAGATTAATATAATCGTTGTAATGAATTGTGATAATCAATAAAGGTTTACGCAGTTACATTTCGTCAATATTAAATTAATAGGACGCTCTTGCAGTCAGATCAGTAATTTTTAGCTCAATAATCACAGGCAAGTAATAACAACCCAACATTATTATTTTTACATAAAGAAAAATTAAATACATTCATTTAAAAATCGAACAGCAATTATGAGGACCTGGAATAACTTATATATATTTACTATAGAAAGCAGAAAAAAAATTTTAATGAGAAAAACAAAATATGAACATATAATTATTAAAAATTGCAATTAGTGGATATTTTAGGCGCTTTTCGTAAACAATAATTGTGAATAATAAATGTGATATTTTCATTTCTTACATTTAAAACATTATAAACATTGCATCCACAAACATTACAGTATCAAACATTAAACATCGTGGTCAAAATTACACGGATATATATAATGTACTTATTATACGTTATTATTAAATACTAACGGACAATTGGGATCCGTTTAAAATATATTTATCGACAGTATATTAAATTTTATATTAAAACCAAAATGTTAAGGTCATTGTAATGGGTCACAATTTTCTAAACAATAACTTTTGAATCATAAAAGAGCAAAAATTGAAAAAGGCCATACACAAGACTTTGGCAACAGTTTCCTATAAAATTTTTGCTATAAAAATTGTCTCTGCAATTATGACTTTTAGGGTGAGGTTTGTAAAAATAAAGTGCAAAAATAATGAGTGATTATATAATATATATAAATATTTTAAAAATCGAAATATTTATAAAAGAAATGAAAAGAATTTTTAATATGAACTAAGTCCCTATATATTCCGTCATTTCAAATGCAAATATTCTGCCTAGTATATCATATAAATTAAATACAAAATTAAATATATATGAAACATCATAATTTGATAAAGGCCATACCGTAGATAATGGATTTAAATATAGTAATTATATAATGCATGAAAATGATTTTATTTGTTTTATTATTGACAAATTTGCCAAGTTGTTTTAATAAACATGATAAAGGAAAAATTTGTATTTTACCTAATTATATTATGTATTTTTCATTTACAAATAATTTTTTAACACAAATATGATTGGGTAGATCATATATATATATATATATATATATATATATATATGATATACAAAAAATTAAAACCTTTCTAAGGTTTGCTGAGCTCTAAAATGAAAACATATTTTGCACAGTTTAAAGGTAAAAGTAATACATTAAAACAATTTTAATTAATTTACACATTAGACCGGCACTCTTTAGACTTATTCGAAATTCCTTGGCTACATTGCCTGCCGCACTTAAAAATATCAAAATAGGGCCCATAGGCGTAACTACATTCAGCACAATATTGCAAACAATTGTACACCTCCTTTGTTAGGTCACTTGGAGAATTATATCTGTTGTACCTTTTGATGAGAAAAGGATCATTCGATTCGGAAGAAAAGGACAAATAGCGAGAATCACTATTTTCTATATTAAACGCCATCAGCAATATTCCAATACAAATTTGAATTTCGAGTTTGTACGACATTTTTAGGAAATAATTTAAAATTTAAATCTTTTATAATTCATTTATATATAATTTTTAATAGAGTTTGATTGGACAGACAGATAATATTTTATCAAATGAATCTGGATTAATTTTTTTTGATTTTCATATTGCTTATTCTCGTCGTATGTTTATTTTCTGTCGGTTTTTTATGTGATTTATTTTTGATTTTTGAGATTAATTATACAGGTGTTTTTAATATGCGTTATTTTAATTTTATTATTTTACAAAGATTGTGTCCAGTTATGTGGATTTTTATTTGATGTTATTCTCTTATTCTGGGTTTTCCCCAACATAGACAAAAACTCGTATAAGTTAAAATGTTATGAAATTATTTTAGCATATAAATAAGAAAACTAAAATATTGGGAGACTAATGTCATGTGTGAAAAATAAATGTCAAATTATTAAGACTCAAGTGAAATTATATTTCACAAAGATCAAAGGAGGATTATAGTTATAAAAAATCTTCGGGCTCCTGTAAACTTAAGGAATATAAAATATCCTCGATTTTCATTTTTCTTTAAATCGTTGTCGTACTCACCATGTAAAGATGCCAGTTAGCACTTGCAGGCAGTTGGACTAGTTAGTGCAAATGTTAAATGTCTGTGATGTTGTTACTGTTGTCTTTTCGTTTAAGTTTTAATAAAGAAAATATAAAAAGATAGACATGTAAAACATGTATGCATAGACTAAAAATCTGAATTATTAAACTATTGAAAATAATTCATTTCTGATAAAATATAATTAGCCAATATTACTAATTTTTATTTTTAATTTTTTAGCTTTGAAAAAAATATTAGATAAAATTCTGTTTTGATGTCATTCGCAAAGGTTTTTTAGAGAAAAAGTCACCCTATTTACATTAAATTAAAGACCATGATCTCATGAGAAAAATATTTTCAACTGCAAGGTCGCATAAACACAAATTAAATGATATAATTAAATTTCTTTAAGAAATAGGAAAATTATATTTGAAGAAGAATTAATCATCATCGAATTTCAGACCTGATTTATTTCTGAAATTCTAGCGTCAATCGCATCGCCTGAACACCGTTACGCATGTGCCATTCAATGAAATTGGGAATCATTTGCGTAATTGAATTCTTTCAATATATTTAATTTAATTAATTGTTCAATACAAATAATTTCTAGGGTGTTATCTCTTATGTTTAATATTCGAAATAGTAATCCGAATGAGTGGATTCGTCTAATGTATATAATAATAATAATAATAATAATAATAATAATAATAATAATAATAATAATAATAATAATAATAATAATAATAATAATAATAATAAAAATAATAAAAATAATAATAATAATAATAATAATAATAAAAATAATAATAATAATAATAATAATAATAATAATAACAATAATAATAAGTATTTTCGGAATTAAATTAATAAAATTTTTGTATGCTTATAAAATAATGAGAAAAAAAATTAACTTTGTTTAAATATTATTACTATTATAATTAAAATAAAAAGCTTTTACGTATTCATGCTTTGTTTATATCAAATATTTTATCACAAATATTAAATAGCATTTTTTAGATTTTAAAACTATTATTATTCTTCTGGAGATTATAAAATCCAAATTATGCCAGAATATATGGACTTAATTAATATTGATTGCTTTGATTCAGGTAACGAATTCCTAGAGATTTTATGGAATCAAATACTATGTAATGTTCTAACAAAGATGGCAATTCTCGTGAAGTGGATATTAATTATGATACTCACATTCAAATAAATTTTAATTTACATAATCAAATACAATTACTAAAAATAAGTATTTCAAGTTGAAAAACTTTAATATTATTATCTACTTTCTCTACTTTCCCTTTTAATTTGTCTAATCTTTTTGCTATGCAGCATAAATTTAAGATCAAGTGTTATTGAACAGGTCTGTAATACATGCAAAGGCTTTGCGGCTGAAGCTTAAGCAAAAGTCCTTAGTGAAATTCAGATATCGCCAAAAACGTTGATGATAAAATTGATGGTAAATCCGCGATATTACAAGTGTTAATGAAAAAGCCTTATAGAATTCAAATTCTATGAATAAGAAACGTTCTAGATTAATAAGAATTATTTTAGAGTAATATCGAATATCTACTTTCAAATTATTTCATTGTTTATAATAGTACTACGCATGTAAAAACAAATAATAACAGACCTAAACAACATACATTCAATTTACTTTACACTTTTCCCTTTTACAATATTTTAAAATTCACCTTTTTAATATTAGATCTATTATTTATTGTGCAGTTTTGATAAATTATAATTTAAAGCGCAAATACCTTCAGAATGGATAAACATTCTAGTTCAGAAAATTTCCAAAAAACCATATACAATGTACAAACAATAAAAGTATGTTTAAATTTTATATTAATAAATTATATTAAATTAATAATAATTATAAAAACGAATAAAAATGTTTTTTGTTTAAAAAAATATTTTTATTCAAAAGGAAAAGAAATCAAGATGTGATTAAACAAAATGAGAGCAAAGATAATTATTCCAAAAATCAAACCAATTGCCCAATGCCGAGAGTTTCCAAAAGCATATTCCTATTCAGATTTATTAAATAAAATATTATAAAAAACGATTTTTTTTAAAGGTGTAAAGACCGAAGAAAAAATTTAAATCTTTCAAAGTTAAATTATTGATCATTATCTACAATCTCGCTAAATTATTAATTTATATTTATAATGCCCGTTATTTTTGTATTTATATTGATCAACTATATTTAACTGATCCTACTACATTCTCTTACCGATTCCCTGATTCGATCACCCCTTTTATATCACTAGCTGATAAATCGCATAGAAAACTCCCAATTTGTTTTACACAAGAATACTAAATGATCATTCATTTTTTTCAGTCAATCCTGGTTACTCAGTATTTAATCTAACAACATCTATTGCAAAATTACATTATTTACTAACTTATTCCTTTTATTTAAAGACATGATGTAAAGTTCTACACGATCATGTTACCTTTAATTACTTACAATTGAATTAACATTCAATCCTATTTAAGCCTCTTATCAAAGTGACTTTTCCACAATAACATCAATTAGTCAATGCCATTTTTTCTAGATAAAGGTGGAACTTCAAGTACATAGTTGTTATTAATAGAAATTACATTTTCTTACATGCGCATGATCTAACTTACAAGAGCACAACCAGTTATGACATAGTTACTAATAGAAATTTTACAAAATTTGAGTAACAAAATTTTAAAGATTTCTGACGCATTTGAATCTGAACCTTTTGACAAATTGAAGACTTTAATATCTGTTTTTTAGAAACCTTCAGCTAATAAATTGTTCGGCTATTATTTTCATACCAAAATACTAGGTAATATTCTCCCGTCTGCATTTTTAAACTAAACGCTAGAAGAGTTAAACCAATTGACTTTCCAATTCTTTGAAGATTTTTTATTTGTGCTACCATCAACAGTCCACGCAATTTTATCTGGTTCCGATAAAACTTCCATCTTAGACCTCTTTACAATATCCGATAAAATAACTTTAGATATTCCGGAATCATCGCATACTCTAATAAACAACATAGATATGATAAAAATACATACGATAAAAACCTTGTCAGATCAAGTAACATCGTTACAATAAGAAGTATATTCATATCAGAATCCAAGAAACTCGTCCAAATATAACGCCAATAATAGTAAGATATCGAAACCAAATCCGGGACTTTTATGCAGTTTGCACTTTAAACATAAACATAAATTTTAGAAGCATGCAAAAATATTAAATTAACTATTTCATTTCTGATAGATACCGGATCCGTTTTATCAATCTTAACACTTTTGTTTCTTTCATTCTCTATTCCTACAGGTAAACTGAGATTATCTAATGATACCAAAATCTATATATTTGACACAATATACCTTACCTTTCAATTAGAAACCATTGGATACAAAATCAAATGAAATTTCACAATAGCAAACACATTGCAACCAATCCTTAGAGCAGATTGTTTTGAGTCGTTTGGATATTTAGTAGATAGCAGAAATAGAACTATAATACGTCGATTTCCCCTTAAAATCTGTAAAAATTCAAGATTGTGATGATGATCTGTGTATCACAGTATTTCAAATCACAGAAAAAATAAATCACACTTAAGACAATAACTAAATAAGAAACTTATTACTTCAAAATTCAATAATTTGTTGAGCCAGAACACAAATAGCCTTGAGAATTGTTTAAATGCATCAGTAATACAGCACAAAAACCCAGCACCAAGATATCTTAAAATACAATATAAAACACCAACTAAACACTTTAAAATCTGAGAGAATACAAATAAATATAAAATCAAAAACATAAAAGTAAAAAAAGTAAATACAAAATGCATCAAGAACCGCATGAAACCTACATAAAAAATAACATAATAACAAGAAAATTTGACCGTAAAATGACCATTTATATAAAAGTAAAAATTAATGAATTAATGAATAAAAATAAAATATTTTTGCTGAATAAATTTAATTAAAAAAGTTAAAAATAAATTGCCAATTTAAATTAAGAAATTAATAAAAATTAAATTTAGATAACACCAATAATTTCAAGGTCAAATTTTGTTTAATCGCAATAAAAATAACACGCAAGGTTAAGGCCAAATTCTAGGTATATATACTGATGTGTTTTGACAAATTTTCAGTCTTAATTTTCAGAGAAAAAATTTCAGTCTAAATTAAGTTGGTGTGCATTGTAGCTGTTAGCCGTGCATTCAGACAATTAACACTAGTGGGTGTTTTGTCTGAACAGTTGCTGTACATTGACATTTGGAGCTATGTGAGTCTATGATTTGCGAATTTATTGACCAATTGATCAAATGCTCTATGATGAAGCAATGAAAGATGTTTATGCCCTCATTTATGCACAATGAATCATGATGCTATATGTATATTTACGAACTTCTGACAATTATATGAATAAACGGTTTTATGCATTCGAGACTTTTACACGATTGGTACGGGTAATTTATTTCTTTTTCGCCCCACAGCCAAAACATATCGCAAGACAGTAAAATAAAACACCCTGTCGAACTGTGTAAGTCCGCCAATAGATCGTGCCCGTGAAGGTTCCGGCTTGAGAACGCAGGAACCCAAACGTCAAATCATTGAAGTAAATAGCGAAAAAGAGTAGCTTGAGAGATGGTCTTTTGGCTCAACTTTCTTGCACTTAATTTCGATAAAATCGACATAAACTTTTTAACAACATTCGGCTCAAAATCACTAACACTGAGTAGTCCAGTGGGCACTCATTAAATATAACATGAACATACATAGATCTTAAGAACAAAGAGAAGGAAAGGGTAGCGGGGAAAATTGCGAAATCGTTGCAACAGTTAAAATGAACAGCCATCGGAAAAAGATTATTCCGAACGACCAAAATTGTGAAAAGAAAATTTAAATAAAATTTAATAAGTAAATAAATTAATTAGAGTTGAGACCTTAAAATATGGGCAGAACGCTGCGAAAATTTTCGGAAATAATTAAAACATTCATCATAAAACTGTAAAATAAGGGCGGTACGCTGCAAAGATTTTCCGAATCTATTAATATACTTATCAATAATAGCAAAGTAAAAGTAGAATACGTCTCAGTAATTGATAGGATATCGGATAAGACCGTAAAATAAGGGTGGAACGCTGCTCGAATTTTCCAAATTAATTAACATACTTCAGCGAATATTGTAAGGAAAAGGTGGAGCGCGGCTCAATTGTTGGTATGATAATCTGATAAAACCGTCAAATAAGGGCGGAACGCTGTTAAACGTTTTTCGAATTAACAAAAATACTTTATCGAAAATTATAAAATAAGGATGGGTTACGGCTAAATTTTATATAAGTAAAATATTTTTATAAAGCTGAGGAATAAGAACGGATTCCTACTAAAAACTCGATAATAATAATGATAATAGTAAGGATAATTGTAATTATAATAATAATAATAATTTTAATAATAATAATAATAATAATAATAATAATAATAATAATAATAATAATAATAATAATAATAATAATAATAATAATAATAATAATAATAGCAATAATGACAAATATAATGGTAATGGTAGTAATAAGAATAATAATAAATGTAATAGCGGTATCAATTAATAAAGGTAATACATATAACAATGATAATACTAGTAACAATAATAGGGAACTTAGTAGTTATAATAAGGATAAGGGTAAGAGAGATACTGTGTAGATATTAAACATAACAAAGGGTGTACAGGCCATAGAAAAATCATCAATATGGACAACGATAAGAAGGACTAAGCGAATGGACATAAAGATAAATGATATGAGAGTATATGTTAACATTTGAAGGGGATAGGAGAATAATGGGACCTAGAAATTGTTATCGAGCACAGGCCTTCTATCGGCTGCTCGTTGGACCCATGGATCGTTCGGTCAATTATAGCATTAGCAATAGCGCTTACTTTTTGCGGAAGATCTACCCACTCGAACACAGTTTCAACGTTGCTTAGCAACGGGTGCAGAGTGGTAAGCGAAAGATATTTGTATGGGGCTGTCTGGGTAACAACCATATAGTTTCAAAATTTCAACACCCAGAAACCCACCAGATTTCTTACATTTGAATAAAAATATCAGTCCACAAAACAACATTTGTCATCATATTCCAACATCTTCATGTCAACTCTACCGCACTAAACACCACGAACTACCTTTATCGAAACTCGAAGCAGTAGAAAACGAATTCAGAGAATTTGTAAATCCGGAGTAATATGAAAATCTGCTTTACCTCGGGCATCTGCGATACACGACGGTTCTTTAAGACCATGTGGAGAATATCGGTACTTAAACTCAATTACTGTCCATACCCCACGCAGTTGATTACAGATGTAATGAATAACCTCCACGGTAAGACAATATTTTCCAAAATCGATTTACACAATGTTTATCACGAAATTGCCGTGAATCCTGAAGATATTCAAAAAACGGCAGTAATAAACCCTTTCGGGTTGTTTAAATATGTAAAAATGCCTTTTGGTTTACGTAACGCAGCGCAGTCATTTCAACGTCATATTGACCAAGTACTTGGCTGTTTAAACTATACCATATTTAAATGATAAACTGCTATTTTCCGAGAATGAATCGACACATTTCGCACACCAAAAAAATCCTTTCACATTTACACGATAATAACTTCATTACAAACCTGGAAAAATCACAATTCTTTGAACAAAATGTCAGATCTTTAGGATATTTAATATCATCTCACGGTGTCGTAGTGTTAGCTGAAAAACTCTCAATTATAAAAAATATAAAAATACCAAAAACTATTAATAATTTACGCAGCTTCCTTGGCATCAGGAAGTTAAGCACCATTAACCGGTTTGATAAGCGGTCCAAAACTATCTGAAGTAAAATGGAGTACCGAAGCTATTAAGGCATTTGATAAAGTGAAAATTAAGTTGTTACAAATTATTTTGTTATAATTTCCAAATACTAACCTCAAATTTTAATTAACTACTGACACATCCGACTACTCTATTGACGCAGTACTCAATCAAATTTCAGAAAGTACGCTGGAATCCCTAGAATTCTTGCAAAAGAAACTTTGTTCAGCACAATCTAAATATTCAGCGTTCGATAGAGAAATCCTATGCATTCACAAAGCCGTTAGCCACTTCTGTTACATCTTAAGGACGACATTTCATCATTAAAATTATAACTTAAAAAATTTCTTCTTAAAAAATTACACTTAAAATCTTATTGTCAAATTATAACTTAAAATTACAATAAAAGTTACATTAAAAAATTAAATTACATTTAAAAAATTCCAATAAAAAATTCCAATAAAAAATTCCAATAAAAATTTAACATTAAATAACTTTTCGAAAATTCAAAAAAAAAAATTTGAAAAAATTGCGCCAAAAATTCGAATTCAAAAAAATAAAATTGCACACAGAAAAATCAATTATCTTGATTGTGTAATTATGTTATTTCAGATGTGTTAGTTTTTCTGTGATAATTGAATTATAGCAGTATCTTACCCCATATCAGCCATTGCTAATAATTCTGTAATAATGTTAATTGTTGGAATATTTTGTATACTATTGTAATTATTGTTAATCATTCATTGTGTGATGAAAAGGTAATTGAGAATGTTTATAAAAATTGCAAAAAAGGTTCTAACGTTGTCGAGCTTAGTAAATATTATCGTTAGTAAAGATTCACATCATTTCAGTGATCTGTTCTTTGTGAATTCCAATTTTTCAACATAATTCCATTTATTATCTGGGGATTTAAAATTACTGTAATTTTTACAATTTCTAGTTTTTTGACATTTTCACTAACTTTTTAAGAAATTTGAAAAAAAACTTGTTTTTTTGACTGTCTATAAGAATAAAATTATATTTATGTTTTATTATAATATTAATTATTATTATAATTATGATTATTATTATTATGATTATGATTATTATTATGATTATTATTATTATTATTGTAATGAACAAAAACTTCCACCTAAAAAAACAGTGATATCCAATTTCCCTTTTTGTTTTAATACTCTATACTACAGCTTACCGTTAGTATTTTATATCACTAATAATTACAAAAGCAGTTAAAATAATAATAATAATCACTGTCATCAACACACAATCAGCAGCAATTAATAATACAATGAAACCGTATCATAAGGCTGTTTAATTGTTTTAATAGCAGAGATTTTTCAGTTGAATAATTTTATAAGATAATTGTCTCTTCAAATCATTTGAGTGATATTTGATAAAATTAAGTAAGTAATTTTATTATTATTATTATTATTATTATTATTATTATTATTATTATTATTATTATTATTATTATTATTAATTTCACATCATTATGAAAGTCATTCAGACAACTTAAAGAATTTTTTTCAATGAAAATATTATTAATATTTGATGTAGATGTTAAATTTTGTAAACAATAATGTAACATTTATATTTGCAAACAATTTTTTGTTACAAATGAAAATTTGAGCATTTTTTAAAAATTCAAAAATAATCATTAATACAATTTCGCAGAATTCTTTCGAATTTTGTTTCGAGAATTGAAAATATGCTAATTAATTAAGTTAATTAATTAATTAATTTTTTAATTAAAATTTAGTCGAATGTAATATGAGATTGTTGTCAATTTTATTTATACTTCTTTTATGCTAACATGACACTAGAGTAAATGAGTTATCCATTTTTATCTAAAAATATTTTTATCAAAAGACTTTATCCGTTTATATCCGTTATATTTTTTATAATTTTTTGATAAATTTTATTCAATCCGATAAAATTGAAAGTATTCAATTCAATTCTTCCGTATTATATACATCGTTCAGTATTGAACTAGAAAGGGTGTAAATGACGACTGATTTTGTATTTAAGTGACAACTAAAACTTTTTTATTTGTCAGAAAAAATGATTTGTATTATATATTTTCTTTATTTTTTTAAAAATTAAATTGAATTGGTTGCTTAATGGGTATACCATCAAATCCACACTATAAAAACAATGTGATGCAAATGTGTATACAATTTGCTTACTTATACTAGATTCAATTCGGAAATTTTATATTGTTATCTAATAACACATTTCAATAATCATAGCAATTTATTAAAATTTATTAATCATTCATATTGCAAACAGAGATTTTTTTTATTAATTTTTTAATGAAAAAATTGAAAGAGAAATTTATTTTATTCCTCGACCTGTTTTTAATATATGTAATATTATAAATGCTCATGTAACACAGAATTTGTATTACAAATAGGTAAAAATGGATAAAAATAATTTTTTTTTCTTGAGGACTGCTTTAAATTCTCATTGATGATAATATATTATTATTAAATGTGAATTCTTTAACATTTTGCTTTTTATTTTCTGTCGTATTTTAGACTTCTTCAAACTTCCCATTTCACGCTAATTAGGAAGTCACTAAGTTGAAATAAATTAGAAGAACTTCATGAATTAGGTCCTAAATTTAAAAATAAAGTTTAACATGGCACAATGTAAAATAAATGCTGTTATTGATGGCTCTTATCGGCACTTAAATCTAGCTTACTCTTAAATTTTTACCGAAAAAAACATACTTTTTCCAACCTTAATTCATGCCTGTTTTTTAATCTTTGATAATTCAAGCATCATTTTCGACTCTTAATTGTCGAAAAATTTAAGTTTTCTTTAAATTGTGTTCCAAACATTAACCTCAATGATCTTGACCTATTGTGTAAAATTAACTTGACCTTAATTAACCTAGGCGTATCATGTTATATGATCTTAAAATGACCTTCAGGGGTATTGACGCACATTATTCATGATATCATACTTTTAATCTAAAACGGGTTTTGAAAAATATGTTCTCCGTTTGAAGCGAACAAGCAGTTTTGAAACTACGAAGAGAAATTTAGCGATTTTTTTCAACAGTTGTCTTATGTAGCTATCTAATTTACTGTAGTAACTCGGACAATGACATGTAGGTAGCATTTACATAAACATAGATAAAGAACAAAAAAGCATATTATTTGCACACTATTTCCATCTATATAAATGATATTTATTACATGACAAACTCAGGTATATTCTACATCAGTCTTCTCAAAGTTGGCGTTTGAGACCTAGAGGGGGCGTTAATGGGCCCAGAAAAAAAATGGGGGCATTGACGTTGGTTAAGAGGGCGATGGTATATTTGTAATTTCATTTACTTTATATTTTAAATTTCACTAAAATTAAAACCTACCTACTACACAATAACGAATAATTAGTTTATATTTCTACCCTGTATGATGGTATAAAAGCTTAAAATACTTAACATAGATTTCGGTGATAGCCCGCACGCCGTACGCAATCAAGTTATAACAAGTTTCTGTTAAATAACTCTATTGGAGCAATCCGGTAGCAATTGTTCTGTACCATTAAAATTTATTTACATGTAATACATTTTGTATATTATACAATTAAATAATCTTTAGGGGGTGGTGGCAAATCAAATTGTGTCTTAAGGAGGCGATGGTTAAAAAAGCTTGAGAAACAATGTTCTACATTGATTTACTTAATTTATTTTGGCAGATAAGTGGTTTGAATTGTCGAAACGTAAAAACATGTCACAAAGCACAAAACAGCATATGTTTGCGGTACTTGTCCGGATAAACTAGAAGTACATTTTGACGAGTGTTTTCTAAGTTATCGCTGCAAAATGAATTTCAGAGCCTGAATTTTAAATTTTTTTTTATCATTTTAGTCTTTAACATATGTATTATTGGATTAAAACATTTACATCTTTCAATATCTGTGTTTTATAATTTTGGGTCAAAAAAACTCGAGTTTCAAGTTACCTATAACAAAAAGATATCCGAGCGCAAAGGGTTAAAAATTATACATCCAAACTTTAAACTTTACAGTATTTTTAACTTTAAAAATTTGTTTTAATTAATATTTTTTTTCATTAAAAGCTTCAACATTTTCAAAAAGCATTTTCTCATTTCTATTTCAATCGAAATAATTAAATTTTATTATTAATTCGTTCCATAATTTATTTGAAAATACTTTCACAAAAATTTTCACAAATAAATAATTGAAGTAATTATAAATGTTTTGTCATTTAATTTTTGATGCGTGATTAAATTCAAAATGGAATATTATTCGATATGTATTTTTTAAAAAATAAAAGCTCATTTCCGTGGGACGTCCAATACTGGTAAAACATGCAATCAAAAGTTTTTCTATAAAAAATATTTTACGCTTTAGTTTCTTTTATATATTTTTGTAAAATAAAAATATTAATTTCGAGTTCAGAATTTATATTTACAGTAAATATTTATATATTAACTTGTTAGTACATTTTTACTTAATTTGTTATTATTATTATTATTATGATTATTATTATTATTATTATTATTATTATTATTATTATTAATAGTATTATTATTATTATTATTATTATTATTATTATTATTATTATTATTATTATTATTATTATTATTATTATTATTATTATTGTTAATTTTTATATAATTTTGATTTATTAAAATGGTATATTAATAGTGCAAAAGAATAAATAGTTAAATTCAGTCAAAATAATGTTTCAGTCAATTTTAAAAGAAGTTGACGTTCATTGATAAAAACAAAATAAATTTTAAAATATATGTATATCGACTTTTAAGCAAATACTCCTGACAACCCTTTTGTGTAAAATTATGATATCTAAACAACATCATTTTTTTCTCATCTGTCATTCAAAAATTGCAATTTCAGTAAAAATAATTAAGTATATTTCATTATTATTAGTTGAATTTATTTCTAAGTAATTTACAAATACATCTAATGAGAATTATACAATAATAAAATGTAAATATAAAATCAATAGTAAGATGTAAGTCTGTTGACAGGTAGCGAAGTTTCATCCAGTAGCTTTTGTATTTATAACATCCATTAAGAACATGGTGAAAAATAATTTTTTAAAGGAAATTTAAAAAAACTGATCTTTTTCAATATTATTAAAACACAAGATATTTTTGAGGAATTTTTCTTAAGTCTAAAATATTGATATTTTCAGAAAGACATATTTTATTTTTAATACATTCTATTCACATTGACATAATAAACTTATTATTTTAAATTTATAAAACATTCAATATTATTTTAATAATATTTTACATAGTTAATATTAACAGTTATTATTTAATTTTTAAATATATACTTATAACTATATTCCTTTTAAAAAACAGCTTGACTCATTGGGTGAGTCATAGTACGAGTCATGCTTTTGAAGAGCATATACAAAATGTTGTCGACTGAGACATACTTCTCAGAAGCAAGGACGATGCATCCTCAATGACTCATAATTTTATTGAAGTGATATTAGGTTCTGTTTGAATTGGACAGGTATCATAGCGGCCTTTGCAAAAAGTGTAAATGAGATATTGATGAAAGAAAAGTATGTATGAATCTAAAGATAATGTTTTGAATCCAGTGTATGATAAAAAATATTTATATAAAAATAATAATAATAATTGTAATTGTGAATTGAAAGCAGAAGTGTATAGTGAACGTTGATATGGTTAATGACAATTGGATGTTGTTTTGTTTGATATTGACTGTGATAAATCTGTTTATAATATTAATAATATAAAAATAATTAAAAACATAATTAAATACTATAGATTAAATAGTTGGCCGAGCACGACAATATTTTTAAATAACAATGACATTTGTTTTTTGTTTGATACAGGTGCAAAAAATTATGATTATAGATAAATGTTGTACTAAATTAAGATGTGTTAATAAGCCAAGAGTTGAAATAGTATATAAAGTTTACATATTGTTTCAAACTAATTTAGAGTTAATTTGGACAGAGAAATGGAAAAATGCTCAAATATTAAATTTCTAGAATTTTCAAAATCAGTTATTGTAGATATCTATGCTAGTTTTGATCATGAGCAGATGAGCTCCATTGCCAGATCTATTTCTCGTGATATTTCCATATCATTGTCCTTGATTAGCTATTTCTGCGATTTATATTTCAATTGGTTCACTTTATTTGTTATATGTAAATGTGCCTTTCAACATTTTTATGAATTTGCTCTTATTTCTCAGGTTTGATGAAGTATTTTCATGAAAAATGATAATTATTAGAATATATCGAACAATAAAGTTGACTCTAATAATTATAATTGACTATAATAATTATACTAAATATATTGATTGAATAAGGTAATATTTATTTAATTATTGAATTATTAACTAAATTTAGAATCAAATTATCTCTATTTGGTGGTAACCAACCTCGATCGATTGCTCAATTTTAGAAATAAAGTAGGAGTCAGAATTTAATAGCATAGTGTCTTACATTTCTTCACGGATTTCGAAACAAGTCTGCTTGTGTATGACATATAGTCTTTTGTTGAATGAAATAATAAAATGAAATAATTAAAATAATGAAAATAAAATAAATTATGGAATTAAAAAACCAAAATAATTAATTAATAAAATGTTATAAATAAAATAATTAAATAAAACAACTTAATAAATAATTAAATATGCATATAAAATATTTAAAACAAATAATTATGACCACTTTATATTCCATCACCCTGACGTACTTTATGGCTTTATGATCTGGTTTCCTTATGAAATCACAATTCAAGTCTTAAAAATCACTTAAAAAGTAACTTATTTAGTAGCCATCTCAAAAGTAAGTGAAATCCGATTAATTCTTAAATTAAAAATAATAAATAAGTTGATTTTTACATCAACTTACCTTATATTATAGAGAAAGTATTTTATTGCAGTTTGGTGTATACATTATTTTAAAAATATAAAATTTTATACTTATATCGTCCTACGGTGTTCCTACGAGTGCTTCCTAAAACGTAGTCAACTCGAATTTTTTATATAGAATTAAAAATGATAAAATATTAGTATATAAAATTTATTTATTATTAAATTACTTTTTAAAATACCTATGAAAAATCCTTTTTTAAAAATCAAATTAATATTTAATAAGTTTTAATTTATTTAATTATATTTAAATTGCAGAATATTAACTTTTCTAATTGGATTAATGCAGAGCATTCTTTTGGTTTCCAACAGTCCCAACACAACTCACAAAGCGGGTTTCATCGTATTCCATCCGGAAAGAAACAATCTTATTTCCAAATTTTGTCCTTTAACAACTTTTACCTGGAAATCTCTCACTCACATTTCTGATTTCGGTTTGATTTATGTGCCCCCTAAGACAAGGCGAAAATTGAAAGTAGAATCAGGATATATTTATATAATTGGTGGATATGACAATGTTAGAAAAAAGTTCCTTCGATCAATTATAAGGTATGACATGATGCGAGGAGAATGGTTTCATTGTAGAAAAATGATTACAAGACGAGCGTGTTTTACTCCGTTTCTGTTTGATGATAAAATATTTTGTGCAGGTTTGTGCTATTTTATATATCTTGGTTCATATATCACAAACATCTAAACTATTAAAGAAATTCAAATTATTTTTTGATGGATTAGGAAAATGATCATGTTTACTATAACTAAGAACCTTCACGATTAAGTTTAAGGTAGTTCCAAGAACTAACAAGTACCATCTAACTTATCTCTAGATCTTGTGCCAATTTGCAAATATTATTTATTTTTCTTTATGTTCACTCTTAACACGTTGACTGCCACCATATATATAAATACTACATTCCTACGGTGCCGTAGTACATTATAGACTGTGGCAGCCGGCGGTACACGCGGCACCTAGTAAATA
Organism: Schmidtea mediterranea; assembly: GCA_022537955.1. NCBI lineage: Eukaryota > Metazoa > Platyhelminthes > Tricladida > Dugesiidae > Schmidtea > Schmidtea mediterranea. Next base: position 127,278,713 of record CM039679.1, read on the forward strand.
CCGTTTTCATTATGTGTCGCATGTGCGCCGGCTGTACACAGGTTATTTGTTATCTTACCGCCGGGGCTACACGTGGCATATGTATAAAAATGTACTTTGTACTGCGGGCAGGGCATATGGCAGTCAACGTGTTAAATGGTATTTCATTTGGCGGCATAGTAGTTGGAACCATTCAAAGATTATGCATCCTCCCCATTACTGTGAGACTGTATAAAATGCAATATATTAAGTTAAAAATATAAAATGACGGATATGTAAGTGAGATTAAGTTGTCAGATTTTATGTATTATAGAACTTGTTGAAACTGGCAGTCGTTGATTAAAAATTTTCCATTTTTGAATATAATTTTATTTAATAAAGATTTCAAATAGGAGGCTACACCTCTAAAACAGTAATGACAGATTTAGTTGAGTGCTACGAACCGATGATGGATATGATAGAAAATTCAGAATCACTGCCATCTCCGTGTTCCGGTTACGCATGTGCGTATGACAAAAATAAAGTTTTTATTATTGGAGGAAATATACAGTTACGAAATGGCATAACAGCAAGTAGCTCACACTTCTGGTAAATAAAATGTTGTTATTATTATTTCTATTATTATTATTATTATTATTATTATTATTATTATTATTATTATTATTATTATTATTATTAAAAGAACTTTTTTGGTTTTTACCTCTGATTCCTTTTCGTTTTGCAATGGCACTAAGAATTTTATTATTTAAATATGAATCAGTAATGATATTGATGTTTTATTGATATTCACTAATTTTCGGCACAGCCTTTTTCAAATAACTTAGATCATTATCTTATTGATTATATTAAATGGTAAAAAAAATTATTACATTTACATTTTATAATGATTTTATTGGTTATAAAAGGTTTTATTTAATTTTAACCCTTTGAGTGCCAACATGATTTTAAGAGGATTAGCTAAAAATGCCACTCTGCTAGAGGAAAATAGAAATTTAAAAATATATTTCTCTGTAACTTTCTAAGCATTTTATTTACGAAAAGTATTTGAAAAACAAAAAATGATTTGAAAAAATAGTATAATTTCTACAAAATAAATGAAAAATCAAACGTTATTTGTCCATGGTGGAGAAGGAGCGCGATCGCGCTCCTTGGCACTGAAAGGGTTAATATTGAGTTTTAGATTTTTGAAATTATCAATTCCAAACTTTAAATTGCAAATTCAATTAACAAAAATAAATAAAATCTAAAAATAAAACTAAAAAAAGATTTTGAAATTTGAATTTTTGAAATTGCAATTTAAAGTTTGGAATTGAGAATTATAAAATTTAAAACTCAATATTAATATAAATAGTTTATGTCAGAATGTTGAGTCTAAATATTTGTCGGTTTTGCTGTAATGTGAAGGTTTTAAAAATTATAATAGGAAGATAAGTAATATTAGTGAGTACGATGTAGGTTATATAAGTAAAATGGATATATGTGATTTTAAAAGGTTATTAAAAAGTTATAATAATTATTGGGAACGTGTTATATGTGAAGCATTATTGATTCATTTGCTATAAATCCGAATGTTTTTAAATAGTTTGATTATATAAAATTGGAATAAGTAAAAATGCAGTTGTTTGTAAATAAAATTTTAATTTTTAATATTATTTTTATAATATATAATTTATTATTATTATTATTATTATTATTATTACTTCTATTATTATTATTCACTTTTTACCGAGCGTCTACTGAGGTCATTTGAAAGTACCCTGTTAATTTTAGATGTGATGTCCGATGAAGAAAACTAAAAATTGTTACTGATAAATTTTATGTATCATTTCAACAATTATTTTTCTTGTGCTATGATGTCACAAATAAAATGATTTAATAAAAAGAATATTTGTTTTTTAAATGACATTGGATTAAATCCAGCAGTTTCAACTAAGAAACTCGGATTAGTGGCCTCTAAGTTTTGAAAACGGTTTTGTTTGTAGTCTAATTAATATCATATTATTAAATTAATCAAATATTTTTTTGATAAATATATATATATATATATATATATATATATATCCATCTCTTGCTTAACATGGAGGATAGGTTTTGCTATATTACTATGGTAAACGAAACTGATACTAACAAATGCATGGAAAATAGAGAGTAGGTTTTTACTTAGAAATGTTAATGAAAAAAAATATACAAAAACACGATTATTACTTTAAAAAATTTATTGAAACATACTCATAATTTATTTATAATTATATATATAGTTATATGTTTCTAAATTGCTGACATAATATAAATCTAAATTCAAATATATTTATTCAAAACAAATGATATTTAAACAACTTAAATATCAAATTACCTACATCTTATTTTAATATTAAAATAAGATATTATATTACTCTCCCGTTCTTTAAGAAACATTCCACTTTTTGAGCCAATCTATTCTTCGTATTTGAATGTTATCTTTGTTCTGTAGTTTCACTTGATTGGCAGAGATAAATTTTCGGAAATCAAACGTTACGAAATTACGGAAGATTTATTAAAAGAAAAATTAGCTAAAGAAGAAACTAAGCATGATGAAGAATCAGAACAGAAAGATCCAACGCTAACCAAATATATCAAAAAAATATTGCAGAAAATGGATGAAGATAAGTCGAAGACATTATACTGCAGTTTTAAAAAAATGGCCGATACAACAATGATGGAAATTTCAGGAATAAAAATCAGATTGATAGTAAAAACGAATTTCAAAAACCACGAAATCAATTTCAAGGAAGAAGAAATTTGGCTCAAGATTTCAACAGCAGACAACCAATTCAAACCAGTTTTCAAAATAAAAGTTCAGAAACACGTTCATATATTCAATGCTATGCATGTCACGAAATTAGTCACATGCGTCGTGAATGCCCAAATATTCGATGTTTGTGCTGTGGTAAGCCAGGTCATTTAAGTTTTAGGTGTTTTCAGAAACAGAATTATTATGAAAGGAGATTTGAAAGAAACCCTAATCAATACAGAGGAAATGTCAATCAATTCAATGGAAATAATATTCGATATCGGGATAATTCAAATCGACAAAATGAACAGAATGACCGAGATGATGTTGCTGCAGTATACGACGACGAGCCAAATGACTTTGACGATCACTCAATGATTTCGAGAAATGACAAAGCGCCAAGCAGAGGGGATATGTTAGGAGCGATAAATCACATGTAAGCAATGATATTATTTTGAGGACCTTAAATATTGAATGTTATGAATGTTTGACAGATTGTATGTTGGATAATTTTAGCACAAATATTGATTTTTTCCCCAATCAAGAATTTGATAATATATTATTTTTATACAATAATTTCAATAACCAGAATGATTTTGAAAATGTATTTTTGAGTAATGATGATATGAATGATTGGTCTACAAGTAAATTTAATGATAATTTTAAAACTGAGATTAATGTATTGAAAAATGTATGTGATATAGGATATTTTAATGTTGATGATAGACCTTTTAATTATATTAAATTAAATAATTTAAATTTTTATTCACTGTTTGACGCAGGTTCAAAACAAATTGTTATTTCTAAATTGATTTTTGAAAAATTGAATGTAAGGTACATTAGTAAAGGATATAAAAAAATATCATGCGCCAACGGTGGTATTTTAGGAATTTAAGGAAGAGTTTCTTTACAAATAGAATTTAACTGTAAGAAAATAATCGGCGAATTTTTTGTAGCCAAAGAAATATCCCCAGAAGTGATTATAGAAATAGATTTATTAAATAAATTAAATATTAAGTTAGTTGAGATTAGTAATGATAATATCCTCAGTTTGCAAGCAAAATTTGGCTGCAATAATAAGATAATAAAACTGTAGATGAGGTAATAAAAATTGAAAGTTATAATTCAGTATATGAAATTATAATACATTTTACAGATATTTTTATGTGGAATAAATGAAATATAGGCAAAACAGATATTTTAAAACACCGAATAGAAACGAATTGTGGCCAAATACCAATTAAATCCCGGCGACAACCAATGCACTATGAAGAAAATATAGAAGATATTGTTAAAAGTTTGGAGGAAAATAAAATAATAGAGAAATGTGAATCACCTTGGAATTCCTCATTTGTGTGTGTGCCTAAAAAAGGAACTTCTGACATAATAATGTGTTTAGATTTTAGAATTTTAAATTTAAATACGGTTAGACCAGCTTTTCCAATTCCATATGTTGACAAAATGTTAAATTCTCTTAATGGGGCAAAATATTTTTCATCAATAGATTTAGGAAATGCTTATTACGAAGTTGAGTTGGACGAGGAAAGTAAATTTAAAACCGCATTTTCTACGAGACAGGGTCAGTTTTGTTTTTATAGGATGCCTTTTGGAATAGCTGCGGCACCTTCGACTTTCCATAAACTAATTACTTTAATTATTGGTGATATGATGTGGAATGAAGCACTAGTTTATTTAGACGATATCTTAATATTTTCAAAATCAATTGATGGACACAAAAATAGAATTAATAAACTTTTTCTTTGAACTAGAAATTAAAATCAATCCAGAAAAATGCAAGTTTGTACTATCTGAATTGAAGTTTTTTGGTCACATAATTAATGATAAGGGTATTAAGACAGATAATTCCAAAATTGAAACAATTAAAAACGTGAAACAATTAAACTGTGTAAAACATCTCAGAAGTTTTTTTAGGATTAAGTAATTATTATCGAAGATGTATTCAAAATTATTCAAAGATAGCTAGACCGTTGTAATCTTTGATAAGTGGTAAAAACAAAAGTATTGTTTGGGCAACACAATGTGAAGAAGCATTTGGTAAATTAAAACATTAATTGACCAGTGCACCATTACTATGCCATCCAGACTTTAATAAAACCTTTATTTTGGATACAGATGCTAGTTTCGACTGTATAGGTGCTGTTTTATCCCAAAAATGTGACAATAATGAAGAAAAGATAATAGCTTATGGGTCAAAAACTATGAATAAACATGAGATTGGATATTGTATAAAAAGAAAATAATTACTATCGGTTTTCTATTTTTCTCAACATTTTAAACATTATCTGTATGGAAAGAGGTTTTTTTTGAAGACTGATCATAAAGCAATCACATTTATGTTAACAACAAAAATGCCAATTACAAGCTCAATTTCAAAATTGGATAATTTTTTAAGTAGTTTGGATATGATATTAGAATATCGCAAAGGTGAGAAACATAATAATGCAGATCCACTATCACGACTTAATATTGGGAATTGCACACAGTGTCGAATGAATCACATAGATGGCAAAGCAGAGAAAGTCAAAACTAAAATATTAGCAATGTCAACCAAAGATCAAACTTTCAAGTGGCAAAGTAATTCAAAAGAAATAAATGAATTAAAAGAAGATATTGATGAAGGGAACAAGGAATGTTTTTACATAGATAATGGCTTAATTATGACTAATAAACATAAAATTTATATTCCATCAAACGTGAAAAATGAATTTATATATTAGAAATTCGATTTGATTTACTAATCAAATAAATTGAGTTTTCAAACGGTTATTTTTGTGTGTTAACGACACTTGTATACCATTTAAAGTTAGCTGTGTAGTGCCTTCAAAACTAATAGTGCTTTAATAATATTCGTGTGAATTCATAATATATTACATATTACTTATTATGGTCACAAAAATAGGGTTTTAGTATGCACCTGCATAGCTGCGTGGAATAACGCATTTTCAATTTTTACATTCTCTCGAGTATCAGTATGATTAAATTCTTTGTTTTTCGGATGATAACAACTAGCAAATATGAAATCAGTTGTAGACAACTTATAAAAATATATATATCCGTCTTGTACGATTAGATTAGCCAGGTCAAATATGGTCGTCAGTTATAGTTTCATGATATAAAAGTTGTGTGTCATTGTGAAATTTCTTACCAAAAAAGAGAAGATTGTTGGTAAATATAGAAGGAAAACTAAGAATTGCTATCAAGGTTATCTCGTAGCAGTGGAATCTGAGGTGTGCATGTAATTCCGAATGAATATGACGTAAGAAAATGAATATGACCATGGCAACTAATTACTCTGAAATATCAATACTGTTGATGAAACTTTGTATGTTTATGAGACAGAGCATGAGTCCAGTGAATCGAAATTTCCTGGTAAAATGAGCCATTGAAAATAATTGATGTTGACAATTTTTTGGAATAAAGGGGGTTGGGTTCAAATCTGTATGGATCTCACTGGAAAATGTCTGCGAATAAATTCCAGCTACTACAGCAATCTCGTGGTGAAATGCAGACCTAATTATCGAAAGCCAAGCAGTCTAATCCAGATCTGAAACCCAGTGAATTTTATTTATGCAAGCATGTAAAGAAACAATTGTTAGTTTAATATAGTAAAATGCTACAGATTTGTAACATTATGTGAAACTTTTCTTGACAAATCAAAGCACAATTTTTTTCAAAAATGTTTTTTTAAAAATCTTGCATTACTGAACGAAGTCTGAGGACTACAATGAGTCTTACACTAAAGCCATGACCTACATATCGTTGATCTTATGTTAAAATATACCTTTCCTGTTGGATTCCTTTTGTGTTTAGTGCGGACACTGGTCTAAGCAAAATTTATGTGAAACCTTTTTTGAAAATTTCGCCGCGGATATGGTATATGGCACTTTAGAGTAAGTTTTATTTATCAACAAAAAGACATGACCGTCATTTGAAAAATGTTTAGTATTCCCGGTAACTGTATTTTCCTGTTGGATTTAGTGGCCAGATGTCTTAGTTACGATATCCGATATGTTTAAGAATAATACATTAAAAATATTTTGGCTTTTAATGATTTTCATTTTAATTCATTGAAAATTTTTGAAATATTTGTTGATAGGTTTTATGAACATTTTGAAAGAACACAACAAAGCGACTCACTTATGCCAGAAATGTTTTACAAATTTATTTCTATAGAAAATGCTAAAGTTCCTATTAAAAATGGTATTATCGGTCACAAAATTTTTATTTCGGAAAAAAATAATAGATTATATTTAATTGGAGGTATTAAAATATTTGTTTGTATTATTATTATTATTATTATTTTTATTATTATTATTATTATTAGGCCGTGTAAAAAGATCCCGTGCAGCAGCAGCAAGTGAATTTACGAAGCACTTTGAAAACATGGAAGTTATAAGTTAATAAACTCTTTTTACACGACCTAGTATATTACCATTGCTTGAATTCAATTGTTGGTTAATAATGTTTGCTTTCATTGTCATTCTATATGTTGAGATTGTAATCCAAAACTGCCTGGGAACTTCTTACATAACCTAGTATTATTATTATTATTATTATTATTATTATTATTATTATTATTATTATTATTATTATTATTATTATTATTATTATTGTTTTTGTTATTATTATTATTATTATTATTATTATTATTATTATTATTATTATTATTATTATTATTATTATTATTATTATTATTATTAGGTACGAATAAGAACAACGATACAAAATCTTCAATTGCAGGTATGTTTATGGTTAAAATGCCATTCAAAGGTTTTACAATATTATAAGTATAGATCTTAAAACTTCTCCAAATTGCAGAATGTTTTGTGTTTTTGATAAGCGATCACAAATAGTTTATTTATATTTTATTTAACCTTTTAGAACGAATCACTATCCTTAAATGAGTTTTGACTTTTGATATAAGTTTAGTTTTATTTTTAATTAATATTTTGGCATAAGGCTTATGATTTTTAATCCCGGGATCCCATATAAACTACAAAAATGGAATCCCGGGATTTCGGAATTTCAGTAATTTTAAACTAAAAAAGAAATCAAATGAAATCTTTTGAAAATATGTTTCACTATACATACCACATATTAAAAAAGCACTAAGTTCGATTTTGTTCAAAATTACCACTTAACATTGCATACCAAGATTATAATATTATATACAATACATATACAGTGTATTTTTCATTTTCATAATAAAACTCAACTTTTAAATGTAGTTTACCATGTGACCCAGATGCTGCAAAAGGTTAAACACCCTTGATTTATACATTGATATGTAATGAAGAAAGATGAGAATCCTTCGAATGCCGATGCGATGTCAAGAAGTGAGTCAAGATCCTGCATAAAATGTCAAATTATTCACACGGACTTAAATTTGGAAAGCTTAAAATCAAAATATTGGCTTTAATGACAGAATATTTTGAAAATATTTTAAGAAAAAATGTAGAAGTATTTAAAGATATTATTAAGAAAAAAAGATTTAAAATTGGGCAGATTTAGAGCTCAAAATAAAATAGTAAGAACTGAAAAAATAAAGTTTCTGAACATGAAGTTAAAAGAGAATATTTTATTCAAAATTATCACAAGAAATTAAAGCTATCATGGGTTTAAAAAAGTAGAAAAACATATTCACCTTAACTGCAATGAGGGATATGACTAAAATCATAAAGAAAGTAATACAAAGTTTTGAAAACGGTAAAACAATAAAGTTAAAGAAAGAAAAAATTCCATAGCAACTAGAGTTATTTGAATCAATATTTGTTAATTAAAAACTAATTTTAATTACGAAAAATGTATACTAGATATTAGTGATCAGCACAGTTAAAATGTGCTGTAGTGAGTGCCCAAAATGAAAATCTATTGAAATGATCATAAAAAACTTTGGAGCCCCACGTTGAATGATCTATGTCGAAATAATAATTTGCAACACAGCTAAAGAACAAATCGAAAGGAAATTTCGTACGATTAGGGATATCACTAATATTTCTCTTAAAGACAAATTTCATCCAAAGTTGGTTCAATTGGTTCAAGAAATTTAATTTATGGTGAATTCAACAGTTTAAAAATTAATTAATAAATCTCCTGTGCAACTTGTATTTCGTAAAAACGGTCGAATGCACAAAATCAGGTTGGTTCAGATCATATTTGTTTGAGAAAGAATCCATATAATAAATTCGGAAGTATTTGTGCAAAAAAGAAGCTCCAGGAATAATAATCAATAAAAGACATGAAAGAAGTTATGAAATAAGAATGCTAAACGGATATTTACTAACAAACAAATGTAAAATGGCTCAGACCTTTTAATAAAGTGAATGAAATGTAAGGATCGTGTTAAATTAGGCATATAATAAACTTAATTAATTAAGTATATATATATATATATTGATTTAGCATTTAATAAGTTTTAAATATTATATTAATAATTTGTATGTAAATATAATTATAATATCAATATGTAATTTAAAATAATAGAATTTTTGTAGAATGAAGTGTTGGTTAATATATTGCGCATGATATTGTGTATGTAAAATGATTCTCTTGTTTAAATATTGTGTTATGAATAAAATGTTGAATATTAAAAAGAATCCTAATAAATACCACTCAGTATAACAGTAAGCATTTTGTTATAATGTTCTATTGAATTTTATGTTTGTTTTGATGAGTACTATATGCATCTTAAATTTGGAACCACCTTATTTATAAAAATACTTCAATTTTTCAAGTTAAGAAGAATTCTAGTCAAATATCCAATATAAAATATAAATTTATTTGCAAACACTGTAAAATCTTGTTTTGTTGAACTCCCGATTAGTTGTTTGAAACATTATAATTTTGTTTTACTAGCAGTTAACCAATTTTGCACGTAATAATAATAAAGTTTTTAAGATTTTCTTATTTATTTTTTATTTGAAATATTTTCAGGATTATATTACGCCAGTATAGATTCAATAATTGCATTGAAAGACGGCGCCACAGTAGAAAGTATATGGTATAAAAGGAATATCCCAGAAATGCAGAGATCATATAACGGAGTGTCACTTATAAGTAAATTTTATTCTTACTTCTATAAACTCATTTGATTGATGCCAAAGGCTACGGAACAAATAATTATATTCAAACATAGAGCATTAGATGAAATTGTAGTTATATGATTTGTTACCCTTTTTGTTTTATTTCTTCTTCTTTTGAAAAAAAATATAATTTGTTATTAAAAATTTGTTTTTTAACGCCGAAGGGTTGATTAGGAAAATTATTTGAGTCATTTTTGTTACAAAAATCCTTGAAAAAAAATACTTTATTTTTAAACAAATTAACTAATAATAATCGAAATCAAATTTTATCGAAAATAATATCGATTTAATTTTTTTGAAAATAAACATTTTAGATTAAAAACGCAAAAATTATTATCATTCTCATACAAATTTTTATAGAATAATTAAAATTCAAACGATATTTTAATTTAAAATTATTTTCATACAAAAATTTTAACAAACAACGCCATTAAAAAATTAACACTCACTATATATTCTAAATCTTTATTTGAGCCTATGATAAAAAGACTATTGGTAAATAGGTGTTAAATTATCATGATCTTTGTACTAGTTTCTCTGGAGTAATTTTTTGGACTATGAAGTTATGAATGTGAAAACATTTGATCTAGTCACATGGGTCCAAAATGTGTTTTGGTACGGCCTTATTCTGAAAGTTTCAGAGAATTTAAACATAAAATCAACAAAGGTGTTGACAAAAATCTGTTTATTACTAAATCTTCAATTCTAGTTGATCTATGTTTTGAACTCGTGTATCAATTTTCATGTAATAAGTGTAATGCCACATACATTGAAAAGACTATCTGTCATCTCTGCACTCGAGTTCTTGAGCAATGTCGACTGAATAGATTTAATCAAACATTATTGAAAAATTTAAGAAGTGTACCAGTAAGAAAATTATGACAATGCCCAGCAAATTGTGGGTTGAATGGTTCATCTAAATAGCTCAATTAAATAGAGATTTATAAAATGCTTTAAAGTTTTAATTATTAAAAGTATTTTGGATTTTAGATAACAAACTTTTCATTATTGGAGGCCTACAGAATAAATTTAATTCTACTGTTACGATATTGGAGGTTGATGAAGAAGGTGACCAAGCACCAAATTCAGATCATTTAAAGGACGCAGATGAAATGGGAGTTATATTTTTAAAAAACAATAAAAGACCCTTGGATATGGTTTTTGTTCCAGTTGATGAAATGATCGGTTATTTCGATTGGCGAAGAAAGATATACAAGGACGTCTACAGTTTAAGTAGTGCAAATGAAATAAATTTGGAGAGCATCCATTGCGTTGTTGTTGACATGAATGATAAATATGCAGAATTTAATAAAGACAGATATGACTGGTTAATACAATGGGCTCTTTGGTAGAATATAGGAATAATAAAAAAAATTTAATTTATTATTTACACTATTTTTACACTATTTTTACACTATTACTCATTGCGGTATAAACATCCTAAGGTATAATTTATCAAACTATAATATTAAATAAAAAAGTCATTATTTAAATAAATGTTTGTTTTAAATATTTAATTTCCAAAATTAAAACTTTTAATTGAACAAATTATGAATTTAATAAATTATACATTATTCGAAATAGAAATGTTCATTTATAAATTACAATATAATAAATTTTAATGTTTCCTTTAAAATAATTGTTTTTATAAAGTGTTAGAGAAGACATTAGATAGGCTTATAATAAACAATATGATATGAAAGAAGTGTAATATAATGGCATTGTACTATAACCGTGCATATTGCGCAATAATTATGTAATATATAAAGGTTATTTCAATAATAATGGTCGTTAGGGCCGATTTAAGGTAATGTTTAGTGTCATTGACGTTTTTTTAATAAGGGTGGGTTTAGATGTATTTATTGGTAGAAAAGGTCTGTTATGGGTTTAAAAAGTTAGTTAAGGGTCAAAATGTAAGGTTTTTGAAATATAATAATGATATTATTAATATTAATAATACAATTAATTATATTATTATTATTAATAATAAAAATACTAATAATTATAATCCATTAAAATGCTGTGAGGAAAATATAAGAGGTGGCAAAATCTATATGAGTAAAGGAGTGAAAGTGAGCAATTACAAACTGGTAAACATATTTATTTAGTTATTTAATGTAATATTTATGAAAACACTAATCCACTTGATATGAAAAATATTTAGTAATATAATAATTATTAATTTAGTATAGCTAAAACACGATTATAAAATCGTGTATAAATACAATAGAATGGGAAAATGTGATTTTATTTTATGTTGCCAGTCTTAATGAGGGGTGACCAAATACTTGTGTCTAAAAAACATGTTAAGCATTTGATCGCATTTATACGGTTGCTTTTGCCTCACTAGTATGGATTCGAAATTAATTGGCTATCATAGCCTATCTGGATATTCAACTAACAATGCATTCACAACATAATATATCAGATGATTCATATATTGTGAATGAACATACTTAGAGCTTATCGTCAGAAAAATATATCTATCAGAAGCAAATAATCGATTTGACATGATATATTTAAATTAAGATAGAAAACGGCCTTAACTAACCCTCATTTCATAAAAATTTTAAAAGTAATTGGCAATTTCTTCTCAGTTCCGGAATTATCGGTAACTACCCTCATAACTCAACCAGTGTGTCTCTCCAGACTGGACAAGTTTTCGTGGGGTCATCTCAATAGATGTGGCTGCTGCTTACAACACACGAAGCTTTTAACGGCTCCTTAAAAGAGTGTGTAAAGGTCATTGCATAGTGAGGGAACTGCTTAGACGGTTTTGGTCTTTACTGTACTAATGAGTGCTAATTAGTAGTAAGATATGGGCCCTCTGGGACAAAGACATATAACCCTCCCCCCGGTAAAAGAAAATTTTTTCTTAGTTTAAAAGTACAAATTTTTGTAGGATAAAGACAATGAGTCATCATAGTTTTCAAGATCATTTGAAATTTTCTCAGGGTCATTTAAACAAAGACCATAACTCATTCAAGGTCATTGGATGAGTCATCATAATTTTCAAAGTCATTCAACATTTATGCAAGGTCATAGCATTTTTTTTAATTTTATATTAACTACTTATTTTTATTAGTAGCGTTTTAATTTTTAATATTTTTTATTTTTATTATTATTATTATTAATATGATTATTACTTATTATTATTATTATTATTATTATTATTATTAATATGATTATTACTTATTACGTATTATTATTATTATGATTATTACTTATTATTATTATTATTATTATTACTTATTATTAATATTATTATTATTATCATCATTATTATTAATATTATTATTATTATGATTATTACTTATTATTACTATTATTATTATTACTATATATAATATAAAACAATTAATAACTAATAATAATAAATACAAACAAAAATACATTTAAAATTCATAAAAACAATTCATGTCAGTTAACACAAGTTATTGTTCGCGTTTCTTCACACTGGGAACTTGTCATGAAAATATAATAAAAGTTATTATATTTCGAGATAACAAATTATAATAAGTTTAAAAATAAAACTATAAAAAATGAAAATTATAACAAATTTTCATGATAAAAAATGAAAATTATAACAAATTTTCATGATAAAAAATGAAAATTATAACAAGTTTTCCAAATATACTGAATAAATTAAAAAATTTAACTAAATACTGTTTTTTTAAAAAATATTTATTTTAATCAATCCGACAACAACACGTCGTCATTATCAATGTTTTCATCACTGTCCTCAAAACTGGGACTTAAACCACCGAAAAGCTGCCCAACTTCATCTTCAGTATCACTGTATTCTGTTGCGTCGTCAAAACTTGGGCTCAAACCACCGAAAAGTGGCTCATCCAATAAATCTGGTCTATCATCTATTACTTGGCCATTATCTATGTCAGCAACCCCAAAATAATGCACATATGCGATACTGGTATTTTTCCCCACCCAAAATCACTTATCATCGTTATTACTCAAAGCGATTTTACTATTTCTAAAAGTATACAACTGGTGGTTCCGCGTCCCTATCCTACTTTGAGGCACTGTAAATACTAAGTTCTTATTGTAGCAATTCAAATACGACTGATGTTTGATGTCTGTCCCCAACAACTTCACCCCCTTAGCCCTCATTGTGCCGGATTTACCTAATAAACTATATCACTTGGGTGATAAAAAAAACCCATTCCTTATACCTGAGACCTTTACTCTTGTCTTTAACTTTATCCATCACAGAATCTAGTTTCCTCGAGTATAAGGGATATCCCGGGTCGTAATTTGAGGTATCTAAAAGGTTGTCTCTTATCATTGTCGGCAAAATAATTTCAAGCTTACAGTGCTTAACCTCATAGAGGGTGTTAGACCCGTTGAAGTATACGAAGCTGTTATTGACACTTCCTATGAGTCGGATTGTTGGAGAATGCAGTCCAAATTGGGTGGTAAACTCCATCTAAGGCTAAATACTTGTGCGAGTCCGATAGTAAACAAGTACCGTGAGGGATAGTTGAAAAGAACTTTGAAGAGAGAGTTAAATAGTACGTGAAATCGCTTAGAGGTAAACGAGTGGAGCCGAAGCTGATGTATGGGATTCAGTTGATTGTGTGTTATCTTGTCTTTATTGAAATCTCTCAAGGATTCTCTAGAGATGAGCTCGTAATATGCGATCAATGCACTTTCTATGCATCAAAACTGCGACCAATAGAGCTGTTTTTCTGTCGTGTTGATAAAGGTGACCAGTTCTTCGGAATCGGTTTTATAGTTCAATGCACGGTTAAACATAGTGTATTGGTGATTGCGATTTGCTAATTTTAGTGATTGTCAATGCTGATTGTTTGATGGTTAGCTCGAAACGAGATAGCTGTTGAATGGTTGGTGTAGATGATTGCTAAAGGGTAAATCTATAGTCTGCAGTGTATATGTAGGTTACCTGCTCGTCCCGTCTTGAAACACGGACCAAGGAGTTTTATATGATCGCGAGTCAAAGGGCTTTACGAAACCCCATGGCGAAATTAATGTAAAGGCTTGCTTCGGTAAGCTGTGATGTGACCTCGTGTTCGCATCTGGGCGGAGTTTGAGCGATCATGTAGAGACCCGAAAGATGGTGAACTATGCTTGTGCAGGTTGAAGTCAGAACAAGTTAGAGGTAGATCAGTTAGAGTTTTCACAGCCTTAACTAAAGAGAAATTTACAAATTCCATACTATTTATAAATCTAACAGCCAATTTCTTTATATTTACAATTAACGAGATGGATTTTTCAGTGGTAGTAGGAATGATATTTAATTTCCAAGATGGAAATTCATTCAAACCATACTTTAAAATGTGATGAAGGTCATACCCTCTCAAATTATGAAAGACAATGAGTAACTGCTTACTTATTTTCCTATTAATATTACAGTTACGACAGGCAGCACCAAGATACTGACCTGTAAAATGATCATGGTCCTTAACCTTATTTCTAATTAAATTTTTACAAAGATAGCAAGTTTTACATGCAATGAACTGCTGTTCCTCGTTTGAAGTAAGATCATTCATAGCTTTTTAACCATGATTTTCATAATACGGTAGGACGATTGTGACAGCAATTTCCTCTGCTTTCTTTAAAAATTCAAAAACACATTCCAAGCCTATAAAATTGAAATATTGAGTTGTGTTTGTATAATTATTAATTAATAATAAGCCTGCTGATATCGGCATGTGTATTTGGTGATGTTTTATATCTTTAGGCAAAACAGCCTCAAAATCCGCGTAAATTACGAATGGCGGGGTAATTATTTTTGAAAGGTTTTTAAATGTCAAGTTTCTATTTTCAGGGAGTGTGTATAGAGTTGTTCCTATTTGATTTTTAGCGCCTTAAACGTTTTAGTGTCTTAAAAGTTTTATCATAATAAAAACCATTTAAACAATGGGGACACCATTTTACTCGAATTCTGATGTTACATTCACTACTAGAATGGCAATTAATGAGTTTACTCAAATTAAAAATGGCGGTATAATGATAATTATCACCGTCCTGTAATAATAAAAGATTAATTGGATTACCGCCTATAACCTTTGTTCGGTGAATTGAAATGAGGTGAGGATGGTGAGGTACGTAATCAATATCATTCAATTGCTTAGAAGTGGTGGTCTTATATTCAAAAACATTGATTGCCAATTTTAACTCGCTATTGTTTCTCTCAAATTTCGGGATGCTACATAGTCTCATTGGACAATCAGTAATTGGATCGTAATTTAATTCGTCCATAAAAGTTGTGTAAGAAGAAACACGCTCCCTATGCTTATAAATTATATCGCGCTTTAAAATCGCTAAAACACTATATATAAAGCACGAATAATATGTGTTTTGAACATTTGTAATCACCTTTTTACCTACTATAGATTCAGGTGTAAGGATAAAACTATGTCCAGCTAATCGACTTATCGGATAATATGTGGTTAAAATAAAATCGATTTTACGAATCTTAACTACGCGCCACACACTTCCCAAATACGTGAATTTTTCGATTTTCTCATTTAATCGACTCACTCCATCAGCAAGAAAACTATCGGAGAAGACACTCGCGCTATTAGAAAAGAAATTATCTTTTATTTCACCATCTTTTTCGAATTGAATGAGAGCTATAAACTGGACTTTTACAGATCCCATTTTCTTTATTTCATTTTCTAATTTATTTATAAGTTTATCTGTTAGGGCGATTTGAGTAAGGTTTTGATTTTCTAAATCAAATCGAATATTTTTACGGGAATCCCTTAAGTCAACCTCTATTTCAGGTTCATCGTTTATATTTATTTCGTTATTTACCGAAACCCCCTATTTAATTATTTTCAGATTCGTCATCACTAATAACAATAGTTTAAATTTTTTTTAATTTTAGCAGGAATACACGGCCCGATTTATCAGCAGGTCTTTTTGATTTTTTATTATTTGTATTATTATTTGTGTTATTATTATTATTTTATTATTATTATTATTATTATTATTATTATTATTATTATTATTATTATTATTATTATTATTATTAACATTTTTCACATTCATCATTTGAAATAATGTCTTTTCATTAATTTTAAATTGATTTAAATGGGTAGAGTGTTCCTTATAAAACTCTAGATATTCAATATCATCGGCAGTATCGCATTTAGGGCAAATAAAAAAATTTGGTGCCATAGAATCTATGACCATAGTAACTTTCCATAGTCTTATGGCATTTAGAGTTATGCTCAATTGCAGATTGGCAATAGTTTTTATATAATCGACTTGAGGAATATGTAAATTATTATCAATTGTTTATTATTATTTAAATCATATATGAATCAAATAATAATAAATAAATGATGATAAAATTGTTAACTATGTGAATATTTTAATAAAAAATAATATTTCAATTCAATAGATATCGTAAAATAATTCAATTGATATCGTAAAATTTCAATTCATAAAAGTAGATATTTCTTCAAATACTTCATTAAAATCAGATATTTCTTTAAATAATTCATAAAAAATAGATATTTATTTAAATAATTCATAAAAAGTAGATATTTCTTCAAATACTGCATTAAAAGCAGATATTTCTTTAAATAATTCATAAAAAGTAGATATTTCTTTAAATAATTCAATTCATAAAAAGCAAATTGTAAAATAATTCAATAGATATCGTAATATTTCAATTCATAAAATGCAGATATTTCTTTAAATAATTTAATAGATATCGTAAAATATTTCAATAGATCTCTTAAAATAATATTTCTATTCTTATTATAAATTAATGATATTTAAAGTATTATACTAATGATATTATAATACTTTACATATTAATAACTTATATCTTAAAAATTGTCATATGGTCGTCATTAAAAATAAATATTAAAAATAAATAAAATCTTAAATTTTTTATAATATATTTCATCATGAGCATCCACCAGCATATCTTCCCCAGAAACGGGGCATAGTCATTTAGTTCATCTAAAGAATTCATAATAATTTCAAAAATTAAATAAATTTACCATCATTGTTAGCATTAGAAATGGAGGCATCCACAGAAATATGGGCATCATCCTCCATAAAAACTGTGGCTGGTGTATCGGTAATTTTACACATTCATTAATAATTTTGAAAAAAAACATTTAATAATTATTAATTTAATAAATAAATTTACCGATATCCGAATCATCGCTATCTTCTATTAAAATAATTTCATCAACTTCATGATTCTCTAAAATAATATTAAAATAAATAATAATAAATTTTAAAATGATCAGGAACAAATTCATTAATTCCATCGATTTCATTTTGTATTTCGGTTATTGTAAACCAATCTAAAAAATAAAATAATAATAGAAAATAAAATAAAAAATAATGTACCGGTCTCATTCGTCAATAGAGCTCTTAAAATATTATTGTGCATTTTGAATATTGCAAATTTTTGAAATAATTGTGACAAATTTGGAAATTTTCAATGTTTATAAAGAGAACCAAATTTTCAGGATTTAGCCAATCACATTTTAGCAATACACACATATAAGTTTTAATGCATGCAGTTTAGGCATGTGTTCTTTGATAATCACATACAAACAAAAGTATGTATGTGTTTTCTTTGTAAATTACATACAGTCACGAATGTGTATTCATGTGTTCCTTGTTACTAATCACGCACTTATCATGCACTGACTTTGTGTATCATGTCATGATCATGCAGTGTAAATCAAGTGATGATCATGTAGTGTCTTTGTAAATCACGCATTAGCACTGGCTTTGTTAACATTAATTAAATATTAATTAAACACATAATAATAATAATAATAATAATAATAATAATACATAAGAAAACATTAATACATTTATTAAACATCAAATTGCTTGGATAATAACCAAGCTAAACAATGTTGACCACATGTTAAGGTCCATGGTTTTTGAAACATAGTTTTATTACACACAATAGGTTTACCCATTGTTTGCAGTTTGGAAACCATTAAAACCGGATAATAGAAACCCATAGAATCAAATACAAATATCTTGCTAGGTTTCATATATATTGCTAACCAATGTTCTCCACTGAGATGAGACGATTGAGTATTGACAATTATGGCTTGATTATTACGTAAATATGGAATTTTATCAAGAGGAAAAACCCCTAAAAATTCATGGCCTAGTATTTGTTTTCCAATTCGATAAACCTGAACAGAACTACATCAATAATATTATTAATGCATGGAAAAGTTACTCTGTGACAAATTATCATAAATTATCTTTACATTTATACCAACAATGTTTGTTCAAACCAACAATTGAAGAATTGGTGCTGTGGTAGCACTTGTTAATGATAATCTTTTCAATCTAATGTGTACATTAACACCTGGGAGTAAATATTTCGTTTCATTCATAAAATCGAGTTGCAATGATTAGCACATGGTAAATAATTTCGAACCCTTAATCCACTTTTTCTTATCGTCATCACTACCATAACCCATAGGAGTTAAACATGTATTTTTAGTATCGCTATTGAATTTTATATTAGTTTCTATTAGAGCTTCGTGAATATATGTACTGTTACCACCCTCAATCTTGATATTATTAAATCCGAGAACTGCATCTTTAAAAGGTGTATGAAACAAGAAATTGTTTGGTATTACATCACATGGTTCACCCAAAGGTTTTTGTATCTTTATCTACAACTTTGATCTGAACAGTTAACAATGTATCGTTCAAATCTATATATTCAGTTTGGGAACCGTTAATATAAAATTCAATATCTGTTCTACTATTCATAATAGAATTCATCGGGACCTATTACTGCACCCATTTCAATTACTGCCTGGGGAGATGGTCTATCAAATAAACACAATTCAGAGTTACCACAAATCATTTTTGAAATATAGTTCCATTTCATTTCATTCGTTTGTTTATATGTTTATGATGCCTTTTAAGTTTTTGAGCTGGTGCCGGTTCCTGTTTTTGAAACATACCTGCAACACCCGGTAGAACTTTCCCTAACTCGGATAATGCATTTAATTTCAGAGATGGTAATATTTTCTGCTCATTCATTATCACATCTTTAGCAGTTTTCATACCAAAACTACCAAGGCGTTTAAGAATAGGAAGTGCAAATCTACCAATTGTTCTCAACCAACCTGATCCATACTGTTTACTAATAAAATATGGTAATTCGCCACCACTTTGGCTACCACTATACATACTAGTAATATCGTTATTGGCCATCTAATTTACGAAAATATAATGTTAAATGAGTTTTTGTATTTTTACTAAATTCAATAAATTTACCGCTATCATCACGAATATTTATTTCTATATTGTTTATACATGATGTTGATACCGGTAAGTACATGGGATTATCGATATTTATATTGACAACTTCATCCTGGTCATGTTTATCAACCCAAACAGATTTCAAAAGAGGAACCAAAGAATCACCAACAATTATAGGATCGATGATGTTAGTATATATGAACATTTGCCTATGAAGTTTTATTATTTTTGGTTTGCGTGCACCAAAAGTACTTGCCCGATATGTTTGCTTATCTAATCCCAATGTAATAGCCAAAATCAAATGTAACTTGACAAATGTTATTATTCAGACTGAATTTGCATAATCCATCTTTAAGAATTTCAATAGTTTTAAATATATGTAAAAAATTGAATGAAATATATTTATGTAACTCTTCAAGTGTTTCAATATATAAATCATTAGTAAACGTAAATGTATCTTCAACCTCATTAATATATGATACAGATATTTTGATGTGTTCATTCACAGGGCCGACATCAATAAAATGTTTGAAACGGAATAGGTATTCAGTACCAGGAACAACAATGTTAAGCTTATCACTACCCATTTGCTTGGCATCCTCAATACTTTCAAATTTTATTGTAAATAAACTAAAATCACAACTAACATTCAATCCATCTTTGAAAAACATGCCACTATTTTCAACTAAAATTTGATTCGGAATATGACAATATCGTTCAATATTATTGATTGAGAAAATACCACTACATGTTTTGGAAACACGCTTCTTGTAATATTTTATATTGATTATAAAATGAGAATGTAGTGTACACAAATGTAAAGTCTTGCAAAGCAACTTCCAAATATCCATGTAAATAAATGGGATTTTGAAGATCAGCCATAAACTTTACTTGCTTGATTTTCCGGATGGATTAGTGGGCAACTATTGCTCGGTAAAATAGTATAGAAACTCACTTTACTAGGTCTTTTGATGATATCCATGAGGGTTTTTGATATCCATGCCATTTGACATAGTATTGTTTATCCTTACCCATCTTTTTATAGTATTCAATATTTTCTGAATTCTGAACACTGTAGGTTTGGAAATAACTTGTAATTCCTGTTCATAGAATTTCCCCTGTATTACATTGTTGTCAGTGACAACATCGTGTATTATTCCTTTACAAGGCGCAGCCTGCACTCGCCATGTGCGTTATTGCCACGTAGCCGTACTAACCCATGCAAAAAAATATGAATCCATCAGCCTGTTTTATTTCTGTAGATAAAATAATCAAATTATACAAAATAAAACCAAAATAATAATTTACCTCTTCGCTCAAACGAAACTACAAATACAAACTCTAAAGTGACGTAATAAAGACGAGAAAAAAACGACGAGAAAATGACAAGAAAAAAATGTGACGTCACGAGAAGCAACTAATATTAAAGGCTGCTCATACGTACGGAATACGAACGTACGGTACGCGTACGCTATCTTCTGCTCTAACGTACGGTCGAACTTTGGTTGTCACTGTCTTTAATAACATACATTACAGGACTCTGTTTAGTATTAATTTTTGTAATTCGAAATACTTCATCACTCCAATTACTATCAAAATTTTTGATGAAAGGTAAAGCAGATATTTTATTAATTCTAACGTGATCGCCAACTTTATATGTTGGTTTTGTAATTTTAACAACTTTTAGAACTCACTGATGTTTTTGAGCTGATATCTACAGGTCTCAAACCATTCAGACCTCGATGTGATGAATTATTATAACTAACAAGTATTTTCGGTAATACATTTATCCATATTTTATTACATTGATGCACGAAAAATTTCTTCAATCTATCCCTCAATGTCCGGTTAAATCTTTCAACATGAGCAGCTTTGCATTAAGAATGTGCAGAGTAATAATTTATTTTGAGACAATCCAGGATTTGCTTAACTTTACTATTGTAAAACTCTTTGTCTATAATAACAATAATAATAATAATAATAATAATAATAATAATAATAATAATAATAATAATAATAATAATACCTAAATTGGTTTGCTAATTGTCTGGATGCCTATTTTTAAATAAAATATTAATTGCTTTAGATATTTCCTCTGCAGATTTTGACTTTGTTGGTACACCATGGGCAAAACAACTGAAAACATCAATACACGTTAAAATATATTTATAACCGTTGTTAATCTTCGAATACGGTATCAGCTCCATCAAATCCATTTGCCATAAATCATTAATACCGAATGTCTTATAAGCTCTTGTTGGAAATCTTATCCGCATCGGTTTGTTTAAACTGTACGCAAGCTGATCTGACAACAACTTTTGCGTTTCGTTTTTCGAATTTTGGACTGTTTCTTTAACTTTGCTACTCCACCGAAACCTGTTTCTTCTTCTGGGTTTGTCCAAATCTTCTCCATCACAACAAGATGATTTAAATTTTAATTTGACATTAAGTAATGATTGTCCCATCGTTTATTGTAAACCACCTAATAATGATATTGCTTATGGTAATATGGCCCCAATAAAACCGCCTTGTTGTTTATATATGATTTTTCTCATTTGCTTACAATTTTTATTATTTACTAGCGATAACAAAGGTTTTCGATTTACTGATTTGATTTTATCTTTGACTACTTTTAGTAGAACTTTGAGTAAATCATCGACAACAAAATTTGGAAATGATTGTAAAATAGACATTCTTTTCATACTCGAAGCCTTTAACAATGCATTAAAATATGGGAAACTCCTATGATATTTTACAATTTTAACTTTTTGACTCTTTTTATTACTCCTTTTAATAGATTTAGGGTTTTTGAAATTAAATTTATTGAGGGGAAATTTTCGGTTATAAGATTTTTAGATTGTGTATAGCTAGTTTTTGGTGGAACTTTTTCAGTCTTTATTTTCTTTTTAATACTTTGTTTAAATTTTTGGACATTTTTAAGCCTGGATTTCATAAACATTTTTACATGTTAATGTTTTCAACTTTGTTTATAAACCATGGCACCTTCTTTATTGAAAATATCGGTTTTTACCCGTAAATCATCATTGCATTGTTGTGTGAAATCAAGAAATATATATCCATGTGGTGATTTTGTAGTATTTTGAAATGCACTGATAAGAAAATTATGATTATTAGGGTATGCTTGTCGAGCAAGAGAATCAATAACTGTTGCATCTCTAGGATTCTTGAAAATAACTAAATATTGAACATTTAAATTCCTTGTTCGATGTGCGCCACCCTGATGAAATAGATTTTGAGTAATAAAGATCACAGTAACACCAACATGTCGACTGATTTTTGTGAATAAATTATTATAATCCTTTTCTTTATTAGATTCCTGATACAAATCATCGATAATAATGACATCATGTTTCCTTAATCGACTTGCCCAGTTTTTATCGAAACCCTTTACTATTTTCATGTTTTTCAATTTCCAGAAATTATCTTGAGTTAATCCATGTTCTTCATCTGCACCCCTATGCCAATAAATCTTATTGAATTTTGTTTGGAATAAATTAGATTTCAGTAATTTACACACAAACATAGTTTTACTACTACCACTTGGGCCAACGATTTGATATACCGCATCATTTCTTAATTCCATTATTAATTTGTATAATTATAGGTTTATGTTTATATTATTTAATTTAATGAACTCTTTCTAAAAATCATATATATAGATAAATATTTCATTATTGTTTGATTATTATTTTTTTGAAATTATTTTATAAATTATAAAGGAACTTTCGACGTTTCAAAAATGACGTTTCCGATTGGTAAACCCCAGCTAATTGTTGATAGGAATGGAAAATACCCTATAATATTTTTCAAATCAGGCAAATGCAGAATCATGGGATGCAAGAAACCTTTAGATGTCAATAAATTACAATATAGAATAAAGGATATTAAAATCCAGTCAACTACGGTTACCATTGATAATATCCATTGGATATGAGACATTCAATCAATCTATACAACATGTCAACAAAATGTCTTTGTATGTTCGAGCCAGAATTATTTCCTGCACTGAGGCTTTTAAAATACAACCCAATGTGTGTTAACGTGTTTGCAGTGGAAAAATAGTCATATTAGGGTTGCGAAATCTAGAGTACAAAAATATTGTTACAGGCATACACAATGAAATCACGGGATTGGTCGACATCTGATTGGTTAATGATTGATTAAAACAACTTGCTTATTCATTTTATTTCATTTTTAAAATGGAAAATATCAATGCTATGCCAAAGACAAATAAGATTCGATATGGTAAATTTATTATTTATTTATTTTCTTTTATTATTATTTTATTTAGAAGAATATGAAACCCTGGTAATTGGAAGATTACAGTATTATTATCCTCAACTCAATGCGATAATAAAGGAGAATCCAGCAACAATGATTCCCGAGTTTATATTTAATGAGACAAGAATACGGATTTCGGAGCTGATCAATCAGGCTCTATGGCACAATCAAATAAACAGATTGAAAACGGAAATGGCAACAAGATATTATTTCTAGATTGTAGTTGCTGCAATTTTCGTTATCAGTGGTACGTCGAATGATGCCTAGTAAAGTCCGCTTCAACTTTTAAGGCAATAAATGTTTTGTGTTACATGTTTTTTGATTTGATTGTTGTTTGTTTTTAGTTTGTTTTGATTTAGTTTTTAGTATTAAAAGTTAGTAATAACAAGTTTTATTAGTAATAATTTTATTTATTCATTGTTTTATATTTTAAACGAAATAATAATAATAATAATAATAATAATAATAATAATGTAACACATGATGAAACAACACATAATAATAATAGAAATAAGCAATATAGACTTGTATAGAAATACATACATGCAACATCGATGCAACAACGATTCTGATTGGTTAATCAGTATCTATCAAGGGTGTAAAAGCTCGTCACCACCTTATAAAGATCATAAATCAAACATGACCAAGAAAATAGTGAGCTTTGCTATCATTGTCCAACCAGTCCAAATGTTCCACAATTATAAAATGTATTTTTTAAAGGAGCCTATCAATATTCAATTGGTAAATCCAGTAAAACTCCATCGAACTCAATTTCAATCTCTCGCTGGGATTCTCTCAATGTTAGATATCAAGGATATTGATAATACGTTCAAAAAGATCAATTCCAATTTAAAATGCAATGAAAATGCCTTCTTCACCAGTCAATATACCAAATATTATGATGCATTTACAGAAATAGGTTTCAAAGAACAGGAAAACTGGTATTTAACAATAACAATCCAAGGGTATAAAGCTGATCAAAATGATGTGCTTTCTCCAATCTGGAAAATTGTTACTGCTAGACTTTCACAGTTATTTTAATGTATAGTGTTTAATAAATGTATTAATGTTTCTTTGTTATTCTATAAACAAAATTATAAGTAGTTTTAAAATAGTGTAAAAATGATGTCTGAAAAAGGTAAAATATAAAAATATAAAATAAATAATTAATTTTCGTTTAGAATATTTAATAAACTTTTTGTTTGATAAACTTGAAGAAATAACCGGTGTAAAAATTAGAGATATGTTGACTCTAGTTGAAGCATTGAGTAAAGAAAATTCATGTTCTGAATGTCATAGTGATTCTGGATGTCAGAGTGATTCTGGATGTCAGAGTGATGAAATTGTTAATGATGGAGAAATTAATACTGAAATTATTAATGATTCTGAAGAAATTATTGATGATAATGTTGAAGAAGCTACCGAAATTATTAAAGATGAGCCTACCGAATTTAAGAATTGTATTGATCATGTTATAGAAAATATTATGATAGAATCTTGTGGTGATGAAGAATGTACATGTAATAATCAATAAATCTTTAAAATATAGTTTTTATTAATAAAAATAACAAAGAAATATTTATTAAAATCTATGATAAACCTTGTTACATAAATATAAAACAGATACTCCAGTGAATAGTTTTAATAAAAATTTGCAATTCTCGATATAAATATCAGAGCGTTTGGCTTCTGTGGCAACTTGAATAATAGCTGTCCATCCACCGTTTGATTCTACCCACGGATCAATTTTTGTTTCTATCACCTAAATAATAATAAATTAATAACAATATAAAGTAATATACCTCTATAGACCATTGGAAATAATTTTCATAGTCGGATCCAGATTTTAATATCATGTGTTTCATGTACATTAATCCTACTATTATTCGCATCCATTTATTATTTTCATCAAACATGTAACTAAATATTGATTGGAATGCCTTCTTTCTCTCCAATGGTGGCAAATTGAGAATTTTTTCATAATCGAATGGGATGTCTTCAACGATTTTCTCGGTACGGTTTACCATAAATTTCATGTTTTTAATGATTTCATCTTCTTCTCTATTATTAGAGACCAGCTCATTCAACAAAGTTATAAAAAATTTAGTTTCTGGCATTTTATAAAAATATATGAAAGTGTAAGCTTATTTATACTATATTCGACCAATCAGAATCATGTAATACTAAGAAAATATGTAAAAATATATAATGGAAATGGCAATGATGATTTGTTGGCACTGTTAACTTCTTTCAAGTTGTTGCCACCACTGTTAACCGGTTGTTGTAATTTCATTATACGATTGAACTGATCAGTTGTTTTATTAGAATAAAATTTTATACTATATTGAACTTGATTCATCATTTT
Source organism: Schmidtea mediterranea (assembly GCA_022537955.1). NCBI lineage: Eukaryota > Metazoa > Platyhelminthes > Tricladida > Dugesiidae > Schmidtea > Schmidtea mediterranea. Next base: position 127,305,492 of record CM039679.1, read on the forward strand.
TTCATTAAGTTTACGATTTTCTTTCAATAATACTGATTTTCTTAATTCATTTTTGATAGTACCAATGGTCTTATTTAAATAAATAATATCATCATATAATTCGTTTTTAGCTCTTTTTAAAGTCTCATATGTATGTTCAAATCGGAATTCTAAATTACTCATTCTTTCAGATAATCTTTTGACTGGAGTTTTCAAATATCTATGCCTATTTATCATATACAAAATATCCATCAATACAGCGGTATCAGGACATACACATCTTGTTGAATTTTTACCTTGAACGGTTACAACAATTGAGTTGGCCATATTAAAAACTAATAATATTATTAAAATTTCTTTAATCATTTTCAAAACATTATAAATTAATATTTATTGTTTATAGCTAAAGATTTGTGTGTGTGTGTGTCTCTAAATTAGTATAAAATTAATTGTTATTTCAATTTTTATCATTAAAATGGTTGTACCGAGCGCAGTTCAAGCTATGAATGAAATTAAACATTATGGTAATTTATTATTACTATTATTATTATTACTTGCTTTTAGATGATTATTTTAAAGTTATTAAAGAACGTCTGCAATTCTATTATCCAGAAATACATGGAATCATGGATAAGCCGGCATCAATAATTCCAAACTTGATATTCAATCATACATCAATATGGATATTTACTGTAATCGATGAGTTCCTATGGGATATCGAACAAAACAATTTGTCAAAAGATATGGAACCCGAATACCCTTGTGGTGATGGATGTCATTGCTGCGCCGCTCGATATCGGAAGTATGTGGAATGGGCTTTGAATAAAGCTCTTAGACAATACTACTATAGTAGAATTATCTCTTTATAATAAATTTGTTGTATGTCTCGGTTTTCAATATATGTTAATAATAATAATAGAATAAAAAATAATAATAGAATAAAATTTACAAAATATATACTACTTATAAAAGTAAGTAGACATATTATAATTAAAAAATGATTAAAAAATCCGTGACCTTGAAAAAAATTTTGAATGACCTTGACCTACTTTTAAATGACCTTGAAAAAATATGTACTTTTCAACATAGAAAAAAATTTTGAAAAAAAAATTTTTTTTGAATGAGTCATGGTCTTTGTTTAAATGACCTTGAAAAATATGATGAGTGTTCCAATGACCTTGAATGAGTTATGGTCTTTGTTTAAATGACCTTGGAAAATATGATGATTCATCCAATGACCTTGAATGAGTTATGGTCTTTGTTTCTAAAAATTTTGATGAGTCATGGTCTTTGTTTCAATGACCTTGAATGAGTCATTGTCTCTGTTCAAAAATTTTTTGTACTTTTAAAAAATTTGTACTTTTGGACTTAGAAAAAAAATTCCCCGGGGCTTGGGGGGAGGGGGTATGTGGTCCAGCGGTGACATGGTCTAGCGGTCACATATCTATCTACTGATATTGATACGGTTTTCAAAAAGATCAATTCGAATTTAAAATGTAATGAAAATGCACTCTTCACCAGCCAATATACCAGATATTATGATGCAATTACAGAAAATAGTTTTCAAAGAACAGGAAAACTGGTATTTAACAATAACAATACAAAAATATAAAGCTGATCAAAATGATGTGCTTTCTCCAATATAGAAAATTGTTACTGCTAGACTTTCACAATTATTATTATTATTTTTATTATGATTATTATTTTAGTATTTAATGTTGATGTTAATAAATGTATTTAAACAGATTTTGTTTTCTTTACAACATATTCTATAAACAACATTATAATTAGTTTGAAAAATTGTTTAAAAATGATGTCTGAAAAAGGTAAAATATAAAATATAAAAAAATTAATTAATTTTCGTTTAGAATATTTAATAAACTTTTTGTTTGATAAACTTGAAGAAATAACCGGTGTAAAAATTAGAGATATATTGACTCAAGTTGAAGCATTAGGTAAAGAAAATTCATGTTGTGATTCAGAATGTCAGAGTGATGATGACGAAGAAATTGTTAATGACGAAGATGCTGAAATTATTAATAATGAAGATACTGAAATTATTAATGATGAGAAATCCCTACTGAAAATTTTGTTGAACCTAAAGAATTTAAGGCTTGTGTTGACCATGTTATAGAAAATATAATGATAGAATATTGTGGTAATGAAGCATGCACATGTAATAATCAATAAATCTTTAAAAATGCAGTTTTTTAATAATATTTCACTTAATAACAAAGAATAATATATTTATTAATGATAAAAATTTATATATGATAAACTTTAATACAGATATATATGACCGATGTTCCAGTTAATAGTTTTATTAAAAATTTGCAATTTGAAATATAAATATCTTAACGTTTGGCTTCTGCCACAACTTGAATAATTGTTACCCATCCACCGTTTGCTTCTACCCATGGATCCATTTTTGTATCTATTACCTAAATAATGATAAAAATAAAAGAATAATAAATATTAATATAATTTTCATAGTCGGATCCGAATTTTAATATCATGTGTTTCATATACATTAATCCTACTATTATTCGCATCCATTTATTATTTTCATCAAACATATAACTAAATATCGATTGGAATGAATTTTTCTTTCTCTTCAATGTTGGCAAATTGAGAATAGGCTCAAATGGGATATCTTCTACGATTTTCTCGGTACGGTTTACCATGAATTTTATGTTTTTAATGATATAATCATCATCTCCATTATTAGTAACCAGCTCATTCAACTAAGTAATAAAAAATTTAGTTTCTGGCATTTTATAAAAATGTTTGGATGTGTAAGCTTATTGCATTTAAGTTGCAATGTCTTTATTTAAGAAAATATGTAAAAATATATAATGGAAATGTGAATATTGATGATTTGTTCCCACTGTTTTGCATAACCGGTTGCATCGGCTGTTGAACTTCTTTCATTATACGATTGAACTGATCAGTTGTTTTATTAGAATAAACTTTTAGACTAAATTGAACTTGATTTATCATTTTTTCATTAATTTTGCGATTTTCTTTCAATTCGAATATTGATTTTCTTAATTCATTTTTGATAATACATATGGTCTGATTTAGATATAGAATATCATCATATATTGTTATCCGAACTCTTTTTAAAGTTTCATATGTGAGTTCAAATAGGATTTTTAAATTACTCATTCTTTCAGATAATTTTTTGACTGGAGTTTTCAAACATCTAGGCTTATCTATCATACGCAAAATATCCATCTACACGGCTGTATCAGGACATACACATCTTTTTGAATTTTTACCTTGAACGATTGCAACAATTGACTAAGCCATTTAAAAACACTAACAACTAATATTATTATCAAAATTTCTTTAATGATTTTCAAATCTATATAAATTAATATTTATTGTTTATATTATAGTCGAATATTATAATATAGTCGAATTATTTCTTTTTAATAAAAGTTTTTGTTGTTAATCATTTTATTTTTAATATATATTAATTATAGTATAATAATAATAATAATGATAATAAAAATAAAAAATAATAACAATTAAAACATTACTTATAAAAATAAGTAGTAAAATTTAAATTTAAAAAATGCTATGACCTTGAGAAAATATGATGACTCATTCAATGACCTTGAATGAGTCACGGTCTTTGTTTAAATGACCTTGATAAATTTTTGAATGACCTTGAAAAAATATGAAGACTCATTCAATGGCCTTAAATGAGTCATGGTCTTTGTTTCATTGGCCTTGAAAAAATTTGATGACTCATTATCTTTGTCCTACAAAAATTTGTACTTTTAAACTTAGAAAGAAAAAAATTTTACCGCGGGAGGGAGTATATTTCTTTGTATTAGCGGGCCCATAGTCTTGTAGGCTCATATCCCACTACTCTAATTGTAGAAAATGTGCTCTGCAGTGCACATACATCAAGTCAGGGATCTCTATTTTCAGCAAACTATAAACAACTTCTATGAAAATGGTAAATTACAGGCTTTATCAAACCCTACAGTAAGAATTTTTGTCAGTGGATGAGGTCAAAGGAACTCCAGCAAGTGTTACTTCATTGTGAGAGCATCAGTAGAGGGTACGACACAACTATGGAGACAAGACTCAAGTGGTAGGCCCCTTTTCTGGGCTTAAGTAACGAATACACACACTTAGAATAGTTCACCCACAAATATCAGTGGCTTCATCAGCCATAACAAACACAGATCCAAAACTAGACAAAGATTGGAAAAAGTTTTATTATCTAAACGTAACAACAACTATTATTAACTAAATTTACAAAAATGCTAAAATATTTTTGATCACAAAGAAAATCAACTTTCAAGAAATGTTTTTGTCGAAGTTATGATAATTTTTTAAAAACATGGCTAAAGAAAATTTACGAAATATCCCAATCTCACGGTAATATACAGTTTGGTAAATTTACCTTGCAATACAAAGCTTGTGCAGACTGCTTTTTTGTCATTTTTTTCAGCCTTCTCTTTAAGTCTGTTTACACGTTTTTTAGAGACTGGAACAGTAATCCAAGTCCCTTTTGATCTTGAATCTTTGATCAAATCTTTCTCATACTCTAGGTAGATATTACATAATGTGGATAAGTATTACGTAGACATAGATTATAAAGAACCTGGCAAGAATAACCTTCTGCTTGGTTTACAAGCCATGGGTATAATTTTTAGCTACGGGTAACAGTTGTAATAGACAATGAAGCAGTTTGCAGTTCATTCACATCTTTGAACTTTTAATGTGGAACTTGTTTGACAGTAGCATCATTAATACTAAAATGTATAATAAAATTTAAAAAATACTTAAATAATAACACTATCAAAGGAAAAATAAATTCTAAACACAATAATCAGAACTTACCAGTTTTGAGAATTGTCCGTTTCAGTATCACTATCAACATTTACAAAATCAACAACAGGTTTAGTGTTTTTGGCAGTAAAAAAATTTCGGATATCTGAATTTCGTTTCATTTCATAAATCAAAGTTACACGTTAGTGCATTATTCAGTTATAACTAACGATAAATAAGAAAAGCATAAGGAACTTAAACTTTTATCAGTTTATATTTTTAAATTTCACTAAAATATTTTTTTCATTAGGCATAAAAAGCTTGCCATAAAATTTTAAACATAGATATAAATTGTTTTTGGGAGGAGGGGGTGTAGCGGAATCCTTGGCTACTGGTAGAAAATTTTGAACAAAAATGTAAACTACAAAAGTAGAGATTTTAATTAATAAATTTATTGAATACGAGTCCCTCAATTAAACTATAACATGTTACCGGTCTACAGTTTAAAAAAGATTGAAAACTCATGTGCTAGAGCACTTGTGACGGGTGTCGTGATAACATTTTGTTGTGCGCGTATTCGATAAGAATTCTATAGTATATGCTTGCTAGAGTTTTATTTTGTCGCTTATCAGTACCTAGTGAAAAACACACAATTTTTAATTTCTAATATGAAAATCGAAATAAAAAAATTTAATCTTGTTACTTTAATATAGTTCTAATGCAAGAAAAATTACTTACGTTTCTTAAGAAATTTATCAAGATATTAAAAATTACAGCCACCATTCAATAAGTAAGTTTAAATCGTCTTTGTCATAACTCCAATCTCATCCAATAGAACTTTTTTATTATCGTTAGTAGAGCATGGATTTCCATCAAAGGAGCAAGGAAATTCGAATGATTGTCAATAAAATCAAACATTGTGCAGAATCATACTGGTGGGTTACAGGGTTTCGTAATTTGTTCACCTCTATGGTTGCCCCAGTAACGCCATACAAAATTATTCTAGCTGCCACTTGGCACCCGTTGCTAGGCAACGTTGGTAATGTGTTCAAGTGGTGGATTGTCCGCAAAAATTGAGTATTATTGCTAGTACTGTAATTGCTCGGACAACCCTCGGATTCACGAGCTGTCGATAGAAGACCTATGCTCGCTTAGCTCTGTCCCATGTGTAAGTAAATTCATGATCGGATATGGAGAGATGGTTTAAAACCGTAATGCGAGTATTCCTAATAACGCTTGCATATAAATGTATCAAGGGAACAAATTGACTATCAATACAACTATTCTATTCAGATCAACGAAAGAAACATGTAACATTTATGAGTTTATGGTATAGGTTGGAGTTGTGTTGCTCGACGTCGGGCACGCTCCTTGCGTCCCGGCCGACGGTTATTGGGTGGGGCGACGGACTGGTCTGCTGCTTGAGTAATTTTCTGCGGCATCTGGGATGGGGCGAAGATGAGCGGATATGTTACCGCTTCCCCCTCTCGACAGACCGCTAGAGCGACCTCTAATCCTCTGATCTGGGTGCCAAGCTCTGAATGAGCTGCCGCTCTTCTGTCCAACCTTTCTGTGCCGCCGTGAGTCTGTGATAGATAGCTTTCGTTTTTGCTGGATCTGACCATGTTGCCTTTATCTGCTGTATCTCTCGGGTCATTTGGATAATTTGGTTGAGCAGATCCGCATTTGACCCCCTAGCGTGATCCAGTTCGGTTTGTAGTAATTGTAGGGTAGACATCAACTATAATAAAAGAGAATCTGTAAATTTCTTATTGACTCAATTTAATTGTAATTTAATCATTTAAACAAAATTAGAGAACGAATCTAAGTATAGAAAGAAATAACACACACGACAATTAAATTCGAAATCATTTACAACATTATCACGGTAACTATTGTCTTTATTCCCTGACGAGGGATCAGGATTCCTCGGGAAAATGTCTTTTTAGGCTTTTCTTCAGCGCCGCCACTGGATAGGCCCGTCGGGTATCGTGGGCTGGTTGGGGTGGATATGCCTCCGCAATACGCCCGACGCGGATGTCCTCCTCTACGTTCGCGAGGTACATCCGGGCTTTTATCACGTTGAGATCCAACTGCTTCTGCACCCTTTCCCAATGGGTGAGGAGGTTCCGAGCATGCTCATAGGTCTCTTCGGCCGGATATTGTTGACCGGCGAGTCCGCAAGGGTCCGTTTCGAGGCCCAACAGTCGCCAAGTGGTGGGGGTATGACCACTGTGGTCGAAGTTTGTCGATGATATCTGCGGCTTGCGGTGCCTTCCTCGGGTGCTTTACGCCAGTTGCTTGTGTAGCAGTCCAATCGAGTGGCATGATCTGAAACGATATTGAGAATAAATCATTACTTACGAATGTAATGGAAGAATTTAATAGATGAATTTAATCAATAAGTTAATGCATTACTTTATCTTTGATCGCATATTCTTAATCGATCAGTTGCTTCATTAAAGAAATTAATACTTTACTTCATTTCACTCAAAGATTTACTTTATTTTTTATCAAAGAATTACTTTGTTTTTACCCAAATTACTTTAATTTTAGGCCATAAAATACTTTAATTTTTCTTTATTTACAATCGATGGCTACTTTAACTTTAATCAATAATTTTAATTGAATCGAATTAATGAATTAAATGATTCCTACTGATTTACTTCGCAAGGTGAATTTAATTTAATGGTAGCAATAATTTTTATCTAATTTATTTCAAAGTATTAATTCAAATTAGCTATAACAACGATTTCAATTTAATTTATTCCCGTATCCTTTCCCTTTAATAGGCCTTAAGCGCATATTGTGTTTATATTATATTTACTGAGTGCCCACTGGACTACTCGGTGTGATGATTTTGAGCCGTGTGTAACATAAATTTAGGTCGATTTTACTGAAATGAGAAACGAGGAAGCAGCCACAAGACTTCTTCCTTATTTCTCGTTTCATCTATATGGATAATATTGACGTTACGACCCCTGCGTTCCGCACGCTAGGTCTTCACGGGTACATATCATTGGCGATTCTCCACGCACTTACACAAATCTGTACTATGTAGATTTTAATAACTTGCAATATGTGTTGGCTGTGGGCCGAAAAAATTTCGACAGATTTAATTTTAGTTTATCAAATATATAAAACAATTTATCAATATTATGAAAAATCTATTATTAAAAAACAATATACAAAATTACTTGCAACCAATACATTCATAAAATCATAAAATTGCATCTCCCCCCACGCCGACATCCAAGCAGAGCTCTACCGAGGTTGCGAGGATGCGACGTGGAGAGAGAGCTCCAAATAAACTAATTCTCACCTAAAAGTCGGTTCTGAATAGATTTTTAAACAAAATTCTAAATCAAAAATGATTTCAAAAATGGTTAGTTTTAATGTGAAAATGGATCAGTATTTATACCTATTTTCTGTCCCTAACCTCGCATGTTAAATTTGATGTAGTAAAACAAAATTCGACCTTGTTATTTTCTAGTGAATTCTATTCTTTAATTTTATTATTTTTTGATTTATTTTACTAATTTTTCATTTAGAATTTTTTATTGAATTATTACTAATTCAAATTTTTTGATTTAAGTTTCATTTTCATGAACTTTCTTAATTTATCAATTTTTGTCGAATTTGTTGTGTTTTCTTGTTATGTTTGTGTTGGTATCGTGCGAATCTTGGTGCGTTTTGTTATTATTTTTATTTATTTTTATGTTTATTAATTTATATTTAATTCTCTTTTTTCTCATATTTGATAGGGTTTAATTGATGTTTCAATAGGTTTATTTAAAATAGCATGTTATATTTGCATGTATGTTACCGATCCATTTAAACATTTTTCAAGGCCGTTTACGTTCTGGCCCAACAATACTAATGGTGGGTTACCGGGTTTCGAATCTTGCTTAACTTTATGGTTGTCCCAGTAACGCCATACAAAGTGATTCTAGCTGCCACTTGGCACCCGTTGCTAGGCAACGTTGGTAATGTGTTCAAGTGGTGGATTGCCCGCAAAAAGTGAGTGCTATTGCTAATACTATAATTGCTCGGACAATCCTCGGGTTCACGAGCTGTCGATAGAAGACCTGTGCTCGCTTTAACATTATTTGGTCCCCTTGCGTTTTAGTTCTATTGTTTATCTATTTGTTTTGCCGACATTAGTTTAACCATGAAATAAGTATTATTGCTTATTTAATCTTTCTACAGTGCTACTTCAGACCTCAAGATGTTATAAAATAATAAAATGTACATGAAAACCACAATATGTATAAATGATGTTTTATTTATCCAAAGGTTAGAGGATCGATGACGGATGGGAAGATCGAGCGGCTCGGCGCTTAGCCCGCTCCTTACGCCCAGGTCGTCGACTGGCTGTGGACGGGGTGATTGGAGTAGTTGCGGGTACCAATGGAGTAGATTTTGTTTCTCGATAGGCCAATTGAGCAGGGGCGAAGACTAGAGGGTAGGTCACCGCTGCTCCCTCCTGACAGGCGGATAACGCTACCTCTAACCCCCTGATTTGTGTTTTTAGGCCCTGCACTAACTGCTTTTCTTCTGCCCATCCCTTCTGGGCCGCAGCTAGCTTTTGGTATAATCGTTTGATTCTCGTGGGCTCGATCTATGTTGCTTTAATTCGCTGCGCCTCTCGTACTAATTGAACCAGTTGTTCGTGTAATTTCTTATTAGTTTGCCTCGCCTGAGTTAGTTCATTCTGGAGTAACTGCATGGGATCCATCTCTGGAATAACAAGAGTTGAATTTTCATGATGGCTATTAATGATAATTTGGTTTAAACTCAAACAGATTTATGAAAAAATGAAATAAAATTATAATAATAAAAGAAAGAAGTGGTTTATAATACTAATATTCAAATTATTAACACCAGAGTCAATCGTCTGCAAGGAATCGTTTGATCCCTTCTTCTGGTGAATAGCCAGGGATCACGAACACTGGCCTTTTGAGGTTCCGAACTGGCCTTGGTGATGGTGGGTATCTGCTGGCTAACCGTCCTGCCACCAGATCATCTTGGACGTTGGCCAGGTGTGCTGTGGCCCTTGCCACATCTGCTTCGACTTGACGTTGGAGTTGGAGGAGGCCCTCCAGGAGCTCTTGGGCCTGAGTTAAGATATCCTGGTAAGGGTTGGGCTCGTCAAACGGCTTCCGGAACTGCCGCATGAATTCCTCCGGTGATATGTCCTCATGTTGGTCATCTTCAGGCATGTCAGGGTATCGCTCTTGATACACCCGATTCCATGCCTGCCTCCATTGTTCCACTACATGGGCAGGGAGTTCGATCATAGCTCCGGTTAGTCCTGAATGAAAGAAAGAAAAGAAATTATTTTTATTCGGTACGTAGTTGGATAATATTGCTCGTCGTTTTAACAGAACTGGGTCATCTTAATTTCAAAGTGTTATGACTCTCGGAACTTAAAGCGTAACGCGTTCTCTCTAGCTGGTTCGGTCGTGTATTGTGACAAGGAGGAATGATAATCTCTAAGCTACTGAGTTACTCGTTTTCATGCCGCAGGGATCGGTGTAAGAAGTCTTTATGGGGTTAACGAGAGATAAAAAATGCGAACCATTTGTCCTTTTATCTAATCCGATTACCGGTGGTTTATTTATCCCTAATATTAAAGTTGATGCGTGTTTGAATGTCCAATAGATATATTGGACATTATATAAAAATAATTAAATAGAAGATCTGTTAAGTTATTTTTGTAAAACAACCTTTGGGTATTTATAAATTTTCAACAACTTAAATCAGTTAGGAATTTGATGATTAAACCTTCAAGAAAATAAAACAAAATAATGTTAACGATTATTATTTATAGAAAAATAAGTCAGTTAAAACCGTTACCAAACTTGCGCTTAGGATCTGACCTTTTGGTTAAGTAAAAATACATGTATAATTATTCAACGAATTAGTTTCTCCACAGAAAAAGGAAATATGGATTGCTGGTAATCTCCCAATATAATCGAGACGGAATTTTGGTTAGTAATTTCCATTTAAATATTTTATGGCATGGCTGTCTTATTGGATTGATGAAAATACGTAGCCGAAGTCGACAGGATCTCAGAAGTTCGTCGGTCGTGAGAGATCTAACGTTCGTTAATAACTGGGGCTTCTAGATTCGCGACCGTTCATCTGTAAAGTTTATTCACTAACGCTCTGGATCATTCCTATGTCTCAAACATTACTATAACTTTGATATCGAATTAAATTGAAGATTTACTTGAAGGAGCTTCATCGTCGGTTGTGGGTTGCAATCTTAAGGTTTCGTCTGGACTATTCGGAGAACGCGTGATTTAGAAATGAAATAAATGGACAATTATCGTTGATTATAACGAGAATGCACTATTGACATCCTGACAAGCCGGAAACGCATGTCACTCACGATTCGGCTACTACAACGGATATTTATGTCACCGGAAATGCCAATTGGTAAGCGAGTGAATGTTCCAATCAATAATTTATGCGTCTATTTCAGGTAATGAATGTTCAGTTCGTAACTATTTCATGGTCGACATTTATTACAACGAGTTTGCAGTGATTCAGGAATTTTAGACTACTTGCTTATCTTGCGCCTTCGGGACAAGGGATCTTCTTATTCAGGGACGATAGTGTTATTATCAGTTACTATCGGGTTGTTTGGTAACTTATTTTACTTAATTACTTGATTTTTATGCTTGTTTTCAGGGGTTTTTCTTTGTCGCCACATTATGGATTTATTTATTTCATTTTTATGATTGAAATATATTCGACCTCTACGGGAGTTTTTACATCAAGTCAATCCATTTGTCTCTTGGATTTCTTTTGCATCATTTTTGGACTTACGTGAGTGAATAGTTTTTAATTTGTTGAAATAAATTTTACATGATTTTTTTTTGTTTTAATATGCTGTAGTAATTTGTACACTAACTAGTAAGGGATTTTTAGTCATAATTAATTCAGAGATGGAGTCAATCATATTGTCGTCAACATAAGTTGGGCTGGTTCGAATCCTAGTTCGATAATATTCAATATTTGGGTTGATTCAGTATAAGTCGAAGAATTTATGTTGTTCAGTTCAAATCTATCTTTGTATTAAAGTAAACTTGTCTATTAAATCAATTTGATTAACTTGGCTTAATACTTGTTTGAATTACTGATTTTTAATTGTTGATTATTTTCCTCAAACTTCATTTACTGATACTCAATAATTTACCATAAGTTAATTACGTAATTTTTCCCACTAAAACTCTACTTTTAACTATAATAATTTGGATGAATTACTTTAATTTTTAATCAATAGTTATTTCAATGTTTGTTAAGTCAATGAGTTACATCAGTTTTGCTTAATAATTATTTTAATTAATGGAATTTAATCAATGTTTAATCACTTTTCTTTTAATTACCACTACTCATTTTTACTCAATAATTACTTTAAGTGATAAAATTTTACGAATTACTTTAGTTTTTGCTTTATATTAACTAATAGTTACTTTACTTTTAATCAATAGCTAAATTTAGTTGAATCAATGAAATACTTCTATACTAATTTATTTGAAATGCAAATTCAATTTAATCGTACCAATACTTTTTATCTAATTTATTTCAAAATATTAATCAATATTAACTATATCAACGATTTGACTTTAATTTATTCCCCGTGCCATTCCCCTTTAATAGACCTTAGGCGCATAATGTGTTCATATTATATTTAATGAGTGCCCACTGGACTACTCGGTGTGATGATTTTTAGCCGTGTGTAGTAAGATTTTAGGTCGATTTTATAGAAAGGAGAAACGAGGAAGCAGCCAGAGACTTCTTCCTTATTTCTCGTTTCATCTATAGGGATAGTATTGACGTTCCAACCCTGCGTTCCGCACGCCGGGTCTTCACGGGCACAGATCATTGCCGATATTCCACGCACTTACACGAATCTGACTTGTATGTAGATTTTATTTACTTGCGTTATGTGTCGGCTGTGGGCCGGAAAAATTTCGACAGTTTAATTTATAAAACAAATATATATGTAAAACAATTTAGGTATATTAATAATATTTATTAATTATAAAAACAACATAATTACCCATTTCTAACCATTCCATAAAATTGAAAAAACATCATAGCATAAATAGAACATAAATGCCTCTCTCCCCACGTCGTCGCCAAGCAGAGCTCTACAGAGATGCTATGAACGCAACGTGGAAAGAGGGTTCCAACCAAAATATTTCTCACCTAAAAATTCTGATTCTAAAACGGGTCTAAAACAGTCTTGAAAATAGTTTTTAAAATAATTTTCTAAAACGATTTCAAAATAGTTGAAAAGTAGATTTCAAAATGGTTAGTTTCGAAAAATGGTGAGTTTTAATGTGAAAATGGATCAGTATATATACCTATTTTTCTCGCATGTGAGATTTGATGCAGTAAAACAAAATTCGACCTTGTCATTTTCTAGTAAATTCTATTCTTTAATTTTATTATTTTTTGATTTATTTTTATAATTTTTTATTTAGAATTTTTATTGAATTATTACTAATTCAAATTTTTCGATTTAATTTTCATTTTAATGAACTTTTATTAATTTTTCCAATTTTGTCGAATTTGTTTGTGTTCTCTTGTTGTATTTGTGTAGGTATCGTGCGAATCTTGGTGCATTTTGTTATTATTTTAATTTATTTTTATGTTTATTAATTTATTTTTAATTCTCTTATTTTCTCATATTTTATGGGGTTTAATTGGTGTTTCCAGGTTTATTTGAATCTGCATGTTATGTTTGCATGTGTGTTACTGATCCATTAAAACATTTCTCAAGGCCGTCCACGTTCTGGCCCAACACTAATAAAGAAATCTTCTGCACTAACAATTTCTGGAAAATATCCATAGGTAAACTTTATAAATGAGTTTAAAGGGTCAATATTTGGCTGCTCTTAAAATTTAATTCGTCGTTTAGAAAACATATGAATCTCAAAAATATTCAAATGAGTAAATAATAAAAGGAGTAAATAAAATTTGTTTAAGTTGTGGAATATTTTAAATAAGACTTTAAAATGTTTATTTCGTTTATAACTATTTTAAATAACTTTATTATATTAGTTTTTAATTTTATATATACAAAGTTTATTTTAATTTAGGTTCTACTTTCATTTGCAGAAATAACATATTGGATTGAAATTACGTGCTTTGAACTCACGGTTCATGTGATATCTATAATATTGTTTCTGATATTGGCTTCATTAAAAGTTGATAATATTTCCAATATCAGCTGGTGGAGTGTTTTTGCTCCACTATTTATAGCAGATTCAATATTGTTTTATTTCAATTTGATACTCTACTTCAGAAGATTAACTGTTATTAGAATCACAACAGCATTATGGCGACTGATTAAATCATTATTATTTATCATGACCTTGTTAATTTTTAAACTTTTTCTTTGTCCGAAATTGGAATATACTAATGCATTTAGTTACACTGTCATAACTATACCACTCATTACATTGTTACAGGTTTACATATTTTCTCTTTGTATTGGTTCATGTAAAACAAGAAATATGTAATATTGTATATAATTTTGAAAATAATATGAAGACTTCAAAAATTTATTAAAATCTATATTTTTCTAGAGTTGATTTTATTTTGAATATTAATTTGCAATGCTGACAAAATTAATTTTTTTGATGCCAATTCTAGAGAAATATTTATTGCTCTCTGGAAATCTTTCTGAGAATCTTTTAAGCATTGCGGTGTGAGATATCCAAACCATTTAATTGGATCATTGTTTGATTTACTTTTGTCAACCTTTATTTTTAAGGTTTGAATCCTATTTAATTGCTCAACATTCATTCCATATATTTCGTCTGATGTTATTTCAACTTTGCATGTAGCTTCTTCTACCTCCATTTGCTGCCAATTATATTGCAGTTTAGAAACACGTTCACATGATCCCATTGTATATTTTGCCTTACTTAAATTTACCCAGCCATTTCCTAAATCAAAATTATTTGTTTATCAATAATAATACTAATTTACTGATATTATTTTCGAGGAAGTTGGAAAGATTAATTATTTCGTCAAAAAGATCATAAAATTTAAATAATAAATCATCGATAATTTCATCTGTATTATCCAATTGAATTACTGACATAAAATTAAATTAAAGAATTCAGTAAAATTTGAAATCAGAAATTATTTATCTAATTTATATGATTTATATTATTTATATGATTTAAACAATATGTAAAGATCAAAAAAGAATACAAAATTGTTTCTAAAAAATTTTAAAAATTATATATTTAATGAAAGATTAAATAAATTTTAACAGAATTGATTATTTGAGTCATATACTTTTTATAAAAAGAATTTATATTTGATCCAAAATAAGAAAATTTACTCATGATATTATTACAGATTAGGACAATGACATCCAAGCTAGTGTTGGGCAATTACTAATTTGTATATAAGTAATTTTGTTTATTTGGCACTACATTACATAAAAATTAGAAGTGATAAAACAAAAAGGTGAATTAGTAATGTGGAAATCAAATTATGACTGATGCAAGTATCTCTTACAGAATCCATATCAAATACGCACATAGCAAGACTAGACACATGTCGAAAAATGACGTTGTTTATGTGTACTAGCGGTTTGAATGTCAGCAAATGGTATCTCTGCAAACATTGCTAATGTTTTAGCATCTCCTTATATCCATGGATTACTAAAAAAGGTGTCATGTCCAAATTAGTTTTAGGTCCCCTGTTTAACGAATGCGGCTCCTTTTCTATATCGCAAACAAAAATGAATTATTTTAGTCTTTGGCCAACCGTAACAAGTAAACATTCAAAAGAATAAAAAGAAAAAAGAAAACATTAATAAAAAAAACAATAAAAAGTTAATAAAAATCAATAAAAAAACAATTAGAACTGCAAACAAATATCAAAAATTACCAAATTGACTTCAAATTTAAAGAAAAAAAATTAAATTTTAGAAAATAAATGTAAGAAATAGCCTCCAAACTAAATTTAAAAATTTTTTAAAAAGAAAAATCGAAATTAGATGTATAGGAGCGAACTAGCCAAATTTGGAAAAACATGTAAGAGTTTTGTTTTACTACATCATAAATGTAAGTGAAAAACTACATTATAAAAGTTGATGTTAAATCGACAAGAATTAATATGAAATATATGCCATTTCATAGAAAAAAGTTTTTTGACAAATTTCTATTTTACCTGTTATTTTGAAACTTTGGAGGACGAACCGATTCAATTTGTAACTGACTTTTGATTTGGTGGGTTACAGGGTTACAAATCTTGCTTATCCTCCCGGTGACCCTAGTAACGCCATACAAAAAGATACTGTTCGCCACTTGGCACCCGTTGCTAAGCAACGTTGGTAATGTGTTCAAGTGGTGGATTGCCCGCAAAAATTGAGTACCATTTGCTAGTACTATAGTTGCTCGGACAACCCTCGGGTTCACGAGCTGTCGATAGAAGACCTATGGTCGCTTTGCTCTGTCCCTCATACTATTCAGGAATTGGTTTTTATTAGACTGTGGAACGAATTGGCGGGGTGATGAAAATGTTTAGGACAATGTTGGCATACGATTATGTTAAAATAACAATTCAACTAAGGTTAAAACTATTCTATTCGATCTAAACGCATTATCATTTACTGCTTGACGTTTTGGAGTTGTGTTGCGCGACGTCGGGCACGTTCCTTGCGTCCCGGTCGACGATTGTTGATGGGTTGTTCTGTTGGCTTGGTGGTTGTCTGCAACATTTGGGTGGGGGCGAAGATGAGCGGATAAGTTACCGCTTCACCTTCCCGGCATACCGCTAGGGCGACTTCGAGTCCCCGAATTTGCGTGCGCAGGCTCTGGTTGAGCTGCCGCTCCTCTGTCCAGCCTTTCTGTGCTGCAGTCAGGCGGTGGTACAGTGTTTTTACCTTTTCTGGTTCCCTCCAGGTTGCTTTAATCTGTTGTATTTCGCGGGTTAGTTGAATAATCTGAGTGTGTAATTCCGCGTTTGTCTGTCTCGCGTGGTTCAATTCAGATTGTAAGATTTGTAAGGAAGACATTACTACAATCAAATAGATGATGTTAATTTATTATTGATCAAGTTATATAATTGTTTATTTCGTTAAACAAAACACGAATAACTCTAGCTATAAGAAAAAGTAATAACACGTAAATTTCTAATCTTTTAAATCAATTACTACATAAAGTCTATCAGTGTTGGTTTACTCGTCCGGACAATATCTCTTCAGGCTTCGTTTGAGAGCCTCAACAGTATAGGGTCTTCTGGTGTCTCGAACTGGGTGAGGTGGATAGGCGACTGCAAATCGCCCGGCAAGGATGTCTTCCACCACGTTCGCAAGATACATCCTTGCCTTAACCACCTGTAAATCTACCTGCTCCTGCACCCTTTCCCATTGGGTGAGGAGGTCCTGTGCGTGCAGGTAAGTCTCTGCGGCTGGATAATGCCGTTCCGAGAGACATGACCGTTGCAACTGGTCGAGTATCCTCGTGGTCGGCGGGACTCCTGTCTGTTCCTGTCTGGCGGTCTCTCGACAGGTAGTTCGTTTGGGCGACATGTCTAAACATTACTGTTATTAAGTTCGCTTGATTTATCATTCTAAGTTATTAGCAAGCAAATTGGGTCTATGTTACTCGTAAGGGTGCCATACGCGTGACCATTGCCTTCCTTTACGCGGTGGGACATTCATAAGCTAGTTGGGTTACTTTGTGGGTCTGGTTCTTTAAGGTGCACTCCTTTATAGGGAAAGTATATAATTATATGATTAATCATATGGATGGGGTAACCTGATGTTTCACTTATTCGATATATGCATCTTAACATTTAAATTTTTCAGGTAGGCGGATACTCGTACATTGACTTAAGGGAATTTGTACATTGATTTAAAGTTTGTTTACTAACTTCAATTACAGTTGTTCGAACTTTAAGATTTAGGCCGGATGTTGATCCGAGATAACTTAGTCGCGTGTAGGTGTATCCTGGTGGACGAATGATTTCCGGCGGATTTTACCGTTACCACTTAAGCGGTTGACGAAAAGTGATTTACATTGTTTACATCCGGTGATTGCATTATTCGTGTCATACTTCCAATGTTCGCCTACACTCGATTGTCTCAATTTCCGGTAAGTTATTTCGTTGACTGGTTTGAATGTACTTTACTAACAAATTTTAGGAAAACTTCTACGCTTACCGAGATTCCTAAATAGATGCGATACCCTTTTGTTGGAGCGTGGAATTTAATGTGATATTAATATAAATTCACTCTTGTCTTAAACTTTGATTTTTCCAATCCTACTAATTTAATTTACGTAATAATTCATTCATTTTATCTTTAATCAGTTTGCTGTAATTACCGAATTTATAAGAATTGAAGAAAACCTTTTCCGAATCTGTGAATTTATTTTGGTTTTAACTAAGGGGTCGTGTTATTAGTAATGTATTCTGATGTCCATTATTCAAATTGCTAATAGTTTTCCCTAAGGCTATTTGGATCAACTATCACTTCAGCCCACAAAGTTATTTTAATGCTAATGGTTTTAAATCCGTGAATTCAGTCTTACTTTAATTTACATTTTTACGGTTATTCAATTCATCTCTAGTCTTAATCTATGAATTACTTTAATCTACTAATCATAGCTCGTTAAGGAACTTATTTTATTTATTCTTATTCAATACTTTGCTTTACCAAAACTAGATTATCTGGGTTTTACTCAATAGCTATTTGGACTAATTTAATCATCTCAATTGTCACCAATAAATTGATTCAATTTAATCAACGATATTTTTATTTGTATTCATTTTATTTTTAATCAATAATTTAATCTAAATACTTGAATTGCTCAATCACTTCTTCAATTTTATCAAGACGAATTAACAGTGAATTATGTGGTGTTACATTAATTTTAATCAACAATTTAATTAAGGGGTTCCATACTTTTATTCGAGAATCATTTTACTTTTAATTGATACATTTCTTGATTTGAAATCAATGAATTCGATTCTTAATTGCTTCCCTTTCTATCGGGGGTTGATTAGATCGATACATTACTCGTTCTTACTCAAAGATCAGATTACTTTTACCGAAATGAATTATAATAATTTAATTGGTGAAATCATTTGTCATTACCCTAATCAATAATTTATGAGCATTTAAATTATCTTTACCCAATATTTACTTCAATTTTTTGTCATACAACACTTTACTTTTACAATCAATGGTTATTTTAATTTTTATCAATAATCTCAATTTAATCGAATTCAATGATTCCCAATAAATTTTATTTATTTCAAAATGTTAATCCAAAATAGTTATAACAACGATTCCAGTTAATTTAACCCACGTACCCTTTCCCTTTAATAGGCCTTAGACGCGTTTTGTGTTTATATTATATTTACTGAGTGCCCACTGGACTACTCGGTGTGATAATTTTAAGCCGTGTGTAATATGATTTTAGGTCGATTTTACAGAATTGAGAAACGAAGAAGCAGCCAGAGACTTCTTCCTTATTTCTCGCTTCAGCTATAGGGATAATATTGACGTTACGACCGCTGCGTTTCTCAACGCCGAGTCCTCACGGGTACATATCATTGGCGATTTTCCACGCACTTACATGCATCTGCACTGTATAGATTTTATTTACTTGCGTTGTGTGTCGGCTGTGGGCCGGAAAAATTTCGACATTTTAATTTATAAAACAAATATATATGTAAAACAATTTAGGTATATTAATAATATTTATTAATTATAAAAACAACATAATTACCCATTTCGAACCATTCCATAAAATTGAAAAACATCAAAGCATAAAATAGAACATAAATGCCTCTCTCCCCACGTCGCCGCCAAGCAGAGCTCTACAGAGATGCTATGGACGTGACGTGGAAAGAGGGTTCCAACCAAAATATTTCTCACCTAAAAATTCTGATTTCCACAATAATTTCAAATTGAAAATATAGTTTGTGTCGAACAACGGTTTAGATTTTAAACAATTTTCAAAATAGTTCTAAAAATAGCTAAACTTCGAAACGGTTTTAACAATTTTCAAAAATGGTTAAAATGGTTAAGTTAAATGTGAAAATGGATCAGTATTTATACCTATTTTTCTCACGTATGAAATTTGATGCAGTAAAACAAAATTCGACCTTGTTATTTTCTAGTAAATTCTATTCTTTAATTTTATTATTTTTTGATTTATTTTTATAATTTTTTATTTAGAATTTTTATTGAATTATTACTAATTCAAATTTTTCGATTTAAATTTATTACTAATTCAAATTTTTCGATTTAAATTTCACTTTAATGAACTTTTATTAATTTTTCTAATTTTGTCGAATTTGTTGTGTTTTCTTGTTATATTTGTATAGGTATCGTGCGAATCTTGGTGCATTTTGTTATTATTTTAATTTATTTTTATGTTTGTTAATTTATATTTAATTCTTTTATTTCTCAGATTTTATATGGTTTAATTGGTGTTTCAATAGGTTTATTTAAATTGCGTGTTATTTTTGCGTGTGTGTTTCTGATCCATTTAAACATTTTTCAAGGCCGTTTACGTTCTGGCCCAACAGATTATTATTATTTTCGTGTTTTTATTATGTGCTAATTCTTATAATTGCTATGGTTATTAACCTAATTGTAAAATCTATATTATAAAATTAAACTAAAATGTTTAGAATAAGGAATTAATATATTTTATTGTCTATCTTAGATTTTGTTGGCGAATTGGGTTGGATTTTAGTTATTTTTTCCTAGGGTTTTTGTGTATCTACCCCCTAAACGCCAGCAAGATTATTATTCTATCCCTCCTATGTACCCATGGTGAGTGCCATGTTGGTAATGTACATAAGGGTTGAAAATTCATGAGCAAGTGAGCTCCATTTCTAGAACTACTCCTCACGATATTTTCTCTTTCGGGTTCTGGACTGCCGATGGAAGGTCTTACGTCTTTCTTTTTCTATATCCTGGTCCTTACTCGTCTATTCCGACAATTTCCATACTTATTTGTCATCTTTACGCGTTGTTTATAAATGTATCCTTCAAAAATTTGGGCAGCGTTCCTCACTTATTTTTGGATAAATTTCCTATTTCATTTGTTTAATCACGGAATCGACAGCATTTTTCCTAATCTTTACCTATATTAAGATTTGATTAACAATTCCTTAATTCCCGGTACGTTTCCCATGAATTTAAGTAATTACAACCCTCTGCGATCACTTCAATAAACGTTCCTCTCTTCTGTCAGAATAGATCATTCAACTTTTGGAAAAATACTTTCAAATTTACATTCCTAGCCTATCCTTTCCTTTCCTATTTGATTTTCTGATTTATTTTCTGACAAAGTTTTAAATTTTCCCTACAGAACTTTATTCCCGCTTAACTAAAGTCGCACTTCCCGAATTTTATTCCGACTCGCTCCGGCCACATTTTCAGCAGCCGCCTCGAGTATACAACGGTGCCCTGCGTAGCGGTCCCGTGCACAAAGCCGGAACCGACTGCGAACTGCCGAGGGGTTCACGAGGCACGACCCACGAGCTCAACTAAGGGTTTTTACCCACTAGCCGGCACACGGTCCGTCCCATGAACCATCTATTTAAATACTTAGTATAAATAAGATTTTAGGGGGATTTGTCAGTGGCACCAAAAGATTCCACGACCATCCAGAATAAAATCAAAGTAACAAGACTTTGAAATATATATTTATACAAGAAAACAATACTTACAACCAGATTTGGAAAATTGACATGAATTGGCATACAAAATTTTATCTAAGAATGATTCACTGCTAGTCTAAAAATTTCTAAAAATTTTCTAAAAATTTTCTGCCGGACTAAAATTTCTAAGTCTGTTAAAATTCGGTTTAAATTTGGTTAGAAATTATGAAAATGACTGCCGTATATATAGTGTTTCTGTGCCTGTGTGCAACCAATGGGCGATTTTTCGCTATTTTTAGGGTTTTTTTAATTATTTTATTAATTTCAAAATATTTTTGTAATTTTTTATATATTTTTCTTTATTTTTTGATATATTAATATTTTATTGTTGGATTTTATTTTTATTATTATTTTATTACAATATTATTTTTTAACCCCAATATTTTGTTTTCTGGTCGCCTCTTCTGCCTGTGTTTTTTCTAAACCTTATTTTGCAAGGTTTTGGCAGTTTATTTTATTTTTTCATATGTTTCTTTTTGCATCTGTAGGCATTTTCCCGAATTTTAATTAATTATTTGTTTTATTTAATTTTTGTTATATTTTTAATTTGTTTTAATTAATATGTTTTATTTTATTTTTGGTCTCTTCTTGCGGTGCGTGTTTATGTTACGACAGCCATATTTACAATTTCCAAACGACATTAATTATTTTGTTTTAACTTATACAATTTTCACCTTTTTTGTTTAAATTGGTTTTGTAATTTTGTTTTAATTTTGGCTCTGAGCCCAACAATTTAATATTTTTCTTTTATACGTTCCAGAGTTAGGCAAAGGTTTGAAATGGTTCTAAAGACGAAGTCTCGTTTTAACATCCAGATCTTTTCAGTCATGATCGAAATATTCAATACCTTTGCCGTCTTGTTTAAGTTAGTATTATTTTGAAAATCGTAACTTTATGGCTTTACTAGTCAGTGTTCAATGAAAAGTTTTAACTTTATATTTTTTTATAATAAATTATGACTTACACGTGCATCAAGTAATCAAATCTATATTTTGGCCTCCTGAATTCATTGCAGTGGCTCGGCGGAAAGGTAGCCGTATGATAATCTGCTGGTCCATATCCCTTTCACATCAATCCCCACTACCCTACCAAACTCAGTTACTAGAATGTTATTTGACAAAGAATTCATATTGTTGAGCCAGCACACAAATAGCCTTGAGAATTGTTTAAATGCATCAGTAATACAGCACGAAAACCCAGCACCAAGATAACTTAAAATATAATATACAACACCAACTAAACACCTTAAAATCTGAGAGAATATAAATAAATATAAAATCAAAAACATAAAAGTAAAATAAAATAAATACAAAATGCATCAAGAACCGCACGAAATTTACATAAAAAATAACATAATAACAAGAAAATTCGACCGTAAAATGACCATTTATATAAAAGTAAAAATTAATGAATTAAATGAATAAAAATAAAATATTTTTTGGTTGAATAAATTTATTTAAAAAATGTTAAAAATAAATAACTAATTTAAATTAAGAAATAAATAAAAATTTAATTTAGATAACACAAATAATTTCAAAGTCGAATTTTGTTTAATCGCAATAAAACTAACACGCAAGATTAAGGCCAAATTATAGGTATAAATACTGATGTGTTTTTCCAAATTTTCAACTACTACTTTGTAGTATTAATTTCAACCAAATTTAAGATACACATTTTTTATAAATCTTACTTTGTTGTGTGATTTTCTTTCAGATATTTTCAGATCATTAATCTACAGTTATCAATATTTTCAGGTTATTAATCTACAGTTATGTTTTGTAGCAAGATTTTCAGGTTATTAATCTACAGTTATGTTTTGTAGCAATATTTTCAGGTTATTAATCTACAGTTATGTTTTGTAGCAATATTTTCAGATTGTTAATCTACAGTTATGTTATTTTGGTTTATGTACATCGATGCCCGATTTAAAATTTGTTTATATGAATGCTAAATGTACAGTTTATGCGTCGAGATTTTTGCCTAATTCATTTGGTAATTTATTTTTTCTATTATTTTATTTTTGGTGGCCCACAGCCAAAGACACATCACAAGTTAATAAAATCATATACAGTATTCAGATTCGTGTAAGTGCGTGGAATACCGCCGATGATCTGTGCCCGTGAAGACCCGGCGTGCGGAACGCAGGGATCGGAACGTCAATATTATCCGTACATAGTGGAAATTGGAGGGTAAATGAGTAGTTTATTGGCTGCTCCTTCATCATCCGTTTCCTGTAAAATTGACATAAATTTTTTACAACAATCGGCTCAAAATATCTAACACCAATTAGTCCAGTGAGCACTCATTAAATATAATATGAACATACATAGATCTTAAGGACAAAAAGAGGGAATGGGTAGCGAGGAAAATTGCGAAATCGTTGCAACAGTTAAAATGAATAGCCATCGGAAAAAGATTAATCCGAAAGACCAAAATCATGAAAAATAATGTTTTTAAATAAGAATTAAATAAATTAATTTGAGTTGAGGCGGAAAATATGGGCGGGACGCTGCTCAAAATTTCCGAATTAACTCAAATACTTAACAAAAATAGTAACGTAAAAATGGAACGTGTAAAATAAGGGTGGAACGCTGCTCAAATTTTCGAATTTTCAAAAATACTTTGTCGAAAACTGTAGAATAGGGATGAACCGTAAAATAAGGGCAAAACGCTGCTAAAATTTTCGAATTTACAAAAATACTTTATCGAAAACCGAAAAATATAGATGGACTACGGCTAATGTTGTATATCAATAAAAAATTTTTAACGCTGAGGAATAAGGACGGATCCCTACAAAATCTTAATAATAATAACGATAATGATAAGGGTAATGGTGATTATAATAATAATAATAATAATAATAATAATAATAATAATAATAATAATAATAATAATAATAATAATGATAATAATAATAATAATCATGGTATTTGTAGTAATGATGATAATAATTATGATAATAATAATAGTACAGTAGAACCTCGTTATAACGGACCCCGTTATAACGGACTTCGGTTATAACGGACAAAAAAAGTCGCAGAAATATATTAATTAAAATTTTCTTATTTTGACTTAATCTCTTATCAAATCCGTTCAATGCATTACAAATGATATTTATTTCTATCAATTAAACAATATTGATTGTATTTTAAAGTGAATAGCCTTCATATAAAATAGTGGCCTGTTTTAAGAATAAGAAATAAAACCCTATTTTTTTACATTAGATTATTTTATACATTGCGGTATATTTTTTTTAGTGCAATTAAAGAATCTTTTATTTCTACTAATAGTTTGCTGTTCCTTAACCGTCAAAATGGATAAACGAAAAAGAACAATGCTCAGTATCAACCAAAAATTAGAAATAATTAACAAATTAGCATCAGGTGTTCCTGTTTCTCGCATATGTGAACAGTATGATATAAAGAAGCAAACTGTATTAGATATAAAGAAAAATGCCGAGAGAATAAATAAATTTGCACTACTCTGTGATGTAGGGAATATGAACAATGAACATAAAAAAATGAGATTTGCAAAAAATGCATTGCTCGAAGAGGCGTTAATGAAGTGGTACATTCAACAACGCTCCTGTGGAATTCCAGTAA
The DNA here is from genome assembly GCA_022537955.1 of Schmidtea mediterranea. Taxonomy (NCBI): domain Eukaryota; kingdom Metazoa; phylum Platyhelminthes; order Tricladida; family Dugesiidae; genus Schmidtea; species Schmidtea mediterranea. The sequence continues at coordinate 127,330,592 of CM039679.1, forward strand.
GAGCTCTTGAGCTAAAAACTGCAGTAATCAAGTTAGGAAAGTATATGAATATAAATATTAAAGCAAGTGATGGATGGTTGTGGCGCTTCCGAAAAAGACACGGAATATCAAACAAACGGATTTATGGCGATGCAATGAGTTGTGCAGTGGAAGAAATTGAACCATTCAGACAAATGTTTAAAGATTTTATGACTGCTAAAAACTTCTCAAAGTTTCAGATTTATAATGCTGACGAGACTGGTCTACTCTGGCGCACTTTACCTGAGAATACTCAAGCTTATAATTTCGATAAAAATACACCAGGAAGAAAAAGTTGTAAGGACAGAATTTCAGCGTTGCTTTGTGCAAACGCAGATGGCAGCCATAGATTAACCCCTGTGATTGTTGGCAAATCTTGCAAACCTCGGGTTTTAAAAGATGTTATGCATTCTTTGCCGGTAGTATATTACAATTCTAAAAAAGCATGGTTTACTTCAGAAATTTTCAAAAATTGGTTTTTTAATCATTTTGTTCCAGATGTTATAAAATTTCAACATGAAAAGCTTGGAATTCTTCCTGTAGAAGCTACTGGTATTTTGCTGTTAGATAATTGTCCTGCGCATCCGTCAGAAAGTATCTTAAGAACACCAGATGGCAAATTTACTTGCATGTTCTTGCCAAAAAATACAACAGCTCTCATTCAACCAATGGATCAAGGAACTATATATGCAACAAAACGAATCTATCGCAAGAAGTTTTTAGATGAATTGATGGTTGTGTGCTTGAATCAAAAAGAGGAAGAAGATACAAGAGGTCAACGCACAGTACAAAATTTGAAAAATTACAATATTAAATCTGCAATTTTTAATTTTGCCAGTGCGTGGAAAGAAGTGAAAGAGCTGACACTAACAAACGGTTGGAAAAATCTTTTTAATGGAATTGATGAAGATATTGATATTGTTCTTGATGGTATTGAAGTTCGTGACTTTTATGAGGTGATCCAAAATAACGGGGAAACTAAAGTAGCAGAGGATGATGTTTACGAATGGTTGGAAATAGACGAAGATGATCCTGGCTATAATGTTATGACTGAGGGTGAAATAGCAGATCTGCTTATAAATGAGCAAAACAGCGAAAAAAGTGAATCAAAAACTGAAGAAAACACACCTCGAAGGGTAAAAATATCAACAATCGCTTCTCACCTTGCCGATCTGATCGCGTTTATTGACACTTCGCCGGACAGTGATTTCCAACAATATTCTATGCACTTTCGCCTTTTTCGCGAGTTAATTATCAAGAAACAACGAGCGCTATTAAAACAGACAACCCTCGATTCATTTTTGATTACATCTTCATGCCCGAAACAATTAGATAGTGAAAAAACGAACTTCCAAGATGAAAAACGGGATAATAATTAAACAACTTTAAGTTAATTTTTTTATCTTGTAAAAAACTTTTATATGCGCATTTTAAATGCATAAGTAACAATTGTGACATTGTTTTTAACCCAGAGTCTTTTTAAGAAGATTTATGGAGTCGATACGAAAATTTACTTATAACGGACTTTCGGTTATAACGGACAACCCCTTCCCCGATATAGTCCGTTATAACGAGGTTCTACTGTAGTAATAATCATAGTAGTAATAACAATAAATATAATGGTAGTTATAGTAATAAAAATAATAATAAAGGTAATAGTAGTAACAATTAAGAAAGGTAATATATATAATAGTAACAATGATGATGCTAGTAATGATAATAGGGAACATTGTAGTTATAGTAGGGATAAGGGTAAGAGATGTACTGTGTTTACTTAACATAACCAAAGGTTTACAGACCATAAAAAAATCATCAACATGGACAATAATAAGAAGGACCAAGCGAATGGACATAAAGATAGATGATATGAGAGTATAGGTTAACATTTGAAAGAGATAGGAGAATAATGGGACCTAAGAATCAAAAGCGAGCACAGGTCTTCTATCGACAGCTCGTTGGACCCAGAGATCGTTCGGTCAATTATAGCATTAGCAATAACGCTCGCTTTTTGCGGACGATCTACCCACTCGAACACAGTTCCAACGTTGCTTAGCGAAAGAATATTTGTATGGGGTTGTCTGGGTAACAACCATATAGTTTCAAAATATCAAAACCCACCAATATTATAACATCACTATTGAATTAATATAAAAGATTTGGAACAATGTGGCCATGGAATCTGTAGTGATCCATTAAACATGTTAATTTATCATAGTTGTAGTTTGCTCTGGTTGAATAGCCAGAGCCATGATTTTCTACAGTGTTAAGATGAGCATAAAGCATCACAAAATTGACCAATCATAGAAATATCAACTCCAGCTTACAGTGCTTTTATAATTGTCATAGTTCCTTATTTGGCAATCGTCAACCAAATTATTAATTAAATCAGCTTTCGTCTTACTACTACTGGTGTCGACAATAGTTTAAGTTCCGGAATCTTTATCAGGAATAATTTTATCAATAACTCTTTGTCGGTAACTAAAACTGATGGATCTGTTAAACTTTTGTAGTGGATCTTGTCAAAAGAATCACTTGAATTTGAAATTAATTCTCACAACCATATTCCTTTGTTGAAATAGGTGTTAATAATAAGATTCAACAATTGTGCGATTTCAACTTGAAAAGTCAATGTCTCAGTTTCAATTAAATTCCTAATTACTGATTGATAAAAAACAAAGTCAATCAAGTTTTGTAGAGTAGTAACTTGATTGATTAGATAACAAATTCGAACTCAAAAAGATAAACCATTTGATCAAAAATCAACTTCACAAATCGAAAAAAATTTGACAAAGAATAAATAAAATATTATATTTGAATCACAAATTTTTCAAATCTCTAAAAACACTTCCACAAATTCAAAAGAAATCTCTAATCAATTTCAATTGATGCTGCAAAACAAAAATTAACAATTCAATAATTTCGAAGAAAGAAATAAATTAGCAATCAAAAATTCCCAACAAATTAAAGAATAATGCGCATACAGACGCACAAAACACACCAACGCGCACACAAACGCGTTAAAATTATTAGGCCGAAATAATAGTTCAGCCGTCTTTTAGATCAAGAGTCAAATTTTAACTAATGAGTTTAACGTTGAATTAAAGATTGTTTCATTTCTTCTGTGATCTTCTATCTTCATTTATGTTATTTCAACCAATTTTTTATAGAGGGATCGAAGTATAAAATGAGCACAGAATCTTTCATGGTAGCTCTTGAATCCAGAGGTTTACCATGGTTTTAGCACTCACGACGATATGGCTCACGTTTTACTGATAACCACCCATTGGAATACATTTCCAACGTCATTTATGCAAGCTGTTAGACCAGAACACAAACGGCCTTGAAAGTTGTCTAAATGTATCAGTAATACGGCATGAAAACCCAGCACCAAGATAACTTAAAATACAACATACAACATCAACTAAACGCTCTAAAATTTGAGAGAATATAAATAAATGTAAAATCAAAAAACATAAAAGTAAAATAAAATAAATACAAAATGCATCATGAACCGCACGAAATTTACATAAGAAATAACATAATAACAATAAAATTTGACCGAAAAACAACAATTTATATAAAAGTAAAAAATTATTGAATTTAAATAAGTTAAAATAAAATATTTTTGGTTGAATAAATCCAATTAAAATTTTTAGAAATAAATTGTCAATTTAAATTATAAAAATAATAAAAATTAGATTTAGATAACACAAATAATTTAAAGGTCAAATTTTGTTTTATCGCAATAAAAACAACACGCAAGGTTAAGGTCTAATTGTAGGTATATATACTGATGTGTTTTGACAAATTTTCAGTCTTATTTTGCAATCATATTTTTCAGAAAATTTTCTGTCTGAAATTTTAGTTGGTGTGCGTTACAACTGAGAGCCGTGCATTCAGGCAATTAACACTGGTAAGTGTTTTGTCTGGACACGAAAACTCTCCGTTAGTGTGCATTGACTTCTGATTTAAAAATGAAGGTGTACCTGCTATATGAATGACTTCACTATGAATTTATTGATTGATAATGATTAAATGACTTGTGATGATGCGAGTTGATAATAAGTTGAGTTTATGTGAATTTATGAACTTCCGACCACTATATGAGATGTGACATGTCGAATAAACAATTTTTGTGCATCGAAGCTTTTATCCAATTTAGATGGTAACATTTAATTATTTATTTTCCGGCCCACAGCCAAAACATATCGCATGTAATTAAAATCAGACACACTATCGAACTTTGTAAGTGCGGTCTTCCCGTCTATAGTTCGCACCCGTGAAGGCCGAGTCGTGAGTAATGACGAGCGCAAACGTCAAATCATAGAACTAAATAGAAAAAGAAGGTAGCTCGAGAGTGAGTCTTTTGGTTCAACTTTCTTGAACTCAATTTCGATAAAATCGTCTTAAACTTTCAAAACAACATTCGGCTCAAAATCACTAACACCGAGTAGTCCAGTGGGCACTCATTAAATACAATATGAATACAAATAAATCTTAAGGACAAAAAAGGGAAGGGTAGCGGGGAAATCGCGAAATCTTTGCAACAATTAAAATGAATAGCCATCGGAAAAGATTAATCCGAACGACCAAAATAATGAAAAAGGAATAATTTAAATAATATATAAGAACTAAATAAATTATTTTTAGTTGAAATGAAAAATATGGGCGGAATGCTGCGCAAATTTTCCGAAATAAGTAAAATACTTTATCATGAAACTGTAAAATAAGGGCGGAACACTGCTCAAATTTTCCGAAATAATTAAAATATTTTATCGAAAATATTAAAGTAAAAATGGAGTGCTGCTCAATTGTTTAAAATATTCTGATAAAACTGAGAAATAATGGCGGATCCCTACTAGAAATTTAATAATAATGATGATAATAGTAAGGATAATGGTAATTATAATAATAACAATAATGATAATGATAATAGTAATGACAATAGTAATAATATTATTATTATTAATAATAATAATAATAATAATAATAATAATAATAATAATAATAATAATAATAATGATAATAATAATAATGATAATGGTAGTAATAAGAATGATGATAACAGTAATAGCAGTAACAATTGATTAAAATAATACATATAATAGTAACGACGATAATACTAGTAATAATAATAAGGAACATAGTAGTTAAATTAGGGATAAGGGTAAGAAAGATACTGTGAAGATATTTAACATAACGAAAGGTGTACAGGTCATAGAAAAATCAATAATACTAACAACGACAAGAATGACTATGGAAATGGATACAAGGATAAATGATATAGCAGTATAGATTAACATTCGGATGAGATAAGAGAAGAATGGGACCTAAAAGTCGAAATCGAGCACAGGCCTTCTATCGGCAGCTCGTTGGACCCATGGATCGTTCGGTCAATTATAGCATTAGCAATAGCGCTCACTTTTTGCCAACGATCCACCCACTCGAACACAGTTCCAAAGTTGCTTAGCAACAGGTGCCGAGTGGTAAGCGAAAAATATTTGTATGGGGTTGCCTGGGTAACAAACATATAGCTTCAAAATCTCAACACCCAGAAACCCAACCAAAACTACCGTATTTCCTCGAAAATAAGACTTACCCCGATTTTACCGGATGGTTTTAATATAAGACCTACTTCGAAAATAAGACCTAATGAATAATGATTTTTTTTAAATATAATTAAATATAATTAAAATTAAATAATTATTTTTAAATAAAAAAATTAATATTTTAAATTGTTATATCACATTCTTAGCATAGTCCTTCAAAAAATTAATTTAAATTTTTAATTTATATAAAAATTCTTAGTTTATTTTACAAGTTTTATTTTAATTATAAATTTAGACCCATTAATATTTCGATCTAAGTTTCTTCAACAGGTTACGAAAATTCAAGAGTTACCTGTGTTTTGGCTATTCGCCTTGATGGAACGAAAGTCCCACCACTTATAATTGCAAAAAGCAAGAGAGACAAAATATAAAATGTTTCATAAATCTATGTTTTGAAACGGAAAAAGCATGGAGCACTCAAGTGATTATTAGATAATGGGTTGATTTAATTCTGAGGTCTTTTTGTGTGGGATTCGGACAGCACTCATCGGGCCAAAGACATAAAACAATTTCTGGACAAGAGAAAAATTGATCAAATAATGATTCCCACTGGAATTACTTCATACTTACAATCTTTAGATCTTGTCATCAACAAACCATTCAAGGACTTTATTAAGCCAAAACTGATCGACATCGAGAAATGGGTAAATAATTCATGGAATAAAAATATCGCCAATTGTCTTGCCAATTCACTTCGTGAAGGATATTTGGACAAGAATTGTTCCTTCGAAAAAAGTTATATCGCTAAATATGAGAGATTTGGTCTATGTATTTTAGAAGAGAAATACAGTCTGGCGTTCGTGGTTATATGTGTTATGACGACGTCCTAGAAGAGGATGAAATGATGGTGTTAGAGTAAATGTTTCTATTTTGTTAATTTTTGTTGCTCTTGCTTAGCAAATAAACAATTTTGATTGCATAAATCTTAAGGTTTAATCAAATAACGTGTTTCGAACTTTTGGTTTTCCTCACGAAAATAGAACCTACATCGAAAATAAGACATAGTTCGTTTTTTGCATATGAAATTAATATAAGACCGGGTCTTATATTCGCGGAAACATGGCAAATACATTATATAACCTCTCGCTATATATTTCGATCGCTTATCATTTTTATTTGGGTTAGAAATCACATAAAAATAACAAAATGAAAATGAAGAATATTTAAACTCAGAGTCTATAGATAGCATACATCTGACGACCTATAATAATTTTTCATAGAGATCACAGAGAGTCAAGATCCATATTTTACGCACAAATGACCTAGGTTTTCATAGAAATCTCTAATTCACATTAAAAACACTCATTTATATGAAATAAAGTCATAAACCAGATTAGAGAATGTAAGTATTTCATTCATGATAAAGAAAATACACTGATATAGCCAAAAATATTGAGGAATTTTCGTAGTTAAAAGTAAGAAAATCATCTGATGATGAATCCCAAACAAATTTTCCAGCGCAAGTTACCTCTTGGCTGGTTTTGCAACCCAAAATAGCATGGACCACAATTTTGTATCGTTCAACAGAAAATGACTTGATATCATTTTTTATTTCATCACAGAGGACCTAAAATTAATGAATATGAAATCAGTGAAAAATAATTATTTGAAAACCTTAACATGATATAGAACAGGAGTACGCAAACTATCTGCCACAAGAAAATTACAAGTGTTGCCATGAAATTTTTAATTCGACTTTTTTTGATTAATAAAAAATATTTATTTCAAAATTTGTCATGAAGTAACATGATATAAAAATAACAGTTTATTTCATCAAATCTTAAAACAGACTGTATTTTAATTTTTCTTTTAAAATTCGCCTTGGCATGTTTTTTTAATATTTTGTGTGTCGTGAGCTATAAGGTTTGCGAACTACTGATATAGATCAATGATTGTCAATCTTTGAGGTTCAGCGTACGACTACAAAATAAATAAATGAAGAATATTAATCTTCGTTTTAAATTGTGAGCATTTATCTTTTTAGCCATATAATAAAGACCGGTAGCTCCGGACTACATATTTAAAAGTAATTTGTTCCTATACTCTAATAAAATTTAAAAAATTTTTCGTAAATATTAAGAAATTGTTATGTAAACAGACTGAGGTATTTTAAAATCTGATATGTAAATATTTGTGAGTCGACACAGGCTCCGTCGACGTATTCATTAAAACTAAGTACTCTTTGCGAATCATAAACGTAACATGAACGCAGAGTAAAAATATTTATCGCTAACGAAAAGTTTTCAAAATAATTATTAATTCTTTAATTTTTGATTTAAACGTTTTATTTAATTGTATAAAAAAGAATTTATTTATAAATAATTACGTATTTATATAATTATTATGATTGAATTGAAATAAATTACTTAAATTTAATGAAAATGTACTATCACTAATTTTACATATTGTTACAATTTCATGTAAAAATATATTGAAATTATTATTAGTCTTTTTTACATTGTTTTGTTATAAAAACAACTTTTAAAAGTTCTTTAAATATTTGGGATATAGCACAATTACAATATAGTTATCACGTAACTTTACTTTACTCATACCACTTCCATATTAAATCTGCTAAAAGCAGATTAATGCGCACAATGCCGTAGATGTACAAATCTTTTACATGTAGTCAAATCTACGGGGCAAAGAAAAAATTTCAATTCATCAACTGATAAATGAGCACACAATTTTAACGTAGTTGCGCTTTAATATGTTTTCTTTCTAACCACAAAAATGTCGAGTGTACATAACAAACAAATTGTCTGTTTATAGCAGATTCAATTTGGAAATGGTGTATTACAACCACACAATGTTTAAATAATTTTGAATTCTTATTTCAGCTTTTTGTATCAAATTCTAATTATAAAACAACAATCGGATTATTTTTGGCAACATTTTTTACAATAATAATTCGTGTATATTTTAAGGATTCAATATTGAAGAGTATTTAAAGCCATTGATGCATATCTTTACCTACATAATTTATTGGTTAATTATTTAAAATTGAAAATAAAAATAATTTCCCTCTAAATGGTTAAACTGTAAAACAATAATATACCTGTGTGATAAGAGCAGCCTTTCTAGAATCATACTGCACAAACGCCACTTTATTATGGATCAGTGTTTTGAGACTTGAGTTAATTTCTTTTAAAGGAAGCTTTTTGGTTGGTTCCAAACGATATGTGGGCTCATACTTAACAATGTCTTGAAAATCTTAATTCAAAATATTTCGAAAAACATAAAATTTTTCTTATTCTATTTTTAATATTAGGAGATTAATATTACATTAAACTAGCGGATAACCTCAAGTACTATAGTCATTTAAAAACCTGTGAATATAATTTTCAACAATATTGTCACTTGAAATAATAGTCATTTGTAGTTTTAAAAAACTGTCATAAAGAGATTATTAATAATGATGAAATCTGTATTTCAAAAAGTTCAAGAGATTTATTTTATTTTTTGATGAATAACTGAATTTATTAATTCCATATTTAATAAAAAACTTTAAATAGTATGGTCATATCAAAATGATTTTACTATACTATTTAATAATATAGCAGTAGATAGTTAGTAGCACACTGTGCCCACACAACATTGCGTAATAAGTAGAGGGGTTTGAGAGATTAAATTAAGTAATTACGCAATTAATCACAGTGTGTCTTGATTACATAATTATGTAATCAATATAGTTAATTTTTGTGTGCTCACATTGTTTTTTGATGAATTTTTTTTCGAATTTAAAGCGCAATTTTTTGTGTATTTCTTTTGAAATTCAAAATTTTAGTACATTTTTTGAATAAATTATTTTTCATCCACAGACATTTTTTCAATCACACTATAGTCAGGGGGTATTTTTGACTCTCGATAAAAAAAACTAAAATAATATTGGCTTGAATCGCCTAACGATAAAAAAGCATAAAATTAAAATTGGCTCAAATCGCCTAAGATGGTCACACTATAGTCAAGGATATTTTTAACTCGTAATAAAAAACAATGCAATATTTGGTCTTAATACTTTCTATAGGTAAATATAGGCATAAAATAAAAATGCCTTGAATCGCCTACCAATAAAAAATTGTCAGGGGTATTTTATAGGCTTGTTAAAAAAAACACTTGAAATATTTGTTCACACAATTTTCATATGCAAATTTAGGCGCTAGATAAAAATAAGTTTAATACCTAAAGTAAATTAAGGTAAATTAAAGTACATTAGGATACATTAGAGTATATTAAAGTAAATTAAGGTAAATTAAAGGGTCTAAAGTAAATTAAAGTACATAAGAGTAAATTAAAGTAAATTAAGTTAAATTAATGTAAATTAAGGTAAATAAATGTAAATTAAAGTACATTAGAATACATGTAAGTATATCAGAGTAAATTAAGGTTCCTTAAGTAAATTAAAATGCATTAAAGTACATTAAGGTAAATTAAAATAAATTAAAGGGATACCCTTAAAATAAAATTCATCTCTAGACCAATCATTTCCCTTTAAACGACAATATCCAAACTATATTTATTATTTTCATAAAAATCACCGACATATCGATATTCAATCGATTAACTTTCTTAAAATCGCCTTTAAATAAAATTCATCTAGTGACCAATCATTTCCCCTTAAAAGATCATAAATTCTCTTCTTAACCAATCATTTCTCTTTAAATGACAATATTTCCACTCTTTAAAAAGATTTACACACATATTGATATTTATCTGAACAAATGCCCTAAAAATATTATAAATTCCTTCTCTATATTCTCCATTTAGAAAATATTTACCCTTTGAACACAGATATTCAACCAACTCAACCCCATTAAAAATGACAACAAACTTGTTCTTAATCGATTATTTCCCCATAAAATATCATAAAATTTCCTCTTAACCAATCATTTCCCTTGAAATGACATTTCCCCCCACTGCACCAACAATATACATATTTTTTTTGTAAAAACCTACATGGTAAAATTTCTTTAGAAATCTATATTTAACTTAATAAGATCCTTAAAAATCCATCATTCGGATCATATTTACTATATGTATTCAACCAATCAAATTCACTTAAAATTATCATAAAAATCTGAATTTTACTAATAAAAATAAATTTTCTTTAAAGTATTACAAAATTGTTATCGATACCCAACATTTTCCGTCGAAAATCACAACAATTTGATTCTGGCAACAAATTCTATCAAATAAAAAATTCATCGAAAATGACTAAAATAGAATAAAGTCTGTTTCCCACATAAATTAAATTTCACTAAATTATCGTAAAATCATAAAATATATATCATGTTGCTCAAATAATTAAAATATCAGTAAATCAAGTATAAATTCAATAAAAATTACCAGTCAACCCATAGATATAATTCAACGATTTTCCTATGAATACTGATAACCACACTGAGCATCCTCTTAAAAATCTCTAAATTATACTACTTTTGTGATTGATATCCACGAAATCAATAAAATGGAAAATGAAAGTAATTAATTGACAACCTTTTTTTACTGTAAAATCAATTAAAATTATAGGTTTCACTAAAATATTTTTAAAAATCAACTGATTTAATCAAATTTTTAAATAGATCATAAAATTATAATTAAAATATCATTTACTATTGAAAATCTATCATTCAAATTGGAATCTAATTGTTAAATAATTATCATAAATATATGTTTCATAAACATTTTGTTCCTAAAATAAACTTTTATTTAAAATAATCCTAAAATCAAGTTAAATCTAATAAACTATCGAGAAATTAACGGTTTCTCAAATTATAGATTTACCCTTGTTAGAAGCTATAACATTTAATTCTTCAGTCATCAAAATAAATTACTAAGACTATTAAATCCAAATTATATTTCATAAAATCTGATTATATAAACAAATATTCTTGGGACATTTTCTAAATTTTAATTTCAACCAAATATCAACATACCATTGCATTCATACTTGAATTTCAATTTTATTAAAAATTATTTTATTTTAAAATTTCAATTATCATTTCAATTTTAATATCTTAAAATAATTTAAGTTTCAATTAAAACTTTACAAATTTTAATCGTGAACTAATTTAATTTAGTATTTTAATTTTAACTCCTCACATCCCCCTTTTTTAAAATGTTTGATCTTCTCAACATTTCTGACTACCATCTTCCCATTTTGATCCTTAAGTAAGTAGCTCCGTTCATGTATTTTCTTTATCACTTTGTACGGCCCTTCCCACCTTGCATCGTCTTTATTTCGAATTTCTTGTTTGATCAAGACCACATCTTCCATTTCAAAATTTCTCACTGTTTTGCTTATTTTGGTTTAGTGTTTTATCCTCTATTCTCTTTTCCATATCTTCTCTATTTATTTCTTTATTCGAGTACCATTTCATTCTGTCGATCTTCCTCCCAAATATAATCTCTGCTGGGCTTACTCCCGTTGTTTTTTGAACTGTTGCATTTAACGTATATTCTATTTCTGGCACTATATCAGCCCAGTTTTTCCTTCCTCCTTCATTCAATGACGCGTTAATATACTCTCTGATTGTTCTGAATTGTCTTTCAATAATACCATTCGTGTTATGGTGATATGGGCTTGAGAAAATTAATTCAATGCCAGCTGTCTTTGCTAGTTCTTTTATGCTTCTTGCTTCAAAGTTCTTCCCACAATCTACATGAAGTTCTTTTGGCGCTCCAAACTTTAATATCCATTTATTTAATAACGTCTCACTAATTGTTCTTTCGTCTTGCTTGTTTATGGCCGTTAATGAGATGTATTTACTATAGTGGTCAATGATTCCGCAAATATATTTCTTTTTGTTGAACGTTTCTTTCAATGGCCCACATATATCCATATATATCTTCTCGAATGGTTCTGTACTCTTTATTGTTTGAGTTTCCTCCTTTGTCTTGGTTGTTATCGTTTTCATTTTCTGACATCTTTCGCAGTTCTCAATTACCTTTTTTACTTCCGTTGCTAGATTTTCCATGTCGCAGTTGTTCTGGATATATTTTGTTACTTTCTGTGCACCTGCATGGCACAGCAATACGTGTACTTCTTTTATCATCCTCTGTCTATTATCTGACGGTATCCATATTTTACCTTGTTTAGTTAGTACCGTGTTGTTTTCCATTATGAACTTACAATCTTTATTTTCTAACTTATTCTTTATTTCTTGGACCTCCATATTGTCATTTTGCCACTTGTTATATCCGCCTTCTGCTGTTACTGTTAATATTCTGGTTTTAATTTTGCCGGTTTTTGCGTCTTCGTGTTCCATCATACACTGTACACATGTTCCGCATGTTTCCTGGATAGCATATCCGCGTTTGTATGGCTTGTTCCTTTCCTGTATTCCATTTTAATATCCAGACTGCTTAAATAGTTGATCCATGTCTGGAATTGAGCCGTTATTGGTTTCTTCGTTGTTACCATAAACGTAATAGCTTTATGGTCCGTTCTCAGTACGAATCTCTTACCATATAAGTAGTGGTTGAAATGTTTACAAAAATAGTATATTGCCAATAATTCTTTTCTGGTAATGCAGTATCCTTTTTCGTGGCTGCTCATCGCATGTGAACCATATGCGATGACATGTTCATGTCCTTTTTCATCCTTTTGCGAAAGAACTGCTCCAATAGTATCGAAGCTCGCGTCTGTGTCTAATATAAATTCTTTTCTGAAATCTGGAAATACCAATACTGGGCGGTTATCAATGCTTCTTTCATTTCCCCGAAAGCCTTTTCACACATCTCTGTCCATCTTATTTTCTCATTGTTTTTTCCGCATATACTTTCTAGTGCTCTTGCCTTCTTTGCATAGTCTTTTATGAACCGTCGATAATAGTTACAGATACCCAGAAAGCTCCTCAGATTCTTCACACATTTTGGTTTTTGAAATGATTGTATTGCTTCTATTTTAGTATTATCTGTTTGTATGCCGTCTTTATTTATTATGTGTCCCAGAAACTTCACTTCTTTTCTAAATATTTGACATTTTTCGGGTTCAATCTTAGTCCTGCTGTTGCGATCTTCCCTAGGACTTTTCCAAATATGTTATAATGGTCTTCTTCTGTCTTTGTGAATATTAGGATGTCGTCTAAATATACCATCACTCCATCTTTCCACAAGTCTTTCAATACTTTCGTCATTAATTCTTGAAATGTTCCTGGTGCCGCTGCAATACCGAACGGCATCCTGTTAAAACAGAACTGTCCTTCTTTTGTTGAGAATGCTGTTTTCTCTTGAGATTCTTTATCTAACTTCACTTGGTAATAAGCATTTCCCAAGTCGATTGAGCTAAAATATCTGGATCCGTGTAGGATGTCTAAAATTTCATCTACATTTGGCATTGGAAATGCTTGTCTTTCTGTTATCTTGTTTAATTGTCTGAAGTCTAGACAAAGCCTGATGTCTTTTTTCTCTTTCTTCCATACACAAACTAAAGGTGTGTTCCACGGTGAATTGCACTTCCTAATTATTCCGTTGTTTTCTAGATTTTTTATTGCTTCCTCAATCTTGTCTTCCAAATTTATTGGCTGACGTCTCGGTTTAATCATTATTGGCTCTCCTTTCGTGATGATCTTATGTTTTATCAGATTGGTACACCCAATGTCCCATTTATCTGCCATAAAAACATTCTTGTTTGCCTGAAATATTTCTAGCAGTCTCTTATTTCCGGTAACTTTTAAAACGTCGATGGCATGACGTAATCTTTCTTCATCTGTTATAATCCGCCCAAATCTAGCTTCTATTTCGCAAATGAAATCACTACGTTTTTCATGTTCTTCTAGTATACATTTCAATTCTATACCAAATAACCTTTGTAGTTCTACTCCTCCAATAATTTCTGGTATTAAATTCTTTACTATAATGAATGTTACATTTCTTTCCATACTGCCCATTTTAACATTGATGTTTAGTTTACCCATAGTTTCTAATCTACTGTTGTTTGCACATCTTAGCGATTCCCTTGTTTCTAATATTTCGATATTTTCTAATCGATCAATTACAGATTTAGCCATCACATTAATTCGCGCTCCTGTATCCAATAAACAATCTACTTTCCGCCCTTGGATATCCAGTGTTGTACTCGGTCTACCTTGCATTATATTATATGTTATTACTGGACTTTTTTGTTCTTCTACTGACAAAATATTCTGCTCTCTAGTATCTTCTACAATTTCATTAATACACACGTCTCCATTTTTCTTTAGGAATTTGTAAATTTTCTCTATCGTTCTTTCCTCGTGTTTTACTACTTCATTTACTTTACACTCCTCTTTAAATTTTTTCTGACTTTCCTTATCATTCGACTTTTTAATTTCTACACTACTATTATTATTAATATCACGTTCAAAAACACTACAATCTTTATCAATCATACAATCATCATCCATACTTAAATTACACATACCGTTAGCATTCATTCTTTGGTTGAAATCAATCTTACTTAGTAAATTGCTCCGATCAATGTCCCGTTTGACGGAGCGTGCTCGTTTGGTCATTCTCCCTGTTATACTCGTCTGGCTGGCTTGACTGTTTTGTATTCATCATCTCATCATCAGACTCGATAGCTGCAATATCTTTTCTGTTATATTGTTGGTTTCCCCATTGTCTTTGATGTACGTTCCTTGGTTGATACATATCTTCCCTTTGTTGATAGGTATTTCTTTGAATTCTTCCTCCTGACATCTTCCTTTGGTCTCGATCTCTTCCTTGATTTCGTCTTTCCATATTTGTGTAGCACTCTCTTTCTTTGTGTCCTCGTGCATTGCATCTATGACATTTGATTGTTGGGCATTCTCTTCGTATGTGACCTTCAACACCACATGCATAACATTGAAATCTTCTTTTTATATTACATTCTCTGCTACTGTGTCCCGGTTTTTGACACGTCCAGCATTCTATCACTTTAACTCTTGTCTCTGGTTTCCATTCGTTGATTTCTCTCTTCGTGGCTCCAACTTGTACTACATCTCTATAAGTTCTTCCCCAGTTGTAGGTCGTATTGATCTCACCGTGTTTACTTGTTCAATAACCTTGTTAACTTTTTCTATCTTCTTTATAGTTTCTTTAATTTGTTCCGCCGTTTTGAGATCTTTCATTTCGATTTCTTTCCTGACTTCTTTATCTCTTACACAATGTGTCAATAAACATTTCTGAATTTCTTCCTCATTCCAAGTGTGTGAGGCCAATTTTTTAGTCATTTTGATATTTTCTCTATAAATATTTCCGCCGAATCGTTACCTTGCTCGTAGTTCAAGGCTTCTCTTAAGTCATCAATCAATGACGTTGGTCGATGAAAAGCTGCTCTTAATTTCTGTTCAACGGTTTTACCTTCTGCGGCTTCATATTCTTCAATCAAAGTCCTGTCCAAAAGTGTAATAACTAGTACCATTTGTGTCTTCACTGGTGTCTTCGTTATTTCAAAGAACCTCTGACATTCTTTGATAAATAATTCGAGGTCATCTCCTCTGTGGAATTTTTCTGGAAGTAATCTTCCAATAAGCAGATCCGTTGGAATGGTCGCCATGTTAGAAGCTATAACATTTAATTCTTCAGTCATCAAAATAAATTACTAAGACTATTAAATCCAAATTATATTTCATAAAATCTGATTATATAAACAAATATTCTTGGGACATTTTCTAAATTTTAATTTCAACCAAATATCAACATACCATTGCATTCATACTTGAATTTCAATTTTATTAAAAATTATTTTATTTTAAAATTTCAATTATCATTTCAATTTTAATATCTTAAAATAATTTAAGTTTCAATTAAAACTTTACAAATTTTAATCGTGAACTAATTTAATTTAGTATTTTAATTTTAACTCCTCACAACCCTCATTTCTTCAATAATTTTATTAAAAACATAATGAAACCATAAATCCATTAAAATTCAACAGAAAACATAAAATTCACAAAGATGATTAAAATTTACTAAAATAAATACCTCGTAAAACTAGATATTATTAAAATTATCATAAAATTCCCCTAAAAGCACAAATGGATTTACATAGACTAAAATTATTTTAATTTTCTCGAGTACAACCTAATCTATTAAAAGGTGTAATTAAATTTATTAAAAGTTAATTAAATTTTCATTGAAAATGGCAAGTCAATAATAAGTCAACAAATGGAATTTTAATTAGTAGAGATTGTATTCTATAAAGAAAATTTTCAGTGAAAAGTAATATTGGTGGGAGAGTACATTAAGTGATTAAAATCGTTGAAATTACTGAAAAAAGTGGGATAGCTAAAGATATCTACTAAATAGATGAAATATCAATTGGTATTTTAAAATCTTACAATATACTTTGAATGGAGAAAATATACATCGAAGAGGAAAATAATCATTAAAGTGAGAACATATTTTTATGCTTTTTAATCAAAGAAATATTTTTTATGCTTTTAATCGATAAAATATTTCTATGATTTTTTATTGATAGACGATTCAAGCCAATTTTTATCTTAGGCTTTTTATCAAGAATCAAAAAATACCCCCTTGAAAAATTTTGTGGATGAAAAAAAAATATTTCAAACAATTTTAATTCAAAAAAATGTGCAAAAATTTTGAATTTAAAAAAAAATCCGTCGAAAAAAATTCGAAAAATAATTTCAAAATAAAATTGTGCGTACACAAAATAAATTATCTTGATTACAATTTAATTTATTTTGGCTAAGGAAAAAATTCAAAAAAAGAATATAAAAAGAAAATTAGCTGGGAATATTGTCATTTAAAGAGAAATGATTGGTTAAGAGAGAATTTATGATAATTTTAAAGGTAATTTTATTGGTCAAGAGAGGAATCTTATTATAATGGGATTTCAAGAAAATTATTCGGTTGAATATCGATATAAGTCGGTGATATTTTATGAAAATAATGAATATAGCTGGGATTAATGTCATTTAAAGAGAAATCATTGGTTGAGAGTAAATTTTATTTTATTTTAGGGGGGAATGATTGGCTAAGAAGGGAATTTATGATCTTTTAAGGGGAAAGAACGGGTTTGTTGAAATTTTTAAGAGGTTGTGTCAGTTGGATTTTGTTATTTTAAAGGGAAATGATTGATCAAGAGATGAATTTTATTTTAAGGGTGTCTCTAGAAATTTATTTGGTTCAATAACGAAATAAGTCGGTGATTTTTATCAAAAATAATGAATATAGCTGGGATTATTGTCATTTAAAGAGAAATGATTGGTTGAGAGTAAGGGTTATCAAAATATATCAGTAAGATTTTATTTAATTTTAATGATATTATTGGAATCTGAATAAAATATACTATACGTGTTCGGTTCTAAGAAAATGTTTGATTCATGTAATTATTTGTATTCAAGTATTTATTTGATTTTATTATTTGTAATTTAATTAAAAATTAAAATTGACTAATATTTAAAAAATTTATGTTACCCATTACTTATGTTGTTATTGACAATTTCTGAATTATTTAAATATATATATGATTATTTCTACGAATGAAGAGAAATTGTACAATTAATTTTCATTCAACAAGTACCTAGAACTATTACCTAACAAACTTATATAATTTTAAAAATTTTAAAAATTTTAAAAATTATTTTACAACTTAGTTAATTTAATTAATTTTTTTTTAATTATAAGTTCTATTTTCTTTACAATTTGGTACTATGTTGAAACTTTTTTTAAAATTTTTATTCAAAGTAGTAACAAATTTTATTAAAGATCTATCAAAACTTGTCAAAAATTATATAAAACTTTAGTAATTTTAATAAGTATTTTAAAATTTCTTCAAAGTAATAACATTATTTACAAATTAAGCAGTTTTATTTAAAATTTAACAACTTAAAATATTTCTCACAACTTTAATCAAATTCTAATCACATGATAATCATAATTTAAGGATAAGTCTTATTTTTACAAAAACAAATATTATACAACAATTAAACATACATATTTGGATTTTTAGTAGATTTTATCGGTATCTATCAGTACCTGTTCCGTGTAGTTTTTTTAAGCTTTGTTAGAAATTCAACTTATTTAGTGGTTTGTCGAAAATCATTTAATTTCTATTAATGTGGCTGATGATAATTATTTTATCTATTAACTTTATTCAATGATGTTTAGAAACTTAAAAGTCTAATAATTTTCAATAAATATATGAAAATTTATTTCAAGTACTGTGAAAGTAATATATATTTTGTGAAATTAATTTAAGAATATTTTTTTAATCAAGTTTCTCTTTACTATAAATTACAACCTTTTATACTTACTAATTAATTTATCATTCAGTAAACAACAAGAGTTGGAATGTATAGAAAATGTGTAAAAATAAATTTAAGTATTTTTTGAGCTGTTAGCAATTAATTTATTTAGGGGCATGTGAAAATTAAATGAAAGGTTTACATTCATTTTTAAAAATAACTTTTGATAATTGTTCATTGTTGGATGCAATTAAAAATATTACAAAAATAGTAGAAAAATTTTAAAGTTTTTAAACAAATCTATTAAGATTTACAAAATAATTTCAATAAATCAGATACAAGACTGTAAAGCAGTAAATTTTTATTCAGAGAAAATATAACAGTTAGTTGGGCTTCAATGATTAATAGTTTCTTGATAGCAACCAGGTAACTAAGCAACCAAGCAATTTGGAGACATCAAGAATCGATAAAAGAGTGAAGTTAATAAAATTTTTAATTGCAATTGTATTTCTTTTGATTATTCAAATTTTTATGTGATTTTATTTAAAGATCTCTTGGTCAGTAAACAATTTTTGATATTGATTTGTTCATTAACTAGTTATTGATAACATATTGTGAGTGTGTGAATAACCAAGTATTTTAAGGGGAAATGATTGAGAGAAAACTTAATTTTTTAATTGAGTTAAGTTGGTTGAATATCGGTGTTCAAAGGGTAAATATTATTTAAATAGGGAATTTTAATGAATAAGTAAATTACTCAATGTCTAGTATGTATATAGTGAGTTGTACAGTACTCAGTGATCTGTATACAGTACCTAGTGATTGTTGTTAAGTTATTAATGAATTGTTCAGTGTGTATGGGTTATCAGTGTTCAGAAGTTGATACCAAGTAAGTTAACTTTTTATGTTTTCTGAATTTATTATTATTTTTATTATTATTATTTATTATTTATTATTATTATTATCTTATTATTATTATTATTTATTATTATTATTTTATTATTATTTTTTTTTATTAAGGATGGGTTGCTGCAGAGTGGAGGAGATGGTTTGCTCTTGCGAATGACCACTATCTACCTTAGGCATTACTATGTAACACTGAAACTAAAAATTCTCATTTAATAAAATTCTTTGAAAAAGGTTTTTGAAAAATTTCTTTGAAAATTTGATCGTTATGAACATGTATAAAAAAGTCATTGTAAAATTTATACTAAAAAATATGATTGTAAGATTGCATTAAAAATTTTTTCAATATAAAAATTTCATTGTAAAATTATCCTGAAAATTTCATTTTTAAAAATTATATATAAAAAATTCATCGATAAAATTATACTAAAAATTCTATTTAAAAATTATACTAAAAAATTTCATTGTACGATTACATTAAAAACTTTATCAATTAAAAACATGTATAAAAATTTCATTGTAAAATTATACTAAAAATTTCATCTTTAAAAATCATATATAAAAAATTTATCGATAAAATTACATCGACAAACTTACATTTTGACCTTCTATTTACTTATAAAAAATTCATACCTTATGTAATTTGCTTACTATAACTGCTTTTAAAATTTTCAGCTTTTAAAATTACCCTATGTAACTTAACTGTTGACCCTCTATTTAATTTTAAAAAATTCTTACCTAACTTACCATACTTTACTCTAGGCACATTAATTTACTTAAATTTATTCTAACGTACTTTAAGTAACTCTGATGTACCTTAATTTACTTTATGAACCTTAATTTACTTAAATGTACCCTCATGTACTTAAATTAACTTTCGACCCTTTAATTTATTTTAATTTACCTTAATGTACTTTAATGTATTTTAATTTACTTAAGGAACCTTAATTTACTCTGATATACTTAAATGTATTCTAATGTACTTTAATTTACATTAATTTACCTTAATTTAACTTAATTTACTTTAATTTACTCTTATTTACTTTAATTTACTTTAGATCCTTTAATTTACCTTAATTTACTTTAATATACTCTAATGCAGCGTTTCCCAAAGTTTTTTCACCGCGGCACCCTTTTTGATTTCAAATTTTTGACGGAACCCTTATATACTAATATATTCGAATTTTAATTTTAAATATTAATATGAGCTATATATTATTATAGAAAATTATAGTATTTATTAAAACAAAAAAACAATAATACAAAAAATTAAATTAATAAATTCATTTGATTGTTGATCAATCACATATCAAAAATAAAATAAACTTATCAATGAGTAAGTTATTAGTGTGGACAGTGTTGTTGCTTCTTTTCCTGGCAAATCCTGCTTATATTTGGTGTTATTGCTGATAGTTGTATGCGCATGTCTGCCGAACAATTTAATCTATTGCGATATTTCCTTTTCGTCGAAGTATAATAAGAAAATCCAGTTTCGCACAAATATGTAGTAGAAAATGGTAAAAGCACCCGTATTGCACGTTCGGCCAAAACTTTATGTTCCGAAATTAGATTTCCCCAAAATGTTGTCAGATGGACAGTGTTGAAATTGTATTTTAATTGTTCGTCGGAGTTTATTTCAATCAAGTTCTCATATTCCGAGATTGATAAACAATCAGGTTTTTCTTTAATAATAAAAGGATTTTCAACCCACATGAGATCATTATTGGAAGCAGGAAAATATTTTTGAAGGTTATCATATAATTCACGTAAATGTTTTACAATATCAATACGTATATCTTCATTAAGAAGACAATCATTTTCAATTATAAATCAGAAAGTGTTGAAAAACAACTGACATTGTTGTTTTCAACGCAATTTATCCAAAACTCTA
Organism: Schmidtea mediterranea; assembly: GCA_022537955.1. NCBI lineage: Eukaryota > Metazoa > Platyhelminthes > Tricladida > Dugesiidae > Schmidtea > Schmidtea mediterranea. The sequence goes on from CM039679.1 coordinate 127,352,194, forward strand.
TTTTTCGTGACAATGCCGAAATTTTATATTTAACAGTAAATACTGTTATACTTTTTCCTTGTAGAGAAAGGCTCACTTCATTTAGCTTTGAAAAAATATCAGTAATATATGCAAGTCGCATAAGCCAGCAAGAGTTTGTCAATACAGCAAACCGTTCATGTTTTTGTTCTGATAAAAACATAGAAAGCTCTCGGCGTAATTCAAAAACTCGGGATAATACTTTGCCTCGCGACAACCACCTTACTTCTGAATGTAAAAGAAGAGCGGTGTGTTGACTTCCCATGTCTTCACAAATAATTTTAAAAAGTCTCGACTGCAGTGGTCGCGCTTTAATAAAATTTACAATTTGAACAGCTTCATCCAAAACTGTTTTCATATCAATAGAAATTTTCTTACATACAAGAGCGTGCTTATGAAGGACACAATGACTGCTGCTACAATTTGGTACAATATTTTTAATTCTTGATATAACGCCAGCAGTTTTTCCAACCATTGATTTTGCTCCATCACTACAAACATCAATACATTTTTGCCAATTAATATCATGTTTTTGCATAAAATTGTTAATACTGTTGAAAATTTCTTCGCCAGTAGTGTTTGTTTCTAAGAAATTGCATAAAAGTAAATCTTCTTCTATTGTCTTACCAAAATTATATCGTACAAAAACAAGCAAAACGGCGAGCCCTGCTACGTCAGTTGATTCATCCAGTTGTAGTGAATAAGCGTCACATATATGCAGGCGAGAAATAAGCTCTTTCTCAATATCATCTGCAAGATCTTGAATACGGCGGGCAACTGTATTGTTTGATAATGGAACCATATCAATCTTTTCAACAGATTTTTCATCATCAAACATGCACAATACAATATCTTTCACACAGGGCATAATAAGTGTTTCTGCTATGGTGTGTGGTTTACCAGCGAGCGCTATTCGGTAGCTTACTTTGTACGAAGCTTCATTTGCTTTTTGGTTGTTTGTTTTTACAATTTTCACCATGGATAACTTGGTATTTTGCAATTCCTCAAGTTTTCGTTTAAAAAAATCTAATGGTTTGTTTGTATGGTCGGGATGATTAGTTGCCAGATGTCTTTTAAGTTTAGTTGGTGCAAGAGAAGCGTTCGACAATATTTTATTGCAAATGACACACTGCGCTTTGGGTGTGTCTTCATTTCCTATACTTGTAAATCCATACGACAAATAACTGATGTCATATTTTCGTTTTTTTATACACAAGATTGAATCATTTCTTGGTCTTTTTAATTGAGAATGATCACTTTTTGTAGAAGTGGTAGGCTGCTGTTCTTCAGAAATATCTTCGGCAGTCTTTTCAGCAGTAGGTGCACTTATTGAACTGTTTTTCTTTTTCAAAGTCCCTTCTTTTAACCAACGATCCATAATCACAAAAATTTGGGATAACTATATTCACAAAATTTATCGATAATCAAAAAATACTCATACGATTATTTTCAAAATTTGAAAAAATTACTTACCTTTTTATCAAATATTATTAAATGAAATTTTAAATTCGTAATTTTAATGCGTATTTTAAAACAATATAATTAAAAACTGTGGTTTCCCTTTTTTTTATTGACTTAAAAATCTAAAACGGGAATAAAAACATTGTTTGCACAATGTAAATGTTGCCAGATCTAGGTTTTATAACAATACTTTGTACTGATGATGCTGAATGAAATGGAATTGGGACATATAAAATAGAATGGATATATGTTTTTTGAGGCAATATCAAATGGAATCGAAAAAGAATTTTAAATTGGATTCGTATGGAATCGAAAATTATTTATAAAGATTTTTTGGAAATATATTTACAAAAAGTTCGCGGAACCCTAGCGTTCCGCGGAACCCACTTTGGGAAACGCTGCTCTAATGTATCCTAATGTACTTTAATTTACCTTAATTTACTTTAGGTATTAAACTTATTTTTATTTAGCGCCTAAATTTGCATATGAAAATTGTGTGAACAAATATTTCAAGTGTTTTTTTTAACAAGTCTATAAAATACCCCTGACAATTTTTTATTGGTAGGCGATTCAAGGCATTTTTATTTTATGCCTATATTTACCTATAGAAAGTATTAAGACCAAATATTGCATTGTTTTTTATTACGAGTTAAAAATATCCTTGACTATAGTGTGACCATCTTAGGCGATTTGAGCCAATTTTAATTTTATGCTTTTTTATCGTTAGGCGATTCAAGCCAATATTATTTAAGTTTTTTTTATCGAGAGTCAAAAATACCCCCTGACTATAGTGTGATTGAAAAAATGTTTGTGGATGAAAAATAATTTATTCAAAAAATGTACTAAAAATTTGAATTTCAAAAAAAATACACAAAAAATCGCGCCAAAAATTCGAAAAAAAAATTTATCAAAAAAAACTATGTGCATACAAAAATTAATTATAACCTATACCAGTGGTTCCCAACCTTTCTGATGCTGTGACGCCTTGATAACATTTGCCAAGTTGTGGTGACCCCAACAATAAAATTAATTGGGTTGCTCCTCTGTCAATGCATTTTTGCAGCTAACTATTTTGTTCTTGACTTCTAAATATCTGATTTTATTTATATTATATACTTTATAGGCACCATATGTTTTTGCTACAAATATTTACGTCACTAAGTACGTAGGTAATTTCGTAAAAATAGTTGAAGTTGCAAGAATTGAAATGGCTGAAATCATTAAATTATATAGATTCCTGACATCTGTCGAATTAATCATAGCATTGCAATGACTGTGGTCAGAGTAGGAGTATCGCTTAAATTTAAAATGGTAGTAAGAAACCACTGACTAACGTAAACAAATATTTTTCAGGTCTCAGATGACCCTTAGCAAATTGTCACGCGACCCTCGTTGGGGTCTCGACTCACAGGTTGGGAACCGTTGGCCTATACTATCTGAAGATATATGTTATTTTAAAATACTTGTCACTAAATTATTTGTTATATTTAAAATCAATATCTATCAAATTAACTGTTTATAATAGTTTAAATATTTAAAGTTATCTTATGTTTTAATAATTGATTATTGTCACTTTCATGAAATTGTAATATAAAACTTATTAAAAATTTAAATCTTTTAAAAATCATTTGGGTGTAACTCATGATTACGCCAAAAATAAGAATATCCACACAGTTTTGAAAGCAACCAAATCAATAATGTAATGTTTACAGAGATCATGATAACATATGTTAATTCTAAAATTCTGACGATATGATGGATGAGAATCAAAAATAGCAGAAAAATGAATCAGAACCATAGTAGAATGGCTGTTGAGAAATGAATAGCTATTGAAAAACAAATTCGGTGTGTTGATAGAAAAACAGAAACAATAGATGACAAAGCCAAAATGTGGTTTTCAAATTCATTCACAATTACAAAATCAACGACTGTTAAAATCAGAGAATTCGCAGCTCCGGAGTAAGAAAAGGATGAAAGATTTGATGCATTCGAAGACATTGTTTAAGATTTCGTCGTAAATAAAACGATTCAAGATTGAGAAATATTATTATAATATGAGTACTCCTTTGGGAATAAACACCTAACATGTAGCAAGGATGGACAGGGTTTCGAGACTGTTAACCATAAAAAAAAAGGTTGCCTATAGATGAAAATGAGTCAAAATTTGAAAAACGAGATTATACGAAGAAAAGTCAAGGTTTCTGGATATCTCACAACAAAATGAGAGATAGATACAATTTTCTTACAAAAATACTACGGTAAGAAAAGTCAAAAAATCATCAGCGATTCCATAGGGCTTTATTTAGTGGGTGTAGTCAAGACAATTAATTGCAAATTAGAAATGAGTGACGAAGACAAGAGGAAGAAGAATAGATGTACCAGACAACAAAGTAAAAAGGTTGGAGTAAAATACTACATAAATAGATGTGTTAAGGTATACGGAGTATTTGTAACAGTCATAGGCAGCATTGATGTACCAACGCGCAATAGAGCATATCATTTTTATTTTATGTAACTAATTCTTTTATTGCAATATCAAAGTAATTTTTATGCAATTACGTGATAATTTGTCATATTTTTAGTGTCAGGAATTTTTGAAGTATTTTTTTTAACTTTATGGATTTATTCATAATATTTATTGAAACACTTCAACATGTATTATTTCTTCTGATGTTACGCAATAATTTTTTTACAAATATTTCTGTAATTATTTTTTCTACAATTTCTATAAAAAATTCTAATATTGCTAAATTTTTAGCAAAAATGTCTATGGAACAGAAACATTTCTCAAAATATTTTCTACAAAATTTGACTATGAATCCGATTTATTTAAGGTATTCACATATCTTCGGCACATTCTTTTTCAAGTGATAGACTTTAAAAAGGCAGTCCCGAAAATTAGAGAATACCTTAAATAAACCTGATTCATAGTCAAATTTTGTAGAAAATATTATGTCGCTTATAAAAAAATCAGAGATGAAAAATAAAATAAGTCGTTATATTATTTTTCAAAATATTAATAATTTTAACACTTGAATCTAATTTAATTTCAATTGTATTTTTTAATATAGAAATTTTGTGAACCAAGATTGTGTTTGGTTATTTATTTCTCTTTCCTCAATAATCGTTTCGATCAGAATATCCGTCTTTGCGGCATTATTTTCAGCGCAGAATAATGGATAATTTTAACAATGTTAATAGAAATCGTAGATCTTTCATACCATATGTATGTTTATGTTAATTTGGTTTTGTATATTTATTATATTGAAAATTGGTTTGTAATCGTAATGAAAATAAATGAAATGTTTAAACAATATTGGGGTAATAAAAAGGTTCAATTTAGTTAATTTTTTTCCGAAAAATTTACCTAATGGCAATTAAACATGTAAAACTAATAAAAAACATCTATTGTGTCGTAAAGAAACATTTTTATCAGATAATTGAAAAACTTAAAATCTATAAAAATGTTTATTTATAATTAATTTATTATTATAATTATTATAATAAATATTAAGATTTAAACTCACTCAAAGAGCGGGTGCTTGATAACTTTTTCCGAGAGAAAAAACCCATCGTAAACTTTTTTGTTAACTTCCGAGTATTTATCAAGCTTCCAAGTGATACATATCCAGGACTGCTTTGCGATCCGACGGATTCCGAAGTGCTGACTTTACGGAAAACGCTATCTGGCATATTATGAAATAATGTAAATATTGAAATTGTCGGTACTTGATATAGTCAATTAATGGATACATTTAGCTATTGTGTTGATAATAATTAACAGAAACAAATAACAATAACATACTCTCTATTATAAACTCTATCACAAGGCTCCGGCATATCATTAATGGAGGCCGTGAGACCAAACCAATTAAGCATTCAACCGAAATGTAAATTGGTTTGGTTTTCATTGTCTAAAAGTCAATAACAAAACAATGCGGTGATGGCAATGGAACCATTACCTGACGTCGTTATTAAAAATGACAATATTTTGAGACATGCAAAACTTTTAATGTTAATCTTTTAAATACTTCCCAAATTTTCTACAAATAATGTAAAAATTTTGATTGTTATTTAAACCTGAAAACTCACCAACAAAAAAATTTTCTTTTCTACTTTTTTGTCACATATCATTACGGAATTGAGCTAAAATTTTACAATGAATTAATCTTAATCGACAACACAACAATTTTATTTTAATTTGAAATCGATTTGTTTTAATCGGATTATTTTTAATTTATCCAATTTAACTAGAAATCTTTGCTAATTAATAATTAGTATTAATAAAAAATAATTAAATAAAGCAAAATATTCTAGAACATGACCTGGAAAGTTAATAAGTTAAAACCGAAAATTAAAAGAATTGATTATATATTTTATTTCATATATTAATTTTTTTATGTAATTATGTTAAATTTTTGGTACGAATTTTTGAAATTCAAATTTTTATATTTTAATGTAAAATTTTTGTATTTTTTGTGTAATTATTATTTTAAGTTTAATTTTTTTAAGATAAATTTTAAAATTAAGTTTTAACTATAATTTTATCATTGAATTTTTTATATATGATTTTTAAAGATGAAATTTTTAGTATAATTTTATCATTGAATTTTTATATATGATTTTTAAAGATGAAATTTTTAACATCATTTTAAATATATAAATTAAAATATAATTTTATCATTGAATTTTTTCTATTGATTTTAAAAATTGTTCCACACAATCTTTACCTATAAATTCCTTATAAATTGTACTCCCATCAAAATTATTTATTAATAAAAGTCCTGCCGAAATGGGTAAATGTATTTGATGGTGTACGTCGTCCTTTGGCAAAACAGATTCAATATCTGCATATATAACATATGGTGGGGTTACGGTTTTGGACCAGTCAGTGAATTTAATAAACTATTTTTCTGGGAAAGTATATAAAGTTGTCCCTAACTGATTTCTCATACATAATATATCATGCTTGTCCAATGCGTTCTTATCTCTAAATCCGTTCAGACATCTATGACACCATATAGATTGAATTCTTTCTTTTGTGATATTTTTATTTTGACAATTCAATAACCTATTGAGTGATGTTATTCCTACACAATGATAATTTTCTTCTTTATTTAATAGTAATAAATTAATAATTGTTCCTTCTGTAACTTTGGACCTATGAATTATGTTTAAAAACGGATGTTTTAAAACAAAATCGTTTTGTTTTCGGGTTTTTCTGATTTGTCATAACTAAATACATTAATTATTAGTTCTTCGTTATTTGATTCAAATTTTCTAATACCATTTAATTTCATTTAATATCATTTGGGTCATAATTTAATTCATTTAAACATTTATTATAACTATAATTATCTTTTCTATGTCCACTAACAATCTCATCTTTTTTAATTATCGACAATATGCTATAAATAAAACATAAATTATCGCTATTTTTCACATTTATTAAACACGGTTTGCTAGCCAATTGTTTTGGTGTTTTTATGTAACTTCTACCACTATATCTACTGATATTATTTATTTTTATTACTATAAAGTAAATTTCAGTTATTTTTCTACTCCCTAACTCTGTTATTGAAGCAATCTTTTCATTGATCTTTAGTATGCCTTCATCAAAGAATGATTGGGTAAGTGGTCTTGCGCTGTTACTAATGTTATTTAATTTTATCTCGCCATCTTTCTCGAATTCAATTTCTATTCCAAATTGAATTTTCACATATCTTAGTTCCTCTATTGTCTATCTTAACTTGTGAATTAACTCTATAGGAAAAACAATTTCCTTAATGCTTAAGTTGGTAGTATCTATACTAATTATTTTATGAGTACCTAGTAAGTCAATTTGAATTAGCGGTAAATTTCCGCCTATTTGTATATTATTATTATTTTGCCACACTCTCCATCCCATGAATACATTGATCCAATATCTTCCACCGCTTCGTCCGCTTCCATTGATCCATCCCATGAATCCATTGATCCAATATCATTATTTAAATCGTCCCAAATACTATTTATATTACCTGTTATCGATTCATTAATTGGGGTACTTATATTAATTATTGGTGTAATTTGCGTGCTGCTTAATTTTATTCTTTTATTATTTGAATTTAATTTAACATTTAATGTTCGTTTAAAAACGTCTTCTTTTCTATCCAAAAATTGTCGTAAGAGATCTTTATGTTGGGTTAATAAATCGTTATAGGGAATGGGTTGGGTAGTTTTACATACCGGGCATTTAAATGTTCAATATTATAAAAAGTTTTAGCGTAATATGCTTTCATTTTATTGTAACATTTTTCATTATGAACTTTTGATATGCAATATCTTGGGAATAATTTACCTATTAATAAAAATTATTTAATTTTTTTATTAAATTATTTATTAAAATAAATGCACAAGAAATATACTACCAATCAAAATTGATTATTTACAATAAATAAAAATAATTTTGTATGATAAAAAAGCAAGAATGTCTAAAGTATATGAACTACTCCTAGAAGATAATAGTACAGCTGTTATTGGGATGGCATTTAAGCCTCCTTCAATGCTACCTTCAATATAGTATGAAATATTTAAATTTCCCTATTACATATACATTCAAAGTAATATTTATTATAATTTAATTTGATTAATTATTTTTTAGGAAACGGTTAATTTAAAAGCTTATGATTATAATATTATGATTGGAAATATTGAAGAGGAAGATCGAAAAAATATTTCAGATATTCTTCATTTGATGAATAACGATAGGGTATTTAATGAAAAATTTTCATTTATTAATTGTGAAAGCCAATTAAAGGAACAAGTACAGGACAATAAAAAATATAAAATTCGGATAATTATTAAAGGAGTCATGATTAACAAATCTATTATCAAAAATATTTGGAAAATCCAAAATGTTGTTGAATAAATTTTTATCTTTTTTAAAAGTTGATTTTTGTTGAGTTTTATAATTTGTAACTAACAGTAAATTAAAACTTTAACAGTAAACTAAACATATCATTTAAAAAACCAAGAGTTTACCTCGAGTATCTATAATTTTAAAAAAAATATTTTTGATCAGTGATAATTATTGAATAATTCACATAAAAAAATTTGATCTCTTGTATAATAATATCAAGTGATTGGTCTTCGCATATATAAAAAGAATCAATGGGTCTGCCCTTATTTTGATAAAAAATATATATGTTTTAAAAAATAAAAAATCAAGGAGTCGGCCCTTTTGATAAAAAAAGTATATATTATTATAAAAAAATCAAGGGTCTGCCCTTATTTTTGATAAAAAATATATTATATAATAATAAAAAAAAATTAAAACATACATTTTCGTTGATTAATTTAATCGTCCTCTTCACAATCCAAGATTGGTAAATTTCGTTCTAAATCTATAGATATATTAAATTTATTGATAAATTAAAACTAATACTTGATTCGCTATTTACATTCATAGTGTTTATTTTCCCCATTACAATTTACAACTTTCATTTGAATGTAGAGTAATGTATCATTCAAATCCAAGTATTCGGTTTGAGAGGTATTGATGTAAAATTGAATTGATGTCTTTCCTGGATCTGTAATTGAATTCACCGGATAAATATCTTCAAAAGAACCATTTTCAATTACTGCTTGAGGAGATGGCCTATCAAAGATACATAATTCTGATTTTGCGCTAATCATGACTGGAATATAGTTCCGTATCCTTTCATTCTTTTGTTTATATGTTTCTTGCTAATTTTTCGACGCTTAATTGTTTCTCCTTTTTGGTCTTTATTAAATACATCAGAAACTTTGTTAATAACAGAAGACAAGTGTTCCATTACAGCTGGTATAGAATCTTTAATTTCAGATATTACATCGGAGTTTAAAGCAGGTAAGATTTGAACATTATTATTTATGACGTCATTAGCAGTTTTCATACCAAAATTTCCAATACATTTAAGAATAGGTAGTGCAAATCGCCTAATTGTTTTTAACCAACCAGATCCGTACTGTTTACCCATAAAATATGGTAAATCCCCACCATTTTGATGGGTGCTATAAAAGTTTACAATGTCTAGATTACTCATTTATTTTACGGAAATGTAATGTCAAGTAAGTTTTATCTTGTTTACCAAATATATATTTTCCACTGTTATCATGAATATAGATTTCTATATTGTTTATATATGAGGATGATACTGGCAAATATATTGGATTTTTCTCAATGAATTGAACAAGATAGTCTTTTTTAAGGTTTTCTATCCAAACACATTTAAGAAGGGGAACACTTAATTCACCCACAAGAATTGGTTCAATAATATTTGTATAAATCATCATTTGTATATTTCTTTGCATTATAGTTGGTAAACTAGATCCAACAATGATCTTTTCACTTAAGATTCTTCAATTAATCCCAAACTAAGAGCCAACAGCTTACTAAGTTTAACACTAATAACTTCATCTTCCAATTCAATTTTAACAAGTTGACCTTGTTTAATTTCACAAGATTAGAACGGATGGGGATAAGATGTCATTAACTGATCAGTGACTTGTGAAAGTTCAGTAATGAATACATTTTCTTTAAATGTCTTAGTATATTCTACATCATAATAATAAGTTATAGTTAATCGTATAGTATCAAATTTTGATTTCTTATTTGGTAGACCTATCTGATTCAATTCATCATTAAAATCTACTTCTTTTTTTATTAAATCCCAAGCAATTAGCTTCTTCAATACTATCAAATGTTACTTTGAATGGAAAGTATTTACAAGTAATGTTCAAAATTTTATTATCAATATATATCAAATAAAATGTAGAGTTGTGACTAATTGTAGTTTCCTTCAATATAATAAAAATATTCATAACTATTATGCAATGTACTCTTAATATATTTAATATGAGAATTGTTATAAAACGGAAAATTATTGTACATAAAAGTGAATTCAGTTAAAGCAGCTTCCCAATCCCGATCCAAGTAAATCTGATTTGAAAATTCTACATTAAACTTTCCAGCTTCATTATTTAAAAATGTAAGTGGACAACTATTACTGGACAAATTCACGTAAAAATCTTTTTTATTCATTTATTTTTCTAAAATGTAACGATAAATGTGTTTTGGTATCTTTGCTAAATTTAATTAATTTCTCACTATCATCTCGAATATTTATTTCAATGATGTTTATAGTTGAATACGATACTTGAAGGTACATTGGATTCTTCATTTCTAATTGAACAATTTCTCCTTGATCATATTTCCAAATAGATTTTAATAGTGGAACGCTAACATCACCAACATTTATTGGTTCAATAATATTTTGATAAATGAAAATTTCTTGGTGATGATGTAATAATTTTGGAATTTTAGTGCCTAGTTTATTTTTTTCTGTAAAGTTTGAAAATTTTAATCCCAAAAATTTTTCTAAATTTGTGTCAAAAGATATATTTGAAATGTCATCTGCAAGTGTTATTTTGACCAATTCATTATTTTGAATTATCAATTCTTTAAAAGGAGAAGGATTAAATGACAACAAATGACCTTGTAATTCTGATAAAGTGTTTATGAATAAATTATCTTCAAAATATTTTTCAAATTTTGATTTTTTTTCATAACTTATAATTATCCCAAATTGTTCCATAACACCATCATCTGTAAATTTTGGTAATTTTATTCGACAATGATCCTCTTCACAAATGATCGATGTAAATTTTAGTCCAAAACTAAACGCATGTTGACTTGTCCATTTAGATGCAGATGCTGCAGGGACTACAAGAAGAAAGAAGTTGTACATATTTTGTTGGCTGAGCTAAGAAGAGCTTATTATAAGCAGATTTGTGATGATGTAAATTAAATACATTTTGATCTTTTTACGTGTTTATTTTATGTGTTTATGTGTTGAGAAATAGTTTTTTATAAAGTTTTTAATTGGTTGGATTAATATTATTATTATTATTATTTTGTTAACCCTAAATTTCTTTGAAAATTTGATCGCTATCAACACGTATAAAACACTCATTGTAAAATTATACTAAAAATTTCATCTTTAAAAATCATATATAAAAAATTCATCGATAAAATTATAGTTAAAACTCAATTTTAAAATTTATCTTAAAAAAATTTAAATTAAAATAATAATTACATAAAAATACATAAATTTTACATTAAAATATAAAAATTTGAATTTCAAAAAATCGTACATAAAATTTAACTTAATTACATAAAAATTAAAATTCAAAAATTTACATTAAAATATAAAAATTTAATCTTCAAAAAATCGCGCCAAAAATTTATCAAAAAAAATTGTGCGCACACAAAATTAATTATCTTGATTACATAATTACGTAATCAAGATAATCCTAGATTAATTACGCCATTATGTAATTTAATCAGTGATACCCCCCACCCTATTTTATTATGCAATGGTGTGTGTGCACTAAAAGCCACTAACTACCTGCTAATGATAGTAACGACAATCTTGAATCCTTAACATCATCAAATATTAACTTTCTTTCGTTTTTATTGAGTGAAAGGCATCGCTATGAATACTTAAAAATGGTGCCACATGTGTTATGCCTAAATAACGTAGCTCATAGCTCTTATTCTACGGTTAAGGAGATGGAAACATGGATTTCACATTATATGGATTTGAACTAACTTTTCATCTCACCAATATTTATCCGCATTGGTCGGCCAGTCTAGGACCCATTATTAGATTTCATTCCATGCCAAGCCATGAGTGATTTCGTTACAGTAGTTCAAAACAATAATTTCTTAATTAATTCATAATGATCTTTTTAAAAATAAAATAAACTTTAAATGCAACATAAGTTTTTTAAGTAAAACTGAAACAAAAAATACAAAAATAGAAATTATAAAATAATGTTCTAAAATAATAAAATTCAAAAATAAATTTCAATAAAGATTTAAACAAAATAATAGAACAATCAAAAAATATAATTTTAAAATGTAAATTCCTATTAAACTCAAAAATTAAATAATATTAAACATTAAATAGAAATTTAAAATAAATTTTAAAATATCAAATTTTAAATTAAAAAAATTAAATATTCAAAAAATATAAAATATTTTAAAACTGTAAATTTTAATAAAACTTAAAACATGAAAAAATAAACAATAAAATAAAATATATTAAAAAACAAAAAATTTTAAATAAAAAAAATAGAAATTTAAAAAAATTCTTAAACAATAAATTTAAAATAAAATATTTTAAAAATATAATTTCCAATAAAACTCAAAAATTAAAAAATCAAAATAATTGAAATTATTTTAGTGAAACTTAAAAATTTTAAAAATGTAAATTCCAATAAAACTTGAAAATTTTGAAAAAATATAAACAATAAAATAATATTCAAAAAAAAATTTTAAAAAATAGAAATTTTAAAAAATTCTTAAGCAATAAATTTCAAATAAAAAATTTTAAAAATGTAAATTTCAATAAAATTTTAACTAAAATATTTATTATAAAAAATTACAAGTTATAAAATATGCGTTTGAATTCCGTCAAAACAATCTGATCTGTTGCTAGCAAATTTCCTTTGTTGAGAAATTCTAATTTCGCCTGAGCCAAATCCAATCGATGATAAAGATTATTTGCTATCAATTCCGAGCCTATGAGATGTTCACCAATCACATCCGGGAAATTATCTGACAATAATGATTTATCTGAAAGAAAAATGTTATGAATAGCGGCTTTTTCACAAGATATATTGACATCCATGATAACATGACCGATTGTGACTGTCGACCTGATTGTAAAAGCAGGAGTTATCTCATAGATCCATTTATGAGATGAAAATTGATTCAAATTCTTTTCATAAACATTTTTATCAACAAAATTTGTTTCGTGTCCTTCATTAATATCTATAAATTCCGTTTTCTGAATGACAATATCGATTTAGTTAATATTTATTATAACTTTTAATTCTAAGAAATTCTTACGTGATAATTATAATTTTCCAAATATTCCAAATGGATGGCTTTTATGACGTCTTCATAGTTCAAATGAAGATTTGTAACAGGACTAGCGATACTTTTCGTAGCATTAGTTTCAATATTCTAAGACTTTCATTAAAGAAGAGCAAAAGATATTCGAAAATCATTACAAGCTGTGATGATAAAATTTTTGATAAGCCGTCTAAATCGGCATTTAACAATAAAGTACAATGATGAAAAGCGTTGTTTCTTCCAAAACGAGCCGCTGAACCAGATATCTTAAGTTATTAATTCGAATACAGTATTAACAATAAGTCTACTTTTAATGAATTTCCTGTATATATTTCATGACGTTGACCTACGTAACAATTTTTATTCCAATTTTTATTAATTGCATTTACAATAATGTTCATATTCAAATTTCTATTGCAATTATTTTTGCTGGATAGAAAACTGATATTTAAATTTCCAAGATCGTGGTAAACTGTTCCTCCACCAGATGATCTTCGAACAAAATTAAGCTTCTTTTCTTTCAATAAAGGAATATTAATTTCCTTCCATGGATTTTGATGTCGTCCAATTACAACACAAGGATTACTGATCCAAAATAAAATATAATTTATTATTTGAAAATCACTACTTTCGAAAAGTGATGATTCAAATGACAAAGCTCTTAGTATATTATTAGATTTTAATAAAATTAATTTTGTTAACATAAATGATTATTAAAACAGTGTTTCTTATTTTTAAAAGGAATAATAATTCAATTAATTTTCTCAAAAACTTTTATTTAAATTTACAAATTTAAGAAAATAGTTTTATGGGGTAATTTGAAAAATAAAAAATATCATTTTATCTTTTTGTAAAGTTTGGTTCTGAAAAAATAAAAATGTGAGAATAAGGAAACTGTTGGACCAAAACACAATGGCCTTGAAAATTTGTTTTTGAACAAATCAGTAACCACACCAAAATCTTTCAAGAAGATAACTATACTTTAAACATAGAACATAAGCTAATCATCATACAATCTAGCTAAAACACATGTTAGGTTCGTATGTGAGTATTCGACTAACATAGTGTGGGGTTAGTGGTGTTGATGACCTTAACCCCATTACATACAATATTTCGAGCCCGCTAATGGCTACTCGTTGCTAGGCAACGTTGGAACTGTAACCATTGGTCACAGGACCTCCAAAGGTGAGTTCCAATGTCAGAACTGCTAAGGTTTAGCCCTATGTCGGGTTCAGCGGACTGCCGTTAGAAGCCTCTGTCCGTCTTGCATTTAGGTTCCTTTAATATCTCCGCTTTAATTTGCTCGCGTATGTTAATTATTGTAAATGAAAACAAATTATCAAGAACACATTTTTATTTCGTCAATACTTCAATTTTAGTTTATCAATCATTTGCTTCCGCCTTGGGCACGTCGTCGTAAGCGCTCCGTTCTGCCTGGCCTAGCGTGCATGTGCGATCGTTTGTTGGGGTGTTTTGATTGGTCCTGGTCACGATAAGCCAGTTGTGCCGGTGCAAAGACTAAAGGGTATGTCACTGCACTACCCTCTTGGACGATGATAGAGCGACTTCCAAACCTTTTATTTGCGTCCGTTGGGCTTGGTTTAACGATTTCTCATCTTTCCAACCTTGTTGTGCCGCAGTGAGTCTGTGATATACGCTTTTCATTTTTTCTGGATTCGCCCAGGTGGCTTTTATTTCTTGGAGTTTGTGGCTTTGTTGGAGTAGTTGTCGGTGAAGGTGCATATTCTCGTGTCGGAGCTCCTTCAGTTCTCGGTTGTGAATCCTCGTCGCTTCCATTTCTGAATTAAGAGAAATTAGCTAAGTAATCATCGTTGCCATTGTTGATTTAGACACATTAATGGACTTAGTTGCCCCTATCCCGAGTATTTTAGTGGATAACACTTATTTCATCAAATTAGTGACCTATGAGTCTCGCGGCCGTCGTTTTATTTAATTAAATTCGTTGTTCATTACTTGATAATAGAAATTTTCTTCCTCGTGGCGGTTAAGTCCTACGTTGTGGACGACACGTTCTTAAATAGAGTAACTAGGCCTGTTTTGTATTTTATCAAATTAGTATTTATTTCCGTTCATTAACAAATGCAAGTAAACAGTAAAAATGACCAATAATATTTATTTCAAAATACAAGCTTATCCGTTTAAGATCATCTTTGGTCCTCGGAATTGGCGTTACGGTGAACGCGACTGGAGAATGCCCATTGTGGGTGTCGGCTGGCATAAGCATCCTCGTCCTGTTGCCTCGGCCCAAGTCGATTACGTAGAGCTGGTTGGATCAATTTCTCGGGCAGGATCAACTTCTTTGGAGCGGCCATCTGTTGGAGTCTTGGGTCATCTAGTTCAAAGGAGCACCATAATCCGGAGGATATCCGTCGGTACTGGGAATGATCCCACTCGCGATGTCCCGATTTATTTGGGCCAATTGCTGCCTGGCCAGAATCGCCTTCTTGTGGTAATTCTTCTCCATTACTTCCATTTTCATGGCAGTGTACTCAGCTCGCTGAGGGGCTTCCCGTGTCGGGTTCCTGCCCGGTTCCCGCATTATGGCGATGCTAGGTAGCTCAATCTCGTCTGCGCGATCGTTTGGTCGTCGGGGCCAGCTGGCTTTTCCATAAGTAGTAACGACATATCCCTGGTCCCACAATGCCTGTCTGTATCGTACGGCTGAATTGGAGGAAATCTGCAATGTCAATCGGGAGTCGTCGTTCCATCCTCCATGCAGATTTCTGCGGTCTAAATATGCGACATGATTAATCGTGACTTACATCTTAAGAATCCATTTATGAAAAAACAAGGAAATACAGGGTGATCATGAAATAATTTTTTTATCTACGCGGTCTTATGGTGAATATGAATTTAATTGTGTGATAAAATGGGAATCATGAGTATACCCTACCTCGTTGTATCTCTCCGTTCGGCCTATTGGCGTCATTGTTCGATATTTGATCCTGGGTAGGGCCTCTCAATCGCTTTCTAGAGTCGCGTCCACGGTCAGTGTTAGTTAAACGAGAGTTCGACATGATTATCGGTTATGAATTTTGGTAAATTTAATGCTACTTTTATAGTCGAAAATTGTAGTTTTATTATGACGTGGCTGATTAAAACCCCCTCTTTATTTGCGATCAATTGTTGATTACAGATCAATTTAGTTTATTTCTGTTGAATTTTGTTTTCTATGACGTGGAATTCAATGCAATTATAATTTCGTATTTATTAAATGGTCGGGAATATTGACTATTACTCCATGCCAGTTGTTGATTCAATTTTTTACCACCTGTCACTATGTCGTATCAATGATCAGGGCTATGACTAGTCTATAATTGAAGTATTTATACTGTTACCGAGATCGCTTAATTGTTTTCTGTTGACTAAATGAATCAGGATATTTTCACATTTGTCATTAATCAAGGAAATGGATCTAGGTTTCGATCCTAAACTGATTTATCTCCGATCTCCTTCTCTATTCGATGCCAACTAGGAGTGAATTGTTCCCTAGGCTTGTGAAATCTAGTTCACCTCTCTGCCGATGTCTTACTCCCTTCCCAATCCAATCACTTGTATCGGAGTATCCTCAGAGGTACAATCAGTCATTAACGATGCGTCGACGGGTTCCTACGGATGCTACGATTTCCATACCAGTGATCGTGATGTTAGTTTTACTATGAATGAAATTTATCAAGATCTCTCTCGGTCTCCAATAATTCTCAATGGTATACCTGTCCTGGGTATTCGGCTCTACGTCCTCGCCATGAAGAATACTGCCGTACGGTTCCCTCGATGTTCGCCCTTTAGTGATGAATCTTTGGATGATGTCACGTCATTAGATTTTGAATTTTAATTAAATCGAATATTTTGGCTGTTTGATTCTCGTGGTGTCATTCATGGTTCAATTTTATTCATTGAAGTAGGGGAAACCGCACTTACACAGTGTGACTAGTTATGTAGGAATTTAATGACTTGTGTATTGTGTGGCTGTGGGCCAGAAAAATTTCGACATAGAAGAATCTCCTTTTTAAATACATATATTTTCGAATAGATACATATTGCTCATTCATACATTCAGTTACACGACAAAAGGATTCCCACACATACGATCAAGTAGAGCTTACATATACGTTGCTTGATTTCGTACTGGTGAAATTATTGCCGAGAGTGGCTCCTTAGAAAGTGGCTTGCTCACTAAGTGAAAAATATAAGTGATTGATTAATTGATTTTTTCTGTGAAAATGGATTGGTATTTATACCTATTCTGTGACCCTAACCTTGCGTGTTAATTTTCATGCGATAAAACAAAATTTGACCTTGATATTACTTGTCTAATTTAATTTTAATTTTTATTATTTTCTCAATTTTGTTTGACAATTTATTCGTTAACTTTTTATTTTAATTATTTCTGACTAGAATTATTTTATTTTTATTCAATTTATTCATTAACTCTTCTCTTTTCCGTAAATTGTTAATTTTTAGGTCAAATCTTTTTTTATTATGCTATTTTTATGTCAATTCGTGTAGATCTTGGTGCATTTGTTAATATTTTAATTTACTTTTATATTTTTTCAATTTATATTTTTAATTATGTATTTCTCGCATTTCGAGGTGGTTATTTGATGTTTATGAGTCCAATTTTAAATCTGCATGTTGTGTTTGCGTGTTATTTCCAATCCATTTAAACAAAAACTTGTACTAGCCCAACAATAGTTGAAAATTTAACTTCAAAGATTTTACGTGAAAGGAATAAAATAAACTCGAATTGCTTTCAAATATTTATTATTTAAATAAAACAATATGGATTATTTCCTTTAGAAGTGGTGTGTTGGGCTAGAACTAAGTTTTGTTTGAATAGGTTGTGTGGGGTTTATAGTTTGTGTAATCTTGACCCCAATACAACTTTTCTTTGCCCCCCAATGGTTACCCGTCGCTAGGCTACATTGGTAGTGTAACCTTTGGTTTTTGAGATTGCCAAAGGTGATCGCCACACAGGAACTACTCTGGCCCGACCTCAAGATGGGTCAAACGCACTACCGTTGGAAGGTTCACGTGCGCTTTCTTTTCCTGGTCCTTCACTAGTAAAATCAATGTTCTTGTCATTTAAACTTAGGCGCCAACTCGTTCCAGATCTTATTCTATCAATTTCTAAGACTGACTAATTATTTAATACCAATTATGTAAATTATAATGCTAATTTTGAACGTTTATTAAATAACAAGATCATGTAATTATACGAGAAGTCTCAATCCTTATCCTGAGCAGCTCGTCGCTTGGCTCGCTCCGATTTTCCCGGACGATGTTTGGGTGGTCTATTCGCGGGCTTCTGTCTCTGGGCTGCTGTCGCGTCTCGGTAGGCCAATTGGGCCGATGCGAATACCAGGGGGTAGGTTACCGCGGCGCCCTCTTGGCACGCGGATAACACTACCTCCAGCCCTCGAATTTGGATTTTTTGATTCTGGTTGAGCTGTTTTTCCTCAGCCCAACCCTTCTGTGCCGCAGTCATCTTCTGGTAGATCTGCTTAGTTCTCCCCGGCTCCACCCAGGTAGCCTTGATCTGTTGCACTTCCTTTGCCAGTTGTAGGATTTGTTCGTATAACCTTTTGTTCGTGCTCCGTGAGCCATCCAATTCGCGCTGCAGTATCCGACATGATTCCATATCTGCAAAAGGAGATTATCATTAATCCGCACGACTCTTCACAACTGTTATTTATTTCATCTATAATTTGGCGTCGGAGAATTTTAATATAACGATTCGCTATGGTCTTGAATCATAATAAAGGAAAACTTAATAATGCTGGGCACTGATGGGTCATTAAAATATTAAACCTGCCTAAGGGTCACTACTTCCCATCCAGCGCCTACATAAGAGATTTTACCGCTAGTCACTCGTCAAAATTTGACGTTGGTACTGTGAACTAGTGGGTGGAAGGTTAGCAAAAGGTGAGCTGTTTTTCAAGAACTGTTAATGCCCTAACCCTCCTCGGGTTCATGAGCTGTCATAGAAGACTTCGTGCTCTACTCAATCGGTCCCCCTCTCGTCTATTTATCTAATTAATAATTAACTTGATCATTTAACCATTTTAATATTCTAATATCCAACTGCTTTAACTCGCTAAATTTTAATATCAAAATTAACAATTACAAATTATATTCAAATCTAACAACTATTATAACATTAAATAATCTGTCATGTAATCAAAGTTGATGAACGCTCGGGATTTAGAACCCGTTCGCGTCAAGGATGTGCCCTAACAAACGAGCTTTATGCAATTTAAAAAATCTCTCACGCTCCTTCTTGCTAGGCCGATTTCTCTTTCTGTTCCTTTTCGGCAATTCTTCTAGCGAGCGTGAGGGTCCTGGGGTAAGAATTTTTATACCGATGTCCTTCCCCGTCAATTTGCTGATTACTATGGCTTCCTGCTTTGCCGATAGTGTCACTCCACTCTGCACCAGGCCTGTGTGTATTTCATCATTTAGTTTTAATTCCGCCACTTGTCTTTCGAGCTCCTGAGCTTTCTGTTCTGCCAGCAGCAGGGCTTCATCTTTCTGTTCTAGCTTGGTCCTCAAATCTTCCATTTCCATCTTCAGTTTGGACGCTGCTTTCTGGGCGAAGCCATGTCTGCTCCATGTGGCGGCACTTCCGCACCATGGCCTCCGCCCTCTGACTTTGTTTTAGTGCTTCCCGATTGTAATCCGAAATGTCCCTCCTGAACTTTTATATGATTTTTCTATTGGATTCCACTGAAAAAGTAAATTTTAAGATCCCTATCTTTATTAACAATTGATTTAAATTATGTATCATGATATTAATATATTCCTATATTTCTAAGGCAATACTTTTCCCAGGGTTAAATTATACTATCTGGATGAGGGAAAGGATAGGACACGCACATTTTACCTGTCCTATACGTCCAGGTATAAGTATCTACAACAGTGCTCATAGACGTGGCACCGACCAACGTATGCCCACTACTGGGGACACTCTTAATCCCACAATGTTTCACAGAGTCAACATGTTATCAAAAATCTTAGTAAAAATATTGTCAATCTCGGAAAACCTTGGGTCTAAAATTCGTGTCCATGCAATCCAATTATAATAAATACTAGTAATAATAACATTAAATAACGACTATACTAATTCAGTTCAGGTTCATTGTAACTACATTATTAATAATATAATAATATTGAAATTTTATTTTACAAATTAAAAAAAAATGTATTCCTAACTTTCTATTTATGAAAAGTAATTTGAATCACAAAAAATCTTAATTTACTAAATTTAAAAAATATAAAAATTTTTAACTTAAACTACTATATAATGATTTCTAAAGATTTATTGTAAAATGGAATAATTTTCTATAAGATAAAATATCTAACTTTGTATTACCGGCCACCGTTTCGATCCTCAAAATTCAAGGGTTTAAGAGAAATTTACCTATATATCCTTTTTTTCTATATATGTTTCAACCTGCTTAATGCTTATTACCATAGCAACGAGTCAAACAATGAGTAAATTGATTTTAGCTACTTTTTCTAATATTTTTTCATATTTTTAGATCTCCTACCACGACCAGATCTTCTGTTGCGCCCCATTCCAGCATCAATACTTACCATCATGTATACTCTTTAGTTTATTATTGATTTTATTTAACTTCAGTCTATAGATCTCTCAAATTTAGTCAGCAGAAGAAATCCCGATACCGGAATTGATTTAAATGCAAATTTTCCTTTTTGTAAAGGTGATAATTTTTATGTTGTATTTGTCAATTTAATAAAGTTTTGTGATTTTATTTATTTTTTTGCTTTTATGATTTTATAACTTTAACCTTTTTTTAAAGTAATAGTAATTAGTACTGATTATAGTAATATAATTTTAATCCTATTATTAACAATAATAATATTAATAGTAACGATAACAATAATACTAATGAGAATAATAACAACAATAATAATATTAAATTATCTATAATAATAGTATCTTAACAATAATAATAATATTCATAATAATAATAATAATTTACCAATAATAGTAATATTATAATAATAATGACAATAACAATGATAATACTGGTACTAATAGTCATGATAATAATAATAATAATAATAATAATAATAATAATAATAATAATAATAATAATAATAATAATAAATAATAATAACAATAGTGTTAGACTTATCGTGATAATAATAATAATAATAATACGAATGATGATAATAATAATATTAATAACAATAATAGTAATAAGAATAGTAATAATAATAATCGTAATATGAAATTAATAATAACATCAAGAATAATAATAATTGTTGGGCCAGAACGTAAACGACCTTGAGGAATGTTTAAATGGATCGGTAACACACACGCAAATATAACATGCAAATTTAAATAAACCTATTGAAACATCAATTAAACCCTATCAAATATGAGGAAAAAGAGAATTAAATATAAAATAATAAACATAAAAATAAATTAAAATAATAACAAAACGCACCAAGATTCGCACGATACCAACACAAACATAACAAGAAAACACAACAAATTCGACAAAATTGAAAAAATTAATAAAAGTTCATGAAAATGAAACTTAAATCAAAAAATTTGAATTAGTAATAATTCAATAAAAATTCTAAATGAAAAATTAGTAAAATAAATTGAAAAATAATAAAATTAAAGAATAGAATTCACTAGAAAATAACAAGGTCGAATTTTGTTTTACTACATCAAATTTAACATGCGAGGTTAGGGACAGAAAATAGGTATAAATACCGACTCATTTTCACATTAAACTTAACCATAAAACCATTTTTCAAATTACCTTTGAACTTTGTTTAAAAACTTACTTTTAGGTGAGAAATGTTTTATTTTTGGAGCCCTCTCTCCACGTCACATCCTCGCAACCTCGGTAGAGCTCTGCTTGGATGTCGGCGTGGGGGGAGAGGTATTTTTATTTTGTTTACTATACCATATTATGAATTTTTATTATGGAATGGAATGGAGGGTAATTTATGTTTATTCGTTATATAATTAATAAATATTATTGATAATAATAAACTGTTTTTATATGTTTAATAATTAAATAATTCTGTCGAAATTTTTCCGGCCCACAGCCAACACCTATCACAAGTAAATAAACTCTACATACAATTCAGATTCGTGTAAGTGCGTGGAATATCGCCAATGATCTGTGCCCGTGAAGACCCGGCGTGCGGAACGCAGGGTTGGAACGTCAATACTATCCCGTATAGAAGAAATGAGGAATAAGGAAGAAGTCTATTGGCTGCTTCCTCGTTTCTCATTTCTGTAAAATCGACCTAAAATCATACTACACACGGCTCAAAATCATCACACCGAGTAGTCCAGTGGGCACTCAGTAAATATAATGTAAACACAATATGCGCTTAAGGCTTATTAGAGGGGAATGGTACGGGGAATAAATTAAATGGAAATCGTTGTTATAACTAATATTTTGAAATAAATTAAATTTACAATTCGAATAAATTAGTAGTGATCATTGAATAAGTAATTCATTGATTTAATAAAAATTAAAGTAGCTCTTGATTGAAAACAAAGTGAAAATGAAAGTACTTCGTTAAATTATTATAATTTAAAAGTAGAGTAAATAATTTAGTAAAAATAAGTAATTCGTTAAATTGGGTTATTATAAATTATTGATTAAAAGTAAATTAATTGTTGAGTAAAAATAAGTTTCAGTAATTAAAATAAGTATTAAGCAAAATGTATCTCATTGATTTAATCAACAAGATTTCCTTTAATGTAATGGTAGTTTTAAACTAAATAACATAAATTCCTCGATTTACAATAAATCAACCCGAAATTTTGTATAATTTTGAACTAGAATTTTAATTAACTCGAACTTCTACTAAAAGGGGGAATTTAATCGAGTCAAAACATAGGTGAGTTTGTGTTGACTACCGTGTAATAATCAGAATGTGTGAAACAACCTCCACTATAGTGCAGTTTATAAGGCAAATCCTAACCATTGAACGATCCTATAATTGGTTTCATCTCTAAAGCAGCCATCGTATGCGATTCCAAATAACCAGAAATTCCTTATTAATTAGCATAGTAAAACGATTACTTCAATATATTAAAAAAACGAAAGAAAAATCATATAAAATTTATTTCAATAAATTAAAAATATTCGCTTACTCAAATTTAACAAAATTAATGCAGATAAAATCCAGGAGGTAAGCAGATTAATTTGATATTAACAATGAGATTCCAGTAGAAGTCAAACAAATTTTCAGTGTGATGAATGTGAATGAGATAAATAAATCCAACGAGAAAAATTTGCGACGAGGAGAATCCCTTAAATTGTGTACCAAAATAAAGTAATTAAATATAATAAATTACCGAATGACCCAATAGCAACTTTCTAACGCAACCATTGACAATCAATAAGAAAATCCATTGACCAAAATTCCAAGATATAATAGAGTAGTCCGATTCCCTAAAATCACCATGTTATGTGAAATTCATTATCATAAAAGTTAATTCATGAAACTCACCGGTAATACACTAAATCGAGATCCAATAGTTCAACTTGTCTAAAATAAATCTCATGAATTATCAGCCGAAAAATAAACAATCTTACCCATAGACGTTTCCGGTGACATAAACATTAACCATCATAGTCGAGATTACGATTGGCATTCACTTCCTGCCATCTGGTTTTCCGTTATATATTCATAACTATATTTTCATCGATTAATGAACCAAATATGCAGTATGAATCTCGTACCCTGTGAAGTTGTTTTTATTTTCAAAATAATTAAACGGTAATTATTAAAATCATTTTGGTTTAAAAGACATATAAATGTTGATATAATTAACCGGTAATCGTAAAAATCATTGTAGTTTAACAGGCATATAAATGTGTACAAAGGATATTTGGTAAGGTTTTATCAAAAATTATTTATCTAATTAATTTCCCTTTTATCTCATAATAATAGTTAAATATACCTCTATTTGAATATTATAAATATATACAAATTTTAAATTGTTAAGTAGTAAATAACCTATTTGTAAATTGAATAAGATAAACCATAACGGATTTGCACCTATTATTTTTCCACGTCAGTAACGATCTTCTCGGATGGACTCTTACGGCATGAGGACGCGTAATCCAGTAGCTTTGCAGCATCGTTGTCCTAATTTCCAAATACATTGCCAGACCGGTCAATTATATGCGTTCAACTTCGAGTTTTAGCGCGGTTGAAATCGAGTTGATTCCAGATTTCTTCAAAATAACGAGAAATTTTATATGATGACGAACCACCCGATAACTACCCCAATTTAAAATGTCAAGAGAAATACTGAGTAACAATACTGATTTTTTCCATTCAGAACCAACTAGCGCTATGGTTGAACTTCCCACTCATATCGTGGAACAATGGAGGCAGGCATGGAATCGGGTGTATCGAGAGCGATGCCTTGACGTGCCCGAAGACGACCAGCAAGAGGAAATATCACCGGAGGAATTTATGAGACAGTTCAGGAAACTGTCCGACGAACCAAACCCATCGCAAGACATCCTAACGCAGGCCCAAGAGCTCCTGGCAGGCCTTCTTCAACACCAGCGCCAAGTCGAGGCAGCTGTAACACGAGCCACGGAATACCTGGCCAACGTCAAAGATGACCTGGCGGCAGGACGTCTGGCCAGTAGTTACCCCCCTTCACCAAGGCCAATCCGGAATCTCAAGAGACCCGTGTTCGTGATCCCTGGTTATTCCCCGGAAGAAGGGATCAAGCGATTCCTCGCAGACGAGTGATCATCGCAATAATGACAATTCATGATTGGAACATTTTGTCATGTGGTAGAATATTAGTATTATAGATTCTGAAAAATTCTTTCTCTTCTTTTATTATCGTAGCTTTCATTTCATAAATATGTTTAAGTTTGAATACACTTATCGTTATAATAATCGTTATAAAATTCAACCCTTATTATTTTAGAAATGGACCCCGTGCAGTTACTCCAAAATGAATTAACCCAGGCAAGACAAACCAATAGGAAACTACACGATCAACTCGTCCAGTTAGTCCGAGAAACCCAGCAAACTAAAGCGACGTGGATAGAACCAAAGAGGGTCAAACCGTTGTACCAAAAATTGGCCGCAGCCCAGAAGGGATGGGCGGAAGAAAGGCAAATGGTCCAAGGACTAAAAACTCAAATCAAGGGGCTAGAGGTAGCGTTATCCGCCTGTCAGGAGGGAGCAGCGGTGACCTACCATCTGGTCTTCGCCCCTGCTCAATTGGCCTATCGTGAAGCGAACCCTACTCCATCTACAACCTTAACTACTCCAATCACCCCGTCCACAGCCAGCCGTCGTCCTGGACGCAAGGAGCGGGCTAAGCGCCGAGCCGCTCGATCTTCCAATCCGTCGGAATCGCATAATCCATGTGTTTCATAGATAAATAAAGCATCATTTATTTATATTGTGGTTTCCGTATACATCTTATTATCTTTATATCATCTTAAGGTTTTGAAGCAACAATGTAGAAGGGTTAAATAAGCAGTACCACCCATTTCATTGCTAAACTAAGGTCGGTAAACCAATTAGATAAACGATAGAAACTAAAATGCAAGGGGACCAAAATAATTTAAAAGCGAGCACAGGTCTTCTATCGACAGCTCGTGGACCCGAGGATTGTCCGAGCAATTACAGTACTAGTGATAATACTCAATTTTTGCGGATAATCCACCACTTGAACACATTACCAACGTTGCCTAGCAACGGGTGCCAAGTGGCAGCTAGAATCATTTTGTATGGCGTTACTGGGGCAACCATAAGGATAAGCGAGATTCGAAACCCTGTAACCCACCATAATAATAATAATAATAATAATAATAATAATAATAATAATAATAATAATAATAATAATAATAATAATAATAATAATAATAATAATAATAATATTAATATGAAATTAATAATAATGAAAATTATAATAATAATAACATCAAAGTAATAATAATAACGAGAGTAATAACGATAATCTTTTTACGATTTGTGGGAGTCATAGGAGTAATTTTGTGAAATATTGTCAGGTTTTTATCTTTAACGAAATAGGATAGTCTGAGTGATGGGTTGAACGTAGAATTTCGGATCTAAAGTCGATTTTTTGGTCATTTTGAATATTAGGGTTAAAATATTGATAAAGTACGAATAGTTATATTATCATAATCCGATGCACAGCTAATTAAATATGAAGTCGATCTTTGTCAGATGGAGTTAATTTCTACGTTACGAGTCACGATTTATCGATTATAGCTGCAATTTAATTTTGTATGACTAGCGCATGATATTTCGTATGAAAATTCGTAGTGTCGTTGATTTCTCGGTTATTTCTACTGAGTGCATCTCTATACATATTTTTCGTATTATTGTGTAAACTTTATATTTAACCTTTCCCAGGACCTCAACACTACTCTTTCGAGGGTTGGGCGATAGGATTTAGGAAGTGGAGAATACTGAACGGCTTCAGCTACTGCCTTCACCGCGGCTTCCCCCACTAACATACCGGTTCGATCCGGGGTAACGAGAAACTTTTTTAATTTTACTTTCTTGCGTGCGTGTAGGCTATGGTGTGTAACTCTACAGCTACGGAAATAAAATAAATAAAACATTTTAAATTTAAATTCTCATGATGGAGGTTCGATTTCAAATGGAATAAAGAATGAAATAAAATTGATCATTTTGGGTAATAATGAAAGTGGTGGGTCACTGGGTGCTATGGTTTGTTTTAATCTTACTAGGGTTACCCCAGTAACGCCATATAAATATTTTCTTTACCGCCACTCGGCACCCGTTGCTAAGCAACGTTGGAAATGTGTTCGAGTGGGTAGATCGTCCGCAAAAAGTGAGCGCTATTGCTAATGCTATAATTGACCGAAGGATCCCTGGGTTCAACGAGCTGTCGTTGGAAGACTTATGCTTGCTTTCGGTTATTAAGTCCCCCTTATGTCGTATATTTATCGTTGAGTTCGTCAGAGAATAATAGTAATCCGATAATGACATAGAACGAGCGACTACAACGGTGATGGTGCATCTTATCGGGTTGATTGCGGGTTTCACGGATACTTGTTAGGGATGTTATGTTAAATAGGAAGATATACATAATATTTAAATTAATACACATGTAATTTTCCAGTAAGCACATTTTAAGAGTTAATTAATGTTGAGTAAGCAATCGAGCGGCTCGACGTTTAGCCCGCTCCTTCCGTCCGGGTCGGTAACTGTTCGGAGTTGGGGTTGTTGTTGAGGTCGTTGTGGGGGATGTTATCGCCTCCAGGTAAGCCAATTGAGCGGGAGCAAATACGAGGGGATAGGTTACAACTGCCCCTTCTTGACAGGCAGACAGTGCAACCTTCAGCCCCTTTATTTGTGTTCGCAGACCTTGCACCAACTGTCTTTCTTCTGCCCATCCCTTTTGGGCTGCTGTAAGCCGCTGGTAAAGCAATTTTACCTTTTTGAGCTCCATTCAAACGTCCTTCGTCTGTTGCACTTCCATAGTCAACTGGACAGTTTGATCATGGAGATTTTTGTTGATTTTTCGGGCGCGTTTCAACTCTGTCTGCAATATTTGTAAGGGCTCCATCTCTGTAATGACGAACATCAAAACATTTTATTAATAAATCCAGAAATTTCTACACGTGTAGTTGCTTCAAACATACATTATAAGATTGCTTTAAGAAGGAGAAGAAAAACTAAAAACAATTTTTCTAACAATTATTCATTGAATATAACACTTAAAAACGTAATTTACGGATTGGCGAGGTCAAGAATCCTTGAAGAACTTCCTTACTCCTTCCTCCGCGGAGTAGCCCGGAATCACGAACACGGGCCGTTTTGTATTACGGGCCGGTCTTGGGCTGGGTGGATAGACATCCGCGATTCGCCCGGCCGCGAGGTCGTATTCCACGTTGGCCAGGTAACTACTGGCCCAGTCTACCAAGGAGTTGACCCGGCGCTGGTGGTCTATGAGCGAGCCAGAAGCGCTCGAGCCCGATCATGGATTTCTTGGGCCGGACTTGGATCACTTGTTGTCCTTTCTGCCTGAATTGTCTCATGGTATTCTCCACCATGAGTATATCGTCCCGCCGGCTTTCTACGGGTTGAGGCACATCGGGGTATCTCTCCTTCCAACTACTTCTCCATAATTGCCGCCACTGATCTGTGACGTGGGAGGGAACATAGACGAGAGATCCAGATTTTTCTGCAAAAAAAAAACTTAGGGTGAGATAGTTATACCGTTTAAATTTGAAAGGTTCGTCTGATTCGGGACATGCTTGAAAACTCTAACCCCTAGATCTTCATTGAGTAAGTGAACATCATGATTTCATGGCTAAGCAATGGTTCTAATAATGGGTAATCAGCTTAGTATAGCGTCCCCCCGTAATGGTATCAACTTTAATTGAACAAAAAAAAATGGGCCGCGTTGTGATTTGGATTTTAATGACCGTATTCATGAAAAACAACTACAAAAAAAATAATAATAATATATGCCCAAGGTCCCAAACGGAAAGTAAAACGAGATCTCTAAACATAATTTGGAATGGTCGTATTATCCAAGGGTTCGCCAATTTCTGCAAACAACTTATAAGGCATGTTCGATTCATATGTAATAAATCCTTTGACAATCCAGTGGGATGATTCAAATGATCGCCACACCCAAAGGTTTTGTGCAGCATAATACTTAGAAGGATGATTCGAAGATAGCAATAATATCCAACATCTCAGAAAATAATTTATTCTCATGTAATAACCCACAGCAGTTGGGACGTCTATTTGTTTCCAAATTACTCGAGATAAGTTGGAGTTTTCTATGTAGATCAAAATTTCACCAGGTAATTCAAATGATTGGGTTTCCTAGAATGATTTCCAATGCTTAAAAATAAACCTCATTCCCTGATTTATCCAATGGGGTCTTTTCAGAAATCGAATTAAATAATAAAAAGAAATAAGAAATTTTCCGATGTCACTACTAATAATTGTACTAATTATGGTCAGATAAGCATAACATCCTAAATCGATTTCAATTCGATTTGAAAGAATGGTTATAATTTCATATATTGATTAAAATAGTTATTACCTGATGGTTATAATGTCTTAAGATTACTTTGATTTTTAAAAGGAAATTGGTTATAGTTTCTTGCATTAATTTAAGATAGTCGCGATCAGCTAATTATAATATCTTAGGATATTTTGATTTAATTAGGAAAATGGATAAAATTTCTTACATTAATTTAAAGTAGTTGCGATCAGATAATTATAACGTCTTAGGATAATTTGATTTAATTAGAAAAAATGGATAAAATTTCTCACATTAATTTAAAATAGTTGCGATCAGATAATTATAACGTCTTAGGATAATTTGATTTAATTAGAAAAAATGGATAAAATTTCTCACATTAATTTAAAATAGTTGCGATCAGATAATTATAATGTCTTATCATAATGTCTTATCATATATTCCAAAAAAAATTATGATTTATTATATTGATTAAAAATAATCACGATTAGATAATTATAATATCCGAACATGAAAAGAGAAAAGAGAAAAGGAAGACTTGTTTATAATAATTACGGGGAAATTCATAAATTACTGCAAATTTAGATGCTTTAAATTACTCGAAATTAGTTACAAGAAAAATTTATACCTTACTTTGGACATTCATAATGACCTGATCGCATGATTAAACTATTCCAAAAGTCAAAAAAAACAATCACAATCTTGCAAATTGAATAATAATCAAAAATCTGCTTCGTTAAACAGAAATCGCGGTTACTCCGCTAGCGTCATACTGTCCTACCCGGGTGTAGGTTCGGGATGAAGAGTTTTCCTTATGGTGTGCGCCGTATAAATAATAACATAATAAGGTCATAATAAAGAAATATTTACTCAATGGTCGTCCATCCACTACTACGTCGTCTCCTATGGTCTTGGCCGTGATGTCCGTTTTCGGTGAATTCATTCTAAAAATTTATTATATCCACAATTCCAAATGCCGGGTTGAATCATTTTGGTTGTTCATATAGTTCGGGTTGTTAATGACAGGTTCGATGATGGAATGTGCATGTCTGTCAGCAGTGGAAAAGTCACGACTACGGCATTTAGTGAACAAATTTCCTGCCAAACGTGAGTGTGTGTCCTCTGGGTGTGCCTGTCGTGTTCAATCTTACTGTGTCAGGTTGCGCTATTATCGATTCAGGCAAGGATGAAGGTCATGATAGCTGTGTGCGATAAGTAATCGGATCTTCTGGATTTTATCTTATTAATTGCCTTTTCATTTTAGTTTATTCGCATTTCATCCCGGTTGCATCGTCATTCCTAGGGTATTATTTATAAGAAAAAATTTTTAATATCTCTGCTTCGCATTACGTTAGTCCTGTGAACTCGTACTTGCAAGCGCGAAATGGATTTCATTTTAGTTCTTTACATTTTCTTAACGGAAGGTGAGTTGTATTTGGTCATGTTGGGTGAATTTTTATTTATGATTTTCGGATAATTAGTCGGAAAGGTACGGTAATCGATATGGGTCTGAAGTAAACTGGAGGTTCACATGATGGAGGAAGATCATGCCTATGTCATCAGGAAGAAGGTATCTCTCGAAATACTTATCGAAATGATTCCGGTTAGTCAGGGTGGATTACATGGGGACATGATGTTGTGCAAATTGACATGATTCTGATTTTAGCCAATTGTTTGTCAGGGCTGAGGTACCACGGCCCGGGATCTCAAACCGTCAATTATTATCGCCTGTCGTTTTAGTTGCTGGCTCGATTTTTTTCACGACTAATCTCTTAGCTGAGGGAAGTTTTTTTTGTTATGGGTTCTAAGTCTTTTTATCTCAATATATTTACAGGGATTTCTAACACCATTCAGGAGAATTTTATGTAGATCCGAAATCTAAATGCAGGATTTTGGTCGGATGAGCAGGTAAACGGTTATCGATTCGATTGGACTTAAATAAATGATTTTATCAATTTCCTTCGACTTATTCGATTTTAAATTAATCAGGATAAATGTTTAATTACTTTAGAACTTTCGTTTACTATGCTATTAGAGCCAAAGTTGAATTGATCGCGTTATCGATTCAAAAAAATAACAAAATGAATTTACCACGTATCGAGATTTATTATTTGTAAGTCGACAGATTTTCTAATTAGTTATTTGGGTTGATGGAACCTGGGTGCGAATAGATGTTTCGATAGGATTATTTGGGTTCGGTTGTGAGGATGGATTAGGACTAAGTGGGTATAAGATGAGTGCACTTCATTTTGTCCTACATGGGAATTATTTCTATGAAACTCTTACCGCGGTCGGTCATATGGGTCTCGGTTTACCAAAATTATGCCGATTTTAACTAAGAATTATTCTCCTTACATAATCTATCACTTGGGGTTTAATAGCTGTGGATTTTCTAGATTTACTTGGATTTATTATCTAATCTATTTACTTACAGTTGAATGAAATCCTATTAGTTTGGAGGGTGATTGGAAATGTTGGTTTTCGCTAGGATTTCCCGATTTTACTTAATGAATTAGCGATCGAATTCGGGACTTGCCATAGGTATTGGGGCCATTAAAAAGGTGTTTTGGGGTACTCGTTATGTATGGGCATTTAATTCACTAAATTTTAATTTTATTAATTCATGGTTACCTTCTTAGAAATTTCTCGCGTCGATTTTATTGAGCTGCATATACAGTAAATTTTAGTCACTTTATCGGTTGAAAAATTTATAGCAACGATTTCACCCGTCACCTTCCCCTTGGTTGACATTAGGCGCATTATGTTCATATTACAGTTAATGAGTGCCCACTGGACTACTCGGTGTGGTGATTTTGAGCCGTGTGTAGAATAATTTAGGTCGAATTTAAAGAAAGCGAGAGACGAGGAAGCAGCCAAAAAATCACTTCCTTATTTCTCCTTTCTTCTAGACGGGATAATATTGACGTTCTGATCCATGCGTTCCGCACGCCGGGTCTTCGCAGGCACAGATCATTGGCGATATTCCACGCACTTACACGAATCTGAATAATATGTCTGATTTTAATGACTTGTGATGTGTATTGGCTGTGGGCCGGAAAAATTTCGACAAATTTCAAAACAAAAACATAATTTATATATTATGAATAATTTATTAAAATCAAAATGAAATTACCAACACGATCCAATTCATACAAAAATCCATAAATAATTTGCTCTCCCCACGCCAACATCCAAGCAGAGCTCTATCGAGGTTGCGAGAATGTGACGTGGAGAGAGTTTCAATTAAAACTCTCACTTACATAGATTTTTAAAACTAGTTCGATAATTTCAAAAAACGATTAAAAATTATGTGAAAATGCATCGGTATATATACCTATTTTTTCGGCCCTACCTTGCGTGTTCTTTTTGATTTAGTAAAACAAAATTCGACCTTGGAATATTTTAGTATATTCTAATCTTAATTTTTATTATTTTGCAATTTTATTTGGTAATTTTCCTTTTAAAATTTTTATTGAATTATTTCTAATTCAAATTCTTTGATTTTTATTTCATTTTCATGAAATTTCACATTTTGTTAAATTATCAAATTTTCGGTCAAATTTGTTAGGTTTTCGTGTTATGTTTATATTTATATCATGCGGATCTTGTTCTTTTTGTTATTATTTTAATTTATTTTTGTGTTTATTATTTTATATTTTATTGCTTTTCCTCTCATATTTTGGTGGGTTTAATTGGTGTTTTAATAGGTTTGAATTTAAATCTGCATGTTATATTTGCATGTGTGTTACCGATTCATTTAAACATTTACAAGGCCGTTTGTGTTCTGGCCCAACAAAAGTAATTTATTAAAAACTTTATTCTCTAGATGCTAAACAGAATAAACCTAGTTCATTATAAAATAAAATAAAATAAATATGAATGAAGATCATCATAGACAAATACTCACTTCGTAAAATATCAATAAATTTTTGAGAGAATAAAAGAGAGTAAAAATGAATGCTGAGAGTAAGTAAGTGAATTTTGCTCAACCAGCATTGCCTTATATATCACGATTGTTCGTGTGTGTGTTTTGATGCATTAAAAAAGGAATTTTCTAGAATATTCCAAAATTATAAAATTTTTATTCATTTCGATTTAAAATTAAATTTTTACAATTTTATGTATCAAAATTTTATTAAATTTTTTTATTTTATTTTTCTTTAAATTCTCCATTTTGTCCAAATTTAAGTTTTCTGCTGGTTAAACAAAATTAGTTTTTGCCCAACAATAATGAGACTATATATTTTATTTTCTATAACAAATATTGTGGTTCAGTTCACGGTGATATCTGTTACTATCCCGTCTTGGAGTTTCTCGAGCGTAAGGGTGCTCGAGGTGGCCATCGGGTCGTCTTTCCTCCATCCTCATTTCACGGGAAGAATCCTCCGTGGGACCACTACATCGATTGCCGTAGACCTTGCATCTAGCCTACTATCGTCGAGGTTAAACGATGTGTTGTACGGGGGAGCATACTCGTCCGTACTGGGAATTCTTCTTGCCGCAATATCATCGTTAACTTTGGATTTCAATTTCGTGGATAATATGAACTGCGATGGCAAAGTAATTTTTTCCTAGATCGGTCGATGTTCGAAGGTTTGAGACTACCCAGATTAAATAACAACACGTAGATACTGATGTGGTTAATTGCTTCATAAAGATGACCAAAGAATATTAGGCGATTAATTTGGTTTAGCTAATCCAAATTAACTATTAAAATCAATAAAACGTCGTGAAATTTCATATTGGCATCTACAAAGGTTGACCTAAGTTGTATTGAGAAAAGAAATCCATAATTAGTCTGGTTCTAATAAAATATAAAGGTAATTAAAGTTTTAGTTATTTTATAAATTAAAATTTTTATAGTATAATGATTTAACGTTTCTCGAACTTTCTTGGCAAGTCACACTTTACTATTTACATTTTCCATGACTAATTGGTTAGGGTTATACGAGCTTTATTTGTATTATCCTATCATATATCTGAAATTGTGTCAAACATCGTAGGTTTCGACGTTACGGCGGCATCGAAGTTGCCAATCACATGTAGAACCAGTTATCCTAAAGATTTGAGGTGTTCCGACCCCGAGACGGGCGTAAAGCATAGTTAATGGTCTCACGATCGCTACTCCCTGGTGTCATTATATCATTTTAAAATAATTCCTTGGCAAATAAAACATTATCTAATTTAAATAAAACGTTATCTAATTGAGAGAATTGCGTTCTGGTTTGGAAATCTGCATTTGTTATCGATCTAAGTCTCCGACTTACAGTAAGGCATTTAAAGGAAAAGCGAAAATTACCATTTCTGTTTGTAGTTTTTGGTTCCTCGATTATTTCGTCATCCTGGTTTTCTTGGAACCTGGCCGGGGCGTTATTCTTCGAATATCTGGAGTTGGAAGACATTTTACTTGGCGATTACAAGAAAATGACAGTGCCTAGTCGATAATCGGAATTTATATGTGCAGATGTGTTCTCCTGTGTCAGGTCGGAGGCGGTGTGTACGTCAAGTTTGATTTCACACTGTCCCTGTCAGGCGTCGTAAGTAGTGTGCGAATCCCCTGTCTCGGAAATGCGTAGGCGTGAATAGGCCGACTGATATTAGACTGTCAGACATTCCTATTGATTGATATCTGGTAAATGTCATGGCAAATTCTTCTCGAACTGATTATTTATTTGGAGTTTGTCTTTCTTAATTTAGCTATTCAATGATTGACTCGTCATGTCACTATTTACTATCGATTATTTGGGTATCTCGTGAATCATCATTATTATTCTCGCGAGATTATTGGCAATCATTTGAATCGGATCGTTCCTTGATGAATTAGGTGAGTATCCTATACGCATTCTATTCACTATTATTGACTTTTAGGTTCCACATCTTTCCAGATGGGGTGTGCTCTGCTCGTGCCTATCATTCGAATTACCTCAATGGGTGACTCGCGTCCTCGGTTGATCTCCCTTGGAGCAACTTCAGCAGACTGATGTGATTGTTTTACTACGTGGGATAATCTGTGTAGTATAGTTTTGAAAAAATGCTCGTCATGGAATGCTTTTATTTGTTCAGTTAATATCTTTTGTTATTGGATGTTTATAAACCTATCAAATGCAATTTTCTCTATATTTTATACATTCGTAGATTTAAATTGATACTTACGAGTTTATATTTCTGTAACGTGTACTATTTAACTCGAATAGTCTAAAGCTGATCTTAATCCTCGATATGCTTTGTATCTAGGTAAAAGGTTAACACATTTAATATTTTTAGCATTTTGGACACTCTAATTTAATGAATTTTGGAAATGATTACAGATGTCGGGTTATTCCTTTAACTCACCCTGGGAATAAATATTTTAATAAACTGCAACCTCATCTTCCGTCGGAATTTATAAGGGAATCTTAGTGTCGCGCACTGTGGTTCTTTTAATTATTTATTGGTCACGGGATGATAAAGAAAAATAACAAGGTAAGTTTTTACTTTAGGATATTACCAAAGTTGTACGCATTATGATACTATTTTCTTTTATGAAACTGATTTTGTGGTTCAAAAATGATGAATTTAGAGAATGATATTGAGTTTTAACTACGATTCATTTACGCCACATATTTTTACTATCCACCATCACATACTATTGACATAGCAAAGATTTTTAGCATTATTTTCCCCGTCACCTTCCCTCAATTGACCTTAAGTTGAATTGTGTAAATATTAAGAGATTATGAGTGCCACTGGACTACTCGGTGTTTTGATTTTTAGCCGATTTGTTCTTTATCATAATTTAGGTCGAGTTTTCAGGAAAAGAGTGATGATGGGCTAGCCAAAAGACTATTCCTTCTAAAACCCCTTTCCCCTATACGGATTAATATTGACGTTTCAGCTACTGCGTTCCCATGGCGTAGTCTTCACGGGCACAAACTATTGGCGGACTTACACCGCACTTACACAATTTGGTTGGGGTATGTTGAGTTTGCTATCTTGCGGTGTTGTGTCGGCTTTTTTTCAGTTTTAAAATCTTCATTTGAATATAATTGGCATAACACATTGTTAAATCAGAGTTGGCATACGACATTCTTTAAACCTCATTACAAACCTTTTCCCACGCCGACGCCCAAACAGAGCTCATATGAAGTTATTTGTGCGCGACGTGGAGAAAGTTTTCGAACATTCTTCACTCACATTATAAAATCGTAGAAATTGTTCTGATTCAAAACTGGTTCAAGACTGTTTTAAAATGGTTAAAACTGATTAAGACTGGTTAAAATTCTGTGAAAATGAATCGGTATATATATCTATTGTACGACCCTAACCTTGCGTGTTAAATTTGATGTGGTAAAACAAAATTTGACTTTGTGATTTTCTTGTATATTCTAATCTTAATTTTACTATTTCCGTGATTTAATTTGACAATTTTATTTTTTAACTTTTTAATTGAATTGTTTCCAATTCAAATTATTTAATTTTAGTTCCACTTTCGTGGACTTCGCTTTTTTGGTAAATTGTCAAATTCGAGTCAAATTTTCATGTTCTCTTGTTATTTCTGTGTTTATTTCGTGCGGCTCTTGTTGCACTTTGTTATTATTTTAATTTACTTTTATGTTTTTGATTTTATATTTAATTGTTTCTTTCTTGTATTTTAGCATGGTTAATTGATGTTTTATGGGTCTGATTTTAAATCTGCATGTTGTTTTTGCGTGCTGTTACCGATTCATTTAAACAAAATCGTGTATTGGCCCAACAATTGGAAATAGCACGCAAACCAGATCAGACTCATAAACATCAAATAACCACCTTGAAATGCGAGAAAGAAATAATTAAAAATATTAAATTGAAAAAGTAAATTAAAATAATAACAAATGCATCAAGATCCATACGAAATGACATAAAAATAACATAATAACAAAACATTTGACCGAAAATTTACAATTTAATTGAAAAAACAAGAGTTCATGAAAAATAGAGGTAATATTAAGTAATTTTGATTAGAAATAATTTAGTAAAAAATAAAAGAAACGAATTGTCAAATAAAATTGAGAAAATAATAAAAATTAGAATTAGATTAGACAAATAATATCAAGGTCAACTTTTGTTTTACCGCATCAAATTTAACACGCAAAGTTAGAGTCACAGAATAGGTATATATACCAATTCATTTTCACAGAATTTTAATGCATTTGTTTAGTGAGCACAGTCACTTTTCTTTAGAGAATTCGAGAATCACTGTTAATCCAAGGACCAACTATCGATAGTAATTTCCACAATACATACTCAGGCACCCTTATATGTAAGCCCTACTTGAGCGTATGTGTGGGGAATATTTGTCGTATATATGTATGCAAAAGAGAAATATGATGACTATGTAATGATTCGAAATATATATTTAAATGAGAGAGTTGAACCTGTCGAAATTTTTCTGGCCGGCAGCCACACACTATGCAAGACAATAAAATACGACACAACTATTCAAGCTGTGTAAGTGCGGTCTCTCCGCCTATAGCTTGTGCCCGTGAGAGTTCCGTCGTGCGCAACGATAGGCTCAAACTTAAAATCATATTCATTTATAGGGGCAGTGGGAAGATCAAGAACTATTCTTTTGGCTGGCTCTCTTTCACCCATCTCCCAAAAACTCGATCTAATATCTATAACACAAATCGGCTAAAATAATCACACCGAGTAGTCCAGTGGGCACTCTTAAAATCTAATTTGAACATATGTTTCTTAAGATCAAATTTAAAAGTTCGGGAGGTGGAAACTCGGAATCAATGCAACTAATTTAAAAAAACTCATGAATATGTATGAACTATGTACCATAAAATTTTGCTAGTGGAAAACGGTAAAATAATAGCTAAGAACCTAATTAAATTAATACTGACTTAATAATATCCTTAAATAAATTTAAGAAACTAGCAGTAGCAGAATGCTAATAGCAAAGCAAACACAATGTTCTCGCTGAAACGAAATTTAAATAACAATAAACTAAAATAGGGTAATTCGAATTAAAATACTTGTAATGAAGTCATAATAACCCTTTCGCAGAGAAAAATAAACCCCCAATATAAAAATAATATGTGTAATGGACAACTAAAATTTAATCAGAAAAAACTATTTAATCAACAGCAAGTAAATTGACCCCAAATCGTTTCACAGAAAACAGGATTGAGGTAAGTAACTTAGATACAAACATAAAGAAGTTTTTGGATCAATAAAATAAATAGACACAAATAACCTTTCACGGAAGAAAAGGTCATTGAATAAAATAAAATTTGGAAAAGAACAATTAAGAGATAGGTTCCAGAATCGCCAACCGCCTAATGAAGCTGGAATAGAGAGGAATTCCATCGAACAGCAACGAGGTAAATAACTCCAGTTCACACTGATAAATTTTTCCCTCATTGATTATGATTTTCACGCCAATGACCGAGGATGATAATAATAATTACCTTAGTGGCCACGTAGGGTTTTCTTAACTAATCCATAAAATACTATTTACACTATAATATTAATTGAATTGATTATTTAGATCGCAGAGATCCGCACGGTGGATGGATCGACGACACGCGGCTTACTCTGCAAGTACCGGCTCACTCAGCCGCAAAATACCGACAAGCCTTATGGGATCATGGCTACTCTCTGGCCACGTATAGCGAAACCAGTTGGCCCCGACGACCAGACGATCGTGGAGATGAAGTCGAGCTACCTAGTGTAGCGATCAAGCGGGAACCGGGTAGGAACCCGGCGCAAGAGGCTCGCCAACGAGCCGAGTTCAACTTAATGCAAATGGAAAACCTCGAGAAGAAATATCATTGGAGAGCAAACATGGCTAGACTGCGTTTAGCCCGCGTGAACGCTGATATCGCTAGTGGCCTGATCCCGAGTACGGAGTTTAGTTCGAGCTGGACTACCCCAGACTGATAGATATGGACGCACGACCAAGCTGATCTTGCCTGAGCAACTAATAGAGCCAACACTTCGGAGACGGCTCGGATCGCGGCAGTTGGGAGATCACGCGTATGTCAGACGACATTCTCAATGGAAACTTATGGATCGTCTTCGTCGAAACAATCTGCCCGAGGGTCGTCGATGAACACAGAAGAAGCCAATGTTGTAGCTGATAATAAAAGTTCCAAGTGTTACATCGTTTTTGTTGTTTTGATATGTTCCGTTGGGTGAAATAGAGATATGATGATAATGAAATGCGATAATTAGCTTAATTTGTTTTCATTTGAGAAACACGATCTTACTCTATAATTCATAAATAGCAAAGTAGAGAGCACTATAGAAGTTCGGGAGAGTCTGTAGCGAGTTTAACTATGATGAATTAGCCTAATGAACTAACCAACCATAAGACACGTAGTAAAAAATTTGCTGGATTAATTAACTAGTCGAACTACAAAGAATATCAATGCTATTTTATCAACGTAATTAATCAGATATTTTCGGTTTAGAGATGGAATCAACAAAATCTCTCAGTCGGGAACTTAGAGACATACGACGGGAACACACCAACTTACATCGTCAACTTTTACAATTAAGTCGAAAAATCCAACAACTCAAAGCTACCTGAAAGAGGTTTACCAGCGTCTCTACGGCCCACCAAGGGTGGAAAGACGAAAAGACACTTAACCAAGCCCAACGGACCCAGATTAATGGCTTAGATGTCGCCCTATCAGCGTGCCAGGAGGGTAGTGTGGTGGCATCCCCTGATTTTCGCACCGGCACAGTTGGCCTACCGCGATCAGAATCCACCAAATCATTCCAACAAACGCTCTCAACCTCATGCCAGGTCAGGTAGGACCGAAAGATTACGACGGCGTGTTCAGGGCGGAAATAAATAAATTAATAATTAGTGTCTTAACATAAAATTTGTGTTGTATTGATCCAATAAATCTGTAATTTAGATTTTTTCTTTTTCTTTTCTCCTTACAATAACTAGTATATGGGATTATCGGAGTAACCAAATCAATGAGGAATCATTTAAGGGACCTAAGACAATAAGAGGGGCAGAAGCCTTCTAATTAATATATTAAAAAATACAAAAAAATGAGAGAAAATAATAAAAATAATTTAAAATAATTAAAATCTTTAAAAAAGCCTCAAAATGTTGAAAAATCGACTATTGGTCGCACATAACCACGAAATAACTATATAAGCAGTGGTTATTTTCACAAAACTTAACTTAAAAGTTTTACAAAACTTTACAACATTTTTCAACTTTCTAATTTTTGAAATCGGTAAGGATTTTGTATATTGTTATGGCAATATAATTTTTATGTTCATTTGAATTTTTATGTTAACTTAAAATGTCATTAACTCAATTCTTTTTCTGGATGGTCGTGACATCGATTTATGCCACAGACGAATCCCCTTTAAACTATTATATTTATGTATAGCAATAGAATTTTAGGAGGGCAGACTGGTGGTCCGGCTACTCCTAATACCTCGGCTGTCCGCGACGAGTTCTGGTCGAAAGACCCAGATTTCTACCCATAAGGCGCTGTTGTAAAATCCATGGCGGCTGATGGAAACGTCAGTCGGAATGGACAGTAAAATTTTCGGGAAGAGCGTCGCGAGGTAGGGGAATTTAGGAAATGATCCATTTACGATAATTTAGGATGATTTTTGAAAGCTCTTGTTACTGATGGAACGTCTGATGATAATACCCCTATATTAACAGGGCAAAACTGACTACAGTGGAATTGGCAGCCATATGAACATTTAATCATACCGACTGATTTTAGGAGTAAAACCCTATTCGTATATTCACGACATGAAGATTTATATTATAGGGTAGTTAACTTGGCTATAGTGAGTTGAGGGAAGCCACCAAAATCCGAAAAATAATAAAACAATATAAAATTTCAAATTAGTATGGTTTAACTTTATTAATCTGGAATGATGATATAAACAAACAATAATGGTAAATAAGATCAAAGTTTCAAGTAAATACGATTAACAACCATTAGATTTCAGATTTTCAAATAGACGTACATATGTTGATCGTATACCAGAAATTAATTAATTGATTGTTTTATACAAAAATCCTTTAAACCAAACTGTATGATGCATGTCGAGAAAATTACTAGATATGATAAACAATACAAATAGTTGCATCTGCTTGCAACTATCTAAATTTTCGTTTATTTGTTGTACTCACCATCTTTAATTTTCATAAATTCATTTTTATTAAGAAAAGAAGAATCTCCATAATCATGAAACTACCGAAAATCCCAAATATCACACCAGCCCTTCAGTTCTGGCAGCTTTACAGTATCTGGCAAACTTAGAACCAAGGTACAAGAAACGAACAAGTAAAAGGGATGTGCTGTTCTCCTGAGGCCATCAAAGAGCTCCACAAAAAAGTTTCTCGAATCTAGTGAGCGCGTGACGACCTGATTATAGCAAACCGCACTCAACGGCTAACCACAGGCGAACACAGCGCCGCACTCCGTCAAATTTTCACAGAAAGAAATTACAGGCTCGATTGCCGGGCAGGAATAAAGCCCAACAAATTGATATTATTCCGGCTCACCATCTGCCGAATTCATCGTAGAAGTGGTAAAACACCCACTTCTAGCCAGGCCACCCTAAAAACAGGTTCAAAACCTCCATTTACGAGCAATTTTTACGGTGGTCACATAATGAAATTTTTTTGACCTTAACTAGCAAAGAATAGGGGGATAATAGGATATAAGAATATTTAAGAAACGTTAATATAATCCATATTGCACAATGGATTCTTAATATTTAAAAATGGCCATTTATACCCCGCAGGAATCATCGGAATCATTAATTTTATGAATTTCTTATAATCCATCAAAATCAGCACTTTTAACAGAATTTCCAGGGATGCTTGTGTGTATGCATGTTTGTATGAATGTTTCCATGGTTACGATGGATGTTACTATAAATAGCATATGTTGCTATAAATAGATTATGAAAATAAACCAACAATAAGCTTTTTACCAAATTTATACAGAATTAATAATTATAAATAGTGGTAAAACACCACTTCCAATCAGGCCGCTAGTTAAGGGCTGTTAGGGTCTTACTAGTTAAGGTAAAAAAAGTTCATTATGTGACCACTCTAAAAATTGCTCGTAAATATTAGTTTTGGACTTGTTTTTAGGGTG
The DNA here is from genome assembly GCA_022537955.1 of Schmidtea mediterranea. Lineage (NCBI taxonomy): Eukaryota > Metazoa > Platyhelminthes > Tricladida > Dugesiidae > Schmidtea > Schmidtea mediterranea. The sequence goes on from CM039679.1 coordinate 127,394,804, forward strand.
ACCTGGCTGGAAGCGGGTGTTTTACCCCTACTCATCTTCTATCTATACCGGACGCGGTGGCGTCGATTCTACTGTGATTGATAAAGCTCCACAAACTTCTAAACCTACAACCAAACATAAGCCAAATAAGAATCGAAGGCGCAGGAAAAAGCGTCGGGCAGAAAATTCGTTGGTACAAGCGAATTTGAACGCTGCAAGAAATGAAACTCCAAATGAGGTCCCCTACAATTTCCGAAAACCCAGCGTCGTTTGATTTGTTTTAGGCCAAAATTGTAGGCCAAATTGTAGGTACATATACTGATTGTAGGTATATATATTGACGTGTTTTCACAAATTAAAAAGCACAAGTACTAGAACTAAAATTAAACTAAATATTATTCGACAGTATTATTTCTAACTTGGTTAGAATTTCAATTTTCCGTCTCAATGGGAGACCGGTTGTATTAGTGTGCACTATAGCACTTATTGATTGGAATTTTTATTAGAATTATTAATGGATGGATTATCAATGGAAATTTTAATGGATTATCAATGCATTAGGTTACGAATTTTTATTAAATTTTTATTAGATTATTGATGGATGGAAATTTTAATGGATTATCAATGGATTAGGTTACGAATTTTTAATTTTTATTAGATTAAATTACGAATTATTAATGGATGGATTATCGATAGATTAGGTTACGAATTTTTGATGAATTTTTATTATATTACGAATTATTAATGGAATTATGTTACGAAATTTTAATGGATTATCAATGGATTGGAATTTTTAAGGGATTATGTTGCAAATTTTTATGGATTATGCTGTGAATTGTTAATGGTAAATTATGATACAAATTGTTAATTTTCAATATATGATTTTTGATGTTGAATTATGCTATTACGAATTTACAATATAGGATGAATTATGAATTATTAATTTCTATTATATGTTTACAAATTTCCGAAAATTGTTTCATGCATTCGAGAATTTTACCCAATGGATCTGGTAATTTTCATTTATTCCTTTTTCGGCCCACAGCCAAAACTTAACGCAAGTTAGAAAATAAAACATACTATCGTAAATCGTGTAAGTGCGTGTACAATCGCCAATGATTTCGTGTCCGTGAAGGCTCCGGCGTGCGGAACGCAGGAATTGGAACGTCAATATTATCCGTACATAGGGGAAATAGGAGGGTAAATGAGTAGTCCTTTGGCTGCCCCTTCACCATCCGTTTCCTGTAAAATTAACATAAATTTTTAACAACAATCGGCTCAAAATATCTAATACCGAGTAATCCAGTGGGCACTCGTTAAATATAATATGAACAAAAATAGATCTTAAGGACAAAGAGAGGGAATGGGTAGCGGGGAAAATTGCGAAATCGTTGCAACAGTTAAAATGAATAGCCATCGGAAAAAGATTAATCCGAACGACCAAAATCATGAAAAATAATGTTTTAAAATAATATATAAGGACTTAATAAGTTATGTTGAATTGAAACGGAAAATATGGGCAGAACGCTGCGCAAATTTTTGGAAATAGTTAAAACACTTATCATAAAAAACTGTAAAATAAGGGCGGAACGCTACTCACACTTTCCGAATCAACTAAAATACTTATAGAAAATAGAAAAATAAAATTGAAATGCGACTCAACGGTTGGTATAAGATCATTATGAAACTGAAAAATATGGGCGGAACGCTGCTCAAATTTTCCGAATCGATGAAAATACTTTATCGAAAACTACAGAATAAGGATGAAACCGTAAAATAAGGGCGGAACGCTGCAAAAATTTTCGAATTAACATAAATACTTTATCGAAAACCGAAAAAATACAGATGAATTATAGCTAAATTTTTATACAAGAAAAATATTTTATAAAGCGGAGGAATAATGAAGGATCCCTAGTAAAAACTTGATAATAATAATGATAATAGTAAGGATAATGGTAATTATAATAATAATAATAATAATAATAATAATAATAATAATAATAATAATAATAATAATAATAATAATAATAATAATAATAATAATAATAATAATAAGAATGATCATAATTAGGATAATAATAATAGTGCTAATAACGATAATCATAATAGTAATAATGATAATAGTAGTAATAACAATAATGGTAGTTATAAAGATAATAATAAAGGTAATAGTAGTAACAATTAATAAAGATAATACAAATAATAGTAACAATGATAATGCTAATGACAATAATAGGAAGCATAGTAGTTATAACAGGGATAAGAGTAAGAGAGATAATGTGAGAATATTTAACCTAACCAAGGGATACAAGCCAAAGAATAATCATCAACACGGACAACGATAAGAACGACTATGGGAATGGACATAACAATGAATAATATGAGAGTATAGGCTAACATTTGACAGAGATAGGAGAATAATGGGACCTAAAAATCGAAATCGAGCACAGGCCTTCTATCGGCAGCTCGTTGGACCCAGAGATCGTTCGGTCAATTATAGCATTAGCAATAGCGCTTACTTTTTGCGGACGATCTACCCACTCGAACACAGTTCCAACGTTGCTTAGCAACGGGTGCCGAGTGGTAAGCGAAAGATATTTGTATGGGGTTGTCTGGGTAACAACCATATAGTTTCAAAATATCAGCACCCAGAAACCCACCACGAGTTTAATATTTTTGACAGCATTTTTGATTGAAACAATGTTATTAGGACCACAAAATTTGCAAAATCAATAAAATGAACAAAAATCCATCAAAAATTGATGTAAATCAAATATCTATCAAAATTTGACGACCCAGCATATTTTTATAATAACATATGTTACCTCCAATAGGTTCATCAACATTCATAATCATAAATGTTCCAAACCGATTGTCGATTTAATTTAAACACATAAAATTTTAGTAACCCAAAATCAAGTTAAGACGCTGGATGTCAAAACGTTTTGACGAGATGTGACCTACTTCCACTAAAAGGCTCTGGAGCAAAGTCAGCGAGCTAATACAATGATCCAACGATGCCGCAGAATGGAAGAAACATGGACGTGGCAGGAGCAAGCAAAGAAGTTAACCTAACACAATGATCTATTAGAAACACAGTATCCCGAGTTGGCCGTGGAGCTTGAGAAGGTGATGGAAAAAAATCAAGAGTTAAAATTGAAGGAGACAATTCGGAACGAGATTGGTTAGCACCCGTCCATTTAAATCGACCAAACATTGATCCCTTCAAACTCAAATCAAACTGTCAATATGGACCACAATATAATCAAGGTCAAAACTAATAAAAATCATCCCAGCAAAGCCGAGTGGAATAGACACTCGTGATTGAAAACGGCTAGATTAATTGGACAAATAATGAAGTCCATGCTGAACATCTCGGATCGAAATTGATCCATTGACCCAATTTATAAATTTTTTCAATAAATAATTTGTGTTTTTACATTGATAATCGTTTCGGAACCAACTTAAATTATTTAATAAATAATACTGTTAAAACAAAATAAATTAGTTTAATAATCGATATTATTTCAATTGAATTAGCGATAGAGGAACCTGTAATTAAAATGAGCATGAAAACCTTCTGATTTTTTAGGGTATTAGCAATCATGGCGATATGACTCACCTTTAAATAGAAACCACCCATTGGAATACATTTCCAACGTCATTTTTGACGGGTATTTAATAGTTATTCTTCTTATGCGCGTGTTGGGCCAAGACACGATTTTGTTTAAATGAATCGGTAACAGCACGCAAATACAATACGCAGCCTTAAAATCAGACCCATAAAACATTAATTAACCATGTAAAAATATGAGAAAGAAACAATTAAATATAAAATCGAAAAAAACACAAAAGTAAATTAAAATAATAACAAAGTGCAACAAGATCCGCACGAAATAAACACAAAAATAACACGAAAACATGAAAATTTGACCGGAATTTGACAATTTACCAAAAAAAGCGAAAGTCCATGAAAATGAAACTAAAATTAAATAATTTGAATTGGAAACAATTCAATTAAAAAATAAAATTGTCAAATTAAATCACGGAAATAGTAAAATTAAGATTAGAACATACCAGAAAATCAAAAGGTCAAATTTTGTTTTACCACATCAAATTTAACACGCAAGGTTAGGGTCGTACAATAGGTATATATACCGATTCAGTTTCACAGAATATTAATCAGTTTTAAAAAACTCGAATCAGTTTTTGTAACTAAAAGCTCAGCCAGTCTTAACCAGTCGGAACAGAATAATTTTCAATGTGAGTGGAGGAATGCTCGAAAACTTTCTCCACGTCGCGTCCATGCAACCTCATATGAGCTCTGTTTGGTCGTCGGCGTGGGGAAAGAGTTATGATGTCGTTTAGTGAATGATGAATATTCAACATGAATTGTCATATGCTACTATATTTCAATAAAAGTTCTTACAATAAATACTTTGTCGAAATTTTTCCGGCCCACAGCCGACACACTACCACAAGTCAATAAACTATACATACGCCAACCGAATTGTGTAAATGCGGTGTAAGTCCGCCAATAATTCGTGCCCGTCAAGCCTACGGCGTGAGAACGCAGTAGCTGAAAAGTAAATTTTCATTCCGTATAGGGGAAGTTGGGTTGAAGAGGGAATAGTCTTTTGGCTAGTCCGTCATCACTCAATTCCTATAAATTCGACCTAAATTATAATAACAAATCGGCTCAAAATCAAAACACAGATTCGTTGCTGTGATTTCTAAATTGCTTTAATACATTACGATTTTAACTTAAATTATTCACTATGACGCAAAAACTGCAACAGATATTTTTTTTATTATTTCAACTTATTTTGATTCAAAAAAATTAATATATAAAAATCGTCAATGAAACTCAATAAAACTCAACTTCAATGGCTCTACTCCTAAAATAATCCGACCCCATAATATTTAAACCATAGAGATTTAAAATTTTGGTTCCGTAAACTCAATTGAAATCACTGACATTCTTTCCTTTGAAAATTTACATTAAAATTACTGCTATTAAGTCGACAAATTGCAATTTTTTAAAAAAACTACAAAGTGCAAGTTTTTATGAGATGACTTAATGAAATTGTTTTAAATCGCTCTTGAGTCAATAAAAAAAATCAGATTCCATACCCGAAAAAATAACAGGATAAATCGAAAAATCCGTAAATATATCGCCCTCCCACAAACATTCAGTGACAAAATTCGTTAAATATGTGTCTATAATTCCAACCACGAACACCAACATGCATATCTCTTGGAAAAAGGAAAAATTATACACATCAAAAAACTCATGAGGGTTTCTAGTATTAATAACGTACCCTGGTGGAACTATCCGATTATTAGGATCGAAAAAGTCATCGTGACCCTAAATTAGCCAAATAATTTAGAGCGACAAAAAGTTTACCGTATAATCAAACGAACTACTTGTTTTCTGAAAGAGTTTCACTGACTTATAGCGTCCCCTGATTTAACCAACAAATAACAAAAAATTAAAATTTTATTAAGAGTAAGTCCCGCGTCATAATGAAAAAACCAGCTGACATCTTGCTCGCAATGGATCTGCAAATAGCACTGAGATTCCGAGATAGAAAGATTTCCAGGACAGGCATAATAAAGTCGGATCTAAAAAGTATTATAATCACGATTAAAAGTACAAACAAATGAAATATAAAATGAACCGATATCAAATTCGCATCAACTACTGGGTCAGCTCATGAATAAGATCTCATAGAAAATAGTGACCACTTGCTGAACAAAAATCATAAGTTACAGTATACAAATCTAACAAAAATTCCTACTGATAGGTTCCCGAAATTGGAAATATTAAATCGGCAAAAACGGCGAAATATATTAACATGGCAGAGAAGAAGAAAACGAATTGATATTTTCTAGAAATGCCAATCGATAGAAATTGGAATTTCAGTCGTTATGCCACACTCACTCACTCAGAGACGAATACATGCAGGCACATGATTTTTTCATCAACAACAGGCGTGCAGACAGGAATCGACGATATTTCCTACCATCGAGATGTGCATCCCCTATATATATATATATATATATATGAGACATGCACTCGTCAATAATAACAATTTTCGACATTATTTCAGACGGCTAATAGTTCACGATATACCGACGCACCAGCTGAGGAGCTAAGGAGGGATGAAGTAAAGATAACGGAGCATCAAGAAAACATACGAGAGAGTAATTACATTTAAATTGTCTGATTAAAAAACTTGATTATATGTTTCGAGTCTTAGTTCCACAACTCGAACCCTGCAGATTTGCTCGATAACAGATGACGACTCTAGCCAAAATATGACAAAACCGATGAGATTTAGCGAAATATAAATTACCTTGCTCACCTTGTTTTCTAATAAAAATAACTGAATTTATGCCTGAAACTCCAGATGCAACATAGGTCTCATTAGACGATCATAAGGAAGAGATGCTAACTCCGTCCAACGCACCATCCTTTGCTCGAATTGTACGAAAAAATAAATTAAATTACATCATCAAACTTTGCAATCTTGACATTCTAATTGGTTATAACATTTTGGTTAATAGCACGGTTCCCTGCACACTCAGTCGCAAGGTGCAGGTAAGCGATGTGGGACGCTGGATTTTCGATATCCTCCGTTCAGGAAACCAGACCGAGAAATCAAGGAGATACGGAAGAAGTTGAACTCCCATATGTAGCCATAAAACGGGAGCCCGGCCCGGGAGATTCGTGGCCAAGCTAAATTTCTGTTAGCTCGCCTCGAAGAGCATCAGAAAGAAACCGACCGCCAAGTGGAAAAGGTCAGGCGATATTTGGCGCAGGTAAATGCGGACATTGCTGAGGCCAAAATACCCAGTACGTACGGGTATGCCCCCAGTTACAATGTATCCTACAAGCTGCATGACCAACGGTTACGCAAACCGACTACGGCGATGAACGTGGTAATACCACGAAAGATTTTTCCCCGTGAGCTACAAGACGAGGGAAGATGCTCGGACAATCACCGTGATTACCCATACGCTCGTGAACGCCCGAGCCGAAAATACTACCAAAACTATCCCAGATCCAACCTTCAATGATTGTTTTTGTAATAAATGATTAGAAATAGTTCTTTGATGATATTTTTACTTTGTTTTGTTGTTATCCCTTAGGGAGAATAAATTAGGAAAACCAGTACCACCCGCCGACAATAAACATAACATGAACTGACCAACGATAAGTTGATGACATTTGATAATAGATAATAAGTTTAACAAGTATTTATTCATTTAGACATGAGTTCGGGTCAAATCTTACAACAGAAGCTCAACAAAGTCCGTATGACCAACAAAGACCTACAACGACAGCTCATCCAATTAACTAAAGAGATCCAGCCAATCAAGGCAACCTGGATTGAGCCAGGAAAGGCAAAAACGATTTACCAGAAAATGACCGCGGCACAACGGGGTGGGATGAGGAGAAGCAGCTCACCCAGTCGCAGAAAATCCAAATACGCGGCCTTGAGGTAGCGTTATCGGCGTGCCAAGAGGGCAACGCAGTAACCTATCCTCTGGTATTCGCGCCGGCTCAACTAGCCTTCCGAGAAGCGACTGGGGTCACCAGGCCTGCGAGTAAACCGACCAAGCATCGCCACGGACAAGCAGAACGAGCGAAACGTCGCACTGCAAAGATGCAGGGCTAATAAACAAGAAATTGTTTTTGTTTGATTTTTAATAAATGTTTTGCCTAGATTAAGTTTTCGAATTTATTTCAGTAAATAGGGTTTAATGAAAGGGAATTAAGAACAGTTTTTTTCGGGGAGAGATTCACAATGAACGTAAACTCAACCACATGAGTAAGGGACCCAAAACTAGGAAATCGATCATGAACCTTCCAACGGTAGTGCATTGAACCCATATTGAAGTTGGGCCAGAGTAGTTCCTGTGTGGCGCTCACCTTTTGCGATCTCAAACCAATGGTTTCATCAACAACATTGCTTAGCAACGGGTAGCCATTGGGGGCGAAGGAAAGTTATATCTGGGGTCAAGGTTATCCAGACTATAAATCCCACACGCGCATCTTGTGGGAATCCTTTTAAAGTGGCCCCGAAAATTTTGTTTCTTTTGACCCATCAGGGGCCCAGCAGTTTTAACCCAACAATATGTATCAGAATCAAAAGTAACACAAACTGTCATTAAAAGAAAAATAAAGAATACATCGACATTGAGTCTACAAAGAAAATTAAATATTATTCAATATTATACCAATATTATTCAATTTTCATAAAAGTGTAGATAATCAATTTTTAAAACAAAAGATCATTTTTATATCTTAACTTTCAAACACAAAAATAAAATTAAATTTTTTAAAACTTTAGCTTCATTAATAATATATTATTCGAAAATAATACGATCGATTTGTTTAAATATTCCATAACCTACAAAATGCCTTTGAAATTGTATAAATTATTTTAAAATAAAGAAATTTTATTAATTTAATTAGGCTCGTATGTGGTGACGTTAAAGGAAAATTAGATGAATTGTATACAAAAGTTGCATTAATTGAAAAGAAAAGTGATAAATTTGACGTAAACTTGAAAACTTAAATTCAAATTTAAATAATTTTTAGACATTATTCTGTGTTGGTGACTTTTTTGGAACCCAACCCGATTTCATTAATAATTATATTAACCAGCAGAAATCATGTAAACTTTTTTTTGAATGGGTTTCTTATTTCATTAAAGCTTCTATAGAAACATTTATTATCTCTAGTTTGCCAGACTCTCTTAAAGAAAAAATTGATGAAAAAGGATCAGAGATATGCAGAAATATTACTTATTTGGGATTTAATGGTGTGTTGAAATTCAAAAACAAATTACATATTGCTTTCGTGAGTTCTGAGAATGTTGTAAAAAATGATTTAAAAGTATTATCAAATCATCTCATGTGCACGAACATGGGATACGCTGGCATTGATATTTTATTCACATGTCAATGGCCAGCTGGTATTGAGAATGGCAGTGAAGATTTGCCAAATTGCAAGAATTCTCGAGAAATAGGAAATGGATTAATTTCAGCTTTGACAGCACTCATCCAACCAAGATATCATTTCACTGCCGGACAAGAAATATTTTATGAACGTCAACCTTATAAGTATTTATTGTTAATAATTATTTATATTAATTATTTATTTTAATTTATCATTTATTATTATTATTATTAATTAAAAGTTTATATATTTATTATAATTATTTTTCGACAATATTCTCTATTTATTACTATTTATTTTATAATAATTTTATTATTTATGGTAATTATTGCTTATTATTTTTAATTAATTAATTTATTATTATTACACTTTTAATATTTGTAATTAATTTTTACCCTTTTAATTTAATTTTTATTACCTTTATAATATTTTTTTTAATATTGTTTTTATTTGTTGATTATAATTATTTTTCGACACATTTTATATTTTTATTATATTTATTTATTATTTGCTAATAATATTTTATCTATTCTTTTATTTTAATTTATTATTAATTTTATTATTTATTATAATTATTGTTACTTTTTATTTTAAATTAATATATTTAATCATTATTATTAAACTTTTAATAATTATAATTAATTTTAGCTTTTTAATTTATTTTTTGATTATAATTATTATAATTATTTTTCGGCAATATTCTCCATTTTTATTATATTTGTTTATTATTAATTATATTATAATAATTTTATTATTCATTATAATTTTGTTGCTTTTAATTTGAATTAATTAATTTATCCTCATTATTAAACTTTTAATAATTATAATTAATTTTAGCTTTTTAATTTATTTTTTTACCTTTATAATAATTTTTATTTTTTGATTATAATTATTATAATTATATTTCGGTAATATTTTCTATTTTTATTATTTATTATAATTTTGTTGCTTTTTAATTTATTTTTTTACCTTTATAATAATTTTTATTTTTCGGCAATATTTTTTATTTTTATTATATTTATTTATTATTAATTATATTATAATAATTTTATTATTCATTATAATTTTGTTGCTTTTAATTTGAATTAATTAATTTATCATTTTTATTAAACTTTTATTAATTATAATTAATTTTAGCTTTTTAATTTATTTTTTTACCTTTATAATAATTTTTATTATAATAAATAAATAATTGAAATTATATTTCAGGAATCAAAAAAACAATTTAACAAAACAAAAACATGCTACACGATTCATTGCGCTTTCTTCGTTTAATAATAAAAACAAAGATAAAGTAATTATATAAATAGTTTTTGCAGAAATCATTGAAATTAATTAATAAATTTCTGAAATATTGTTTTTTACTCTCAATTTTTCATTAATTTTTTTAAATTTCGAAAATCTTTATTGAAATCCATCTTATTTGGAAACGTAATTATTGCTTTGAATGAAATTCTGAATTTCACAGAGATCCTGGTAGTTTCATCTTGAATATTTGATGCGGCTCTCCGTATCGTTGTGAGTAATCCGAGGCCATTTTGCTGGATCATTTATTGCCATGAGTTCTACACATTCTCATTGAAAGATCATTCATCAATCTGATCAATTAATAGAACATGCAATGATACAGTTAAAAATGATTTAAAACATAATTATAATCAGACAAATAATCTAAAATTAGTTATATTATCAATGAAAAAATAATATTAATAAAATACCTTATTCACGGTTTTCTATGAGCTTCATAACTGTATAATTTAAATTATAATTATTAAATATCGATTATATTTCATTTTATTTCAATATATTATTATTATTATTATTATTATTATTATTATTATTATATTACATATTTTGTTAATATGATCCTTTAATTATTTCCCAACTTTGAAATTAGCAAAAGCCGAGTTAATTTTGATTGTAATTATCATCAAAATAATTTGTTATATTCCATTTTAATACGGGAATTATAATTTCAATGATTTCTGTTGATGGTTGATAAATGATAAACAAAAAAGAAAATTAAACAATAATTAAAGTGTTTATATGCGCTGCAATTAAATCCCATGGAATTGATGACACAGGAAGAATTATGGAAACTCCCCATTAACTGTACTGATAATCCGTTTGCTACAGTTAATACTGACACTATCTTGGTAATTATTACCCACAGATTATTTGCCCATCATTCTATTTTTCCCCTTCATTTTCCAGTCATCTGCCTCCCATCAATTCTTTTATGAAAATCCCGACAGGAAAAGAAAAGCAACTGATATCGAATCAACTGATAATGAAAAGAAAAGACGTTTGATTATTTTTTACAACGAACATTGAACTCAGCTAAATTTAGGTAATAACACATCAAATGGCTGTTGGTTTTGTTTGGGAAATCCTGAAGTAGAAAAGCATTTATTGGTTTATATCGGTAAGGAGGTTTACATTGCTATGCCTCGCGGAGCATTAAACCATGAGCATATGATGATTCTTTCCGTTGGACACTATCAGTCACTTGTTTCTTGTCCAAAATATGTACTTAAAGAAATCAAAAGTCTAATGAAAATTATTTCCAATTATTTCTCAACGAAAGGAAAGTCGTTGGTGTTTTTTGAGAGAAATTTTAAAAATCAACATTTTCAATTGCAAGTAACGTTTTGAAGATTCTGTAAATGTTGATTGACTTTCATGTGATATTAGTCAGTGCCGATTGACAGCGTAAAACTAGAAATTTGTAAAAATAAATTCCTAGAAATGGCTGTAAAAAATGGTCCTGGAAGAGATTTCACGGAAATCCCTAGGCGCACGAAATTAGAAGAAGTAAATTTTTGAAATGCTCAAATTATAAATAATAACCAAAATCTTTTTAAGGAAGACTTTTAAACTTGCATGTAAATTATTTTATTTTAATGAGTTTTCCCAGAAAATATTTATAAAATATAATAATATATTACTATAGAATAATTGATTAAATTATTTTCATTAAGAATATTTAAAATGCATTTTTGGATGTTTAAGCTTAAGAATTTCAATTTTGGATTGCATTTCCAGCATCATGTTAATTAAAAGGCGATTTGTGCTTTCTTTCCGCGTTTTGTTGAAACAAAAATAGAAAAAGGACTAGAAGCAAAAATTCATACATTAAATAGCTAATAAATTAACAAACCTTTATAATAATTATTCAAATTATGAATAATTTAATATATTACTTTAAATTCACCACCAATTTAAGTTTCTAAAATAATAGTATAAATATATATGTATATCTATTTATATTGTAATTTAACTTCAAAAAAATTCAATCCTAGGGGCTTAATAACTCATACTGATTTTAAAGCGTACTTTTAACCACCTCAAAGAGATATGAAATTATTTTCTTCAGAAAATATCTTAAGGCATTAGAAATCTTTACTATTTATCAAATGCAAGACACAACTCAAAAAACCATGTTTTTTATAATTTAGAACATTTTCCAATGAAATTTTGAAAACGTTTCCTTGAGAAAAGTTTTTAAAAATATCTTTATTTTAAAAAATAAATTTTTCAAAAATCTAAAAGAAAAATTTTCCTCAAAAATCTAATTTTTCACTAGAAAAATCTCCCGGAGATACGAAAAAGTTGTCATCAGCAAAAATTTACACACTGATAACCTCCATCATTTTGCCGAAACAAATTTTCAAAAATATTTTTTCAGAACTATTTTGCAATTATAAATCAATATTAGCTTTTTTTAGTGTAAAAGAATTCCTAGAGTTTAATCCCGACTATATTCTGAAAAAAAATTTGCTCCTGACTATATTCAGAATTTACACATTAAAATCAATATTTCGCATTTCAAAATTTGCGCTAAAAATACCTACCTAATTTAATTTGCGGCAGCTGTTCCATAATTAGTTATCGAGCCCCACTTTGCGAGGGCGGTGTTAAATGAAATTTAAATTTAGGTATGGAAGATAAATTTTAAATTTTTGTGCCAATTTTGAAATGTGAAAAAATATTGATTTTGAATATAGTCAGAGGCATATTTTTTCCCAGACTTCATTATAGAAAATTTTTTATTATCGTAATTTGAAAAAATTTTTAATTTTAGAAATTACCACATTTGAAAAAATGAAACATTTTAAATATCATTACTACGTGACTTGATATCTGGTCTCTTGAGTTATATATTCCCCCGGAAGCTCATAACTATAGTTTACCCTTGAAACCTGTCTTGTCAATGATATAAATTTAGTTTGCTGAAACGGTTGAGATATTAAAGATTTGCCGATAGAAATTTGCTCTCGATTTGGTTCCTCTTGTTCACTCACAATTAGTAATATCGAGTCACAACAAAACAACTGACAAAAAGAAAAATCCAAACGATCCAACCCTGATTAAATACACTATAACTTCTTTGCAATCACCATACAATCTCCTTTGGATAACTAATAAAATTATTCTGACCACCTGACGCTTCTTAGTTGGTTTCATAGCAATTTACCCCAATTATTTCTGCTCAAGACTTTCACAAATCTGCCGAACAATTTATTGCCAATAAAATCAATTAATCTAATCAATTTACAATTATTATATTCGTCTTGAAAATCTTATTTGTCACCAGTTACCACTTTTCTTAGCAAAAATTATTGAATTTTAAATAACCCCAACAAAACCATTGATTAAGGATGAATTTGAATGTAAAGATAGATTTGAGTTTACCTCTTATCATAAAATTATTTGTTTATAATTTCAATTTATGCTGCTACTAAAAAATCACCGTTTTATAATTATTCAAATTATAGTTAACCTGGAAATAAGCTGAACTATTTCTTAAATGTTCTTAAACTTCCGAATATCGAGTTCCACTGCAATGAAATAAGAAAGATTTTAACTTAAGAAAATAATTATAAATTATTTTGACGAAATCGCTGAAAACTTTACCCGACTTACCGATTTTGTTGTCCTTTGATAAAGTTATTTATCTGATAAATTCAGGATTGAGAAGGGTTTTAACTTCAATAAATATTGATCAAATGATTTTGATTATGCCACTGATATTTTGCTATATTTCCCATTTCCGGTTCGTTGTATTACTTATGATAATCAGTTATTAATCACAATAATCTGAGTGTTTTGATATAGATAAATATTGATAATAACTATTTTGATGATCGCACAGTTAATTTTTTCCAATTTAACCTTTTAAACAATTTGTATTAAAGCTTTTATCACATATGATTCATATTAGCTATCATGAAAAATTCAGGACAGGAAAGGTTTTTAACTTAAGAAAATATCATTTATAATTATTTTGATTACATCGGTGAAGATTCACCCAGTTTCCCTCCAGCATCACGCATTATATATTATACGTAACTTCTGACACATGCCGTTTGTGCTCCAATCAAAAATCACTAAATCCAGTAGTATGGAAATTTATTTGAATAGTAAATAATCGGAAAAATAGCTAAATTAAAATATCACATTATTGTTTTGAATTTAAAAAAGCATTATTTCTTATATTTGAATACTTATTTTATACTTACTAAGTAAGCAATTACTAAATTATTGAATTGATTATTAAATTAATGAAACATTATTACGACATACTTAAAAAATAAATTATTAAAATTAGACTAATTAATAAATTAATAAAACACGTACATATTATATGTTGTACTAGGTAGTGTAAAAAGTTCCCGGCAGTTTTCGATTACAATTTCAACATATCGAATGACAATGAAAGCAAACATCATTAACCAACCGTTTTATTCAAGCAATGGTAATATATTAGGTCGTGTTAAAAGAGTTTATTAACTTATAACTTCCATGTATGCAAAGCGCTTTGTAAATTCACTTGCTGCTGCTACCCGGGAACTTTTTACACGACCTAATATATACAAGCGGGATGGGCAAAAGGTGAGACGGCACCGTAAAGTTTTTAAAATTTCTAATTATCTATATTTATATCTTTTTTGTCTTCTAATGCTATAGATGTTAGAAGTACAATAGAATTGATGTCAATTTCCTGGGATTGGATCTTTTCCGTTTCGATGTATTTACATATGAGATCTTACACAAAATATGCCAGATAAAAATATTATTTAAGATGGATTGAAAGAACTAATTAATTTTTTTAATAAACGCAAATCTATAAAATTAATAATATAAAATTCGTTACGCTTTTAATTTATTAATTCATTTTATGTAGATTGTCAAGCCTAATGTTCCATATTTCTATGTGGAATTCTCTGATAAAAGTAAACTTTTTGGTACAATTCATCGATCTCAATTTTCATCTTTTGATATACAATTTGGAAGGTAATTATTACCTTTTATGTAACTGATATATTAAATTTGACATTTTCATATGTTAATTTACTTATGAAATTTAAAAAAATTTTAAAAAATCTTCATTTTAATAAAAATATAAAAAATGCAAATTTAAACAAAAATAAAACAAAATTACAATAATCAATTTATTAAGGCCTAGAAAAACAGAAATTATTAAATAAAAATAAATAAAAATTTTTTTTTTAAACTTTAAACAATATTAATTTTTTTATTAAAACAATTATAAAACAAAAAAATATTGCCATTAAACAAATACAAATTCTGCATTTAAACAAAATAAAAAAGTTAAACAAAAAACAATTTTTTTTAAGAAAAATCAAATTATTTATAAAAATGACTTTATTTAAAAGTAATAATTATTGGTATTAAAAAACGACTTTATTAAAACAAAATTAAAATAATCAATTTATTTAAATAATTTTAAAATAAAAAAAATATTAATTAATAAAAATATCTTCATTAAAAAGAACGAATAAGTTATTGATTCTAAAGAAATTGACTTTTATAAAACAAAATAAAAATTAATTAGTTTAAACAATATTAAATTAATTTTAAATAAAAATACATTCATGTAAACAAAAAATCGACTCTTTAGCAATACAGAAAATATTTAATAACACAAAATAAATTGTATTAAATTGTAAGTAAACAATATTCAATTTTTTAAACAACTTATGCATTTAAACATACTAAAAATAACTTCACAAATTAAAGAAAGCAATTCATTTTAACTGCTAAGACAATTTTAAATTCAGAAATAATTTATACAATTAAAAAAAAATTATTTATTTAAACATTAAAATTAAGCTTATAAGAATTCAAAGTTTATTTAAACAATTTTAAAAAATATAAAAAATTGTTTATTTAAACCATGGATGAGCAACTCGCGGCCCGCGAAATTTTTTTTTGTATTTTTTTATTATAATGTTTATTAGTATATATAAAGCTTTGTAAATTATTAATGAGTGCGACCCACCAAAAAATTTTAAAATTTAAATTGGCCCGTGGGTTAAAAAAGGTTGTTCACCTCTGATTTAAACAAAATAAAAAATAGCGATTATATTAAAATCATATTCACAAATTGATTAATAAGAATGACTTCATTAAAACAAAAAATTGTCGATTTAAACAAAATACAAATTTCTACACTTCAAAAAATCATATTCATTTTAATAACAAAATGAAAACTTTAATAAAGCTATTTAATATCATCTTTGAATCTCACCAGGCTCCATTGTTTTCATTTCCCATAGTATTCTTGTCCATTTTAAAGTTCAGTTTTTTTCAAGTGACGACAAAGAACCTGCAGTTTGCATTTCTTGTCCATTTTTAAATCAAGAGCAATATAACATAATTTTTCTTTAATTTCTCGGACAATTTCTCTTTTTACTATAATTATAAAACTGTAACTTCGTTCCAGCCAAAATCATTCTACAAATTGCATGAGGCAGCGCTTAGCCTACTGAACTCCCAGACGCATCAAAAGCAAGAACTGCAGCAATAGTTTTAAAATGAACAAATATATCTTTATCGCAGTGTTATCCATATACATTCTTCGAGTTAAATCATTTGACGTGTCCGATAACGTGAGATTAAACCATGATTATATAAAAAATTCCAAAAAAATTCAAAAAAGACAAAAATAAGACAAAAAATGTATCTATTTGAGAAAATGTCATAAACAAACCAAATCAATTTATCAAAAATCACAAATCACAAATGTTCGCAATTCCAAAATGACATAAAAATCAATATAAATTATTTTTCATCGAAACAAAATTAAATAAATGACTTAAATAAATCTTTATACAAATTTCCAATTTTATCAAAATATGAATCACTTCATTAAAACAACGCATAAAATAAGCCATCGTTTTAAATGAAATAAAAACTTTATTTAAGGAATATAAAAAATCAACCAAAAATCAAAACGGCCTCAATAAAACAAATTAAAAATAATCAATTCAGTTAAACAATATAAAAATCACATCAAACGATTAAATTGCATTAATTTAAACATCTATAATATAATTTGTCATAAACTGAAAAAAACCTTATATAAAAACCAATGAGCAACTTTAACACGTTAAAGACCGCATTCCCACGGGTGGGTCACTCCGCAACAACATTACCGGCCAGAGTGCTCACTGGTGGGCACATGACATGTTTTACTTATGACTGCTTGTACACCTGTGGGCATGATTTAAATACAATTTATGTACAGTAGTCGATTCGCCGCTCCCTCGAAGACATACACTGTATATAGCGGAATTAGTTAATTTGACATAAACTCATTTTAAAACGGTTTTTTTGTAAATTCAAACATAATTGATGAGTTTATAAGATTTTCAAGGTAAAATAAAATAAAAAATCATTTAGGACACAACTTTTAATATATATTTTATTCAATATTTGTGATACAACTTACCAAATATCTTTTATGCAACATTTTTGTGATTTTTTTGAAAACAGTTGATAGAAATTGGTAATTTGCATTTTTCACAAATTGTATTAATTTTTTTGGCATTCTTACGAGCATATGCAGATCCTTTTGAAATGGACATTTGTTTGTAGCAAAAACAGCATCGTTTTCTTGTTTGCTTCAACTTATTTAAAGATGTGTACAGTAGACGTTGAGGGAGTTGGAATTGTCGGTGATGAATTTGTAATTGTCATTGCTGATACAAGTTCTTTGAATTTGGCAAGTTGCATCTTTTTACCACAATTTTTTTTACAAATAATGAGCATTCACTACAGTTGTAGCAGTAATAATATGAAATACCAGTCGTTTATACAATTTTATAGTTCTTCGTAAATATGGTGTATACGCTGGCATTTGATTCGACAAATCTATAAATGCCTTTCCTTGGATGTAATCTATCACGGATTTCGGATTTCTTTGCCCTTAATATTTACGTTTATCAGAGTCATCATGCTGTATACTTAACATCAGAACATCCCTTTTTGTCGGAATATTATATCTCCCTTTTTTAGCTTTTTTGTATCACTTCTTTAGGAATATCTTTTCTATTAGAACGTAAAGTTCCAACCAAGTGCGTGTCTCTGTTTATCAGCGTCTTTGCTAATGGTACACTAGTGTACCAATTATCTGTTAAGAGAGTTCTTCATGAATCTAGTAGAATATCCATTAATTCCATCACCACTTTTTCTCCAACAGAAACACCATCCCCTTTTCTTTTCCTGTATATACTTTGTATTTCCAGGTGTATCCTCCAGGAATAAAAAGCTTAAATAATTTTATTACATATCTATGTCGTTTGTTTGGAATATATTGTCTGAAATATATCTGCCCACGGAAGGGTACGTTGCTCTTATCAATACAAACATCTCCTGGAACGACGTCCTGTTGAAATTTTGTATTAATCATATTAAGTATAGCGGATATTTTGTATAATCGGTCGTTTTCATTCCTTTGCATATTATTGCAAACATGAAGGTTATCCAATAATTGTTCGAATATACTCCTAGTCAAAATTTTGGATATCTTATTTCCATATAATGTATTTGTGGACCAGTAATCTCGAATTTTTGGAAGCGGAAGAAGACTTATCCATAGTATCATTCCAATGAATTTTCTCATTTCCACAGGTCAGTATCTGACCATGGTTTTGTCTTTGGCTTTGGTTTTATATTTTGCAAAGCGAACCTATTTGTCTCTGTCATAAATAAGGCAATTACTATGAAGTAATTGTAGAAATCAATTGGGTCTTTCCAAATAAGTTTTCTGTCACATTATTCACCATGACATTTTGAGTTATTGTCAACGTTTTTCTACTACTAGTAACAGGATCCCACGCTGACAAAACATATGAAGGCACAGGAAGTTCATTTTCTGAATCTGATGTCTGATGAATTTGCAGGCATTATTTCAATGCATTCTGCATTTGTATAATCCTTGTCACACGTTCTTCATCGGAATCAAACAAATGCTGAATCAAACATTCTAGACAAGTTTTAACTCGTCAAAGCTATAAAAATTGAAGAATACGCAAAACAAACAATGACTCACCGGTGGGCATTCGGTCCACGAGAGTAAATTTACATGTTGGTACCGGGTGACCACCCGTGGGCCTTTTAATTGAAATAAATTTAGGAGTTAAATAATGTTTGCCTCAAATTATTGTACTCGACAAAAATATTTTAAAAATAATATACGTAATTAACAATAAAAAGAATGCCGGTCCATATGTGATGTGAGATACGATTTTGCAATGCGGTCTTCAACGTGTTAATAAACAAATTAAAGATTGTTAAAAACAGTTATATAATTATAAAACTAATATAATTTGTTTACTTTTGGCTTTCAAAAACCATTACTCAAATAATCGAACCAACTTTATGTTTTAGATATGTTTTGTGTGCCCCAGAAATTCTGAATTGCCCAGAGAAAGTTGAATGGAAAAATTGTGTAGAAAAAGAAGATGTTGAAAAGGAGCTTGCCAAGAAATTACGAAATTCTTTAGCAGAAGTTTTGTAGTATAAAGATAAATTAAAAATTTTTGTTGCTTTTTCTTACGTTTTAAAACTAATATTTTGTTTTATTTAACTGAAACAATAAATTAACATTTATTGAAACAAATAATAAATAACGAAAATATTAAAACATTTAAAATTTATGGTGAAATTTGTCAATATTGTTATCCCACAAAACTATCTACGTATATTACTATTATAGTTAATGTTATAATTATTATTATTATTAATATTATTAATATTATTATTACTTATTATTATTTTATATTAATTATTGCTTTACACGAGGTTTATAAGTTATCATCTAAAAAGGACAAAAATTATTAGCAAATGATCAGTTAAGTAATATTTTAATTTAAATTAAATTATGAATTTTAAGTAATTTAAGCTTATTTTTTTAAACTCTGAAATTTTTATTTAATTGTGAATTTTTAATTTACACTTACCGGTATAGCTAAATTTCAAACCAACATTTTCAGGATAATTTTTATTGTAAATTACCATCAGTACGGCAAAGCATCTGTTCTTGTTTGAAGATGTGGTATAACTACCCAGAAAAAAGAACAATTGTAAGGCCAAAAGCTCTGATCTTCGAAAAAGATAACACAAAATCTAAACAACTGAAAACGTGGGTAAACCGGGTAAAGTAAAGCTTACATTACGTCACATAATCCCCATAAACGCTGTGACCAGACAAAGCAGAATGTGCAAATTTAAAGCCACGTAACTGATCTGTTATTTGCGGATAGTTTGGGATTATCTATGAGAGAGACAAACTCTTAATTACTATGGTCAAACATTATTTTCGAAATTATTGTTAAAACTTTGTCTTGTTTTATATTTAATTATTTGAACTCAAATGATTTATTTTTCGGATATATTTTCATATTCATATGTGTTGGGCTTAGAGCCAAAATTAAAACAAAAATTACAAAACCAATTTAAACAAAAATGCGAAAATTGTATAAGTTAGAACAAAATGATTAATGTAGTTTTGAAATTGTCAATATGGCTGCCGTAACATAAACACGCACCTCAAGAAGAGACCAAAAATAAAATAAAACATATTAATTAAAACAAATTAAAAATATATCAAAAATTAAATAAAACAAATAATTAATTAAAATTTCGAAAAATGCCTACAGATGCAAAAAGAAACATACGAAAAATAAAATAAACTGCCAAAACCTTGCAAAACAAGGTTTAGAAAAAACACAGGCAGAAGAGGCGACCAAAAAACAAAATATTGGGGTTGAAAAATAATATTTTAAGAAAACAATAATAAAAATAAAATCCAACAATAAAATATTAATATATCAAAAAATAAAGAAAAATATATAAAAAATTACAAAAATATTTTGAAATTAATAAAAAATTAAAAAACCCTAAAAATGGCGAAAAATCGCCCATTGGTCGCACACAGGCACAAAAATACTATATATACGGCAGTCATTTTCATAATTTTAGACAGAATTTTAACAGACAGACAGACTTACAGAATTCTAGACTACAAATTTTTAGACATTTTTTCAGTCAGACAAAGTGTTTATGCCAATTTATGCCAATTTTTCAAATTTGGTTGCATGATTGTGGATTATAAGTACTGTTATTTTTTGTATAAATATATATTTCGAAGTCTTGTTACTTTGATTTTATTCTGGATGGTCGTGGAATCTTTTGGTGCCACTGACAAGTCCCCCTAAAATCTTATTTATAATACGTATTTCAATAGCATTCGATGGGACGGACCGTGTGCCGGCTAGTGGGTGAAAACCCTTAGTTGAGCTCGTGGGTCATGCCTCGTTGGAGCCTCGGCAGTTCGCAGTCGGTTCTGGCAATATGCACAGGACCGCTACGCAGGGCGCCGTTGTATACTCGAGGCGGCTGCTGAAAAGTGGCCGGAGCGAGTCGGAATAAAATTCGGGAAGTGCGACTTTAGTTAAGCGGGAATAAAGTTTTGTAAGGAAAATTTAAAACTTTGTCAGAAAATAAATCAGAAAATCAAATAGGAAAGGATAGGATAGGCTAGGAATGTAAATTTGAACGTATTTTTCCAATAGTTAAATGATATAATCTGACAGAAGAGAGAAATGTTTATTGAGGTGATCGCAGAGGGTTGTAACTACTTAAAATCATGGGAAACGTACCGGGAATTAAGGAATTGTTGATCAAATTTTTAATATAGGGAAAGATAAAAGTAAACTAGGACGAATGTAGTCGATACCGTGATTAAACAAATGAAATAGGAAATTTACCGAAAAATAAGGGAGGAACGCTGCCCAAATTTTTGAAGGATACATTTATAAATAATGGGTAAAATGGGTAAAGATGATAAATAAGTATGGAAATTGTAGAAATAGACGAGTAAGGACCAGGATATAGAAAGAGAAAGACGTAAGACCTTCCATCGGCAGTCCAGAACCCGAAAGTGAAAATATCGTGAGGAGTAGTTCTAGAAATGGAGCTCACCTGCTCATGAATTTTCAACCCTTATGTACATTACCAACATGGCAATCACCATGGGTACATAGGAGGGATAGAATAATAATCGTGATGGCGTTTAGGGGGGTAGATGCACAAAAACCCTAGAAAAAATAAATAAAAACCAATCCCATTCGCCAGCAAAATAAAGAAATCATGTACGAAACCTTCTATGAAAGCTCTTGATCCAATTGGTGAGTCAGGGTATAAGTAACTTTTTCGAAAAGACTCAGTTTTTACTGACAACTACACATTAAGACACAATTCCAACATTACTTGTATTGGACGCCTAGTGGATACATTTCATACACCAAGTGAAGTTGAGATAAATCACTTATAATATAAAACAAAAATCAATAAATTTATAGCATATATAAACACACCAACTCACCTTGAGGTTGCTTGTAAAATAGTCAATGAGACAAACCCTACACTATAGAAACAGAAAAAGTGATAGAGAAATAAAATAATGCACATTAACACAACTCATAATAAAACATGCATGCAAACTTTTAACATGTAGCCATCCGAAGTTGAAAAAACCCCTATAATAAATAATTTTATAGACATTTTTGAGATAATTTTAGAATGAAAAATGGCGGAAAATTTTTTGAATTTAAATTTTGAGGTTTTTACTAGGAAATTTCGAGTAAATGAGGATGTATCTTCATAAGATTTACACTTAAAACTAAAATTAATTTAATATTTCAGATATTTATGGCGAAAAAAAGCATAAATTTTTAAATTATATTGTTAAGTTTTAAAAAATAATCATAAACCAAATTATTTTGTGTACATAATCGAAGATTTTTTTCAAAATATGTATAAAAAATATAATTATTTAATGCAAATAATAATTTTTATAACTTCAAAAATAATTTAACTCATTTTTTTTGAATAATATTCGAAAAAAAATACATATTTTTGGAGATTAGTTATTGTTACTTGATTTCCTAAATATTATTTATAATAATATATATAAAATAGTTTATCAAAGTTATATTTAAGAGCTTGAATTATGATCATAATTCAACTCTTAAAATTTTTTAACTTTAAGTTTTAAAACTATATAAAAAATAAATTACTTAGCAGCCATTTAAAAAATGGCTGAAATGCATTTATTTTTTCACAAAATAAATTTCGACAAGTTGATTTATGTATCAACTTGAATTAAAGCGGAATTTATCTCAATGGGGCGTGGTGTATATGCGAATGCGATCGAAATCCCTAAAATGTGTGCACATAATTTCTTATTCTCAATCAGGTGCCGAAAGCTTCAAAATATCAAATTGAGTCATTCTTCATCCAAAAAAGTTTGCAAAAAGTTTGAAAAGTGGAAGTTATGCAAAAATCTTAATTTTAAAAATCTTTTAATGGTTTAGTATGGTAAGAATAATAAATTATTCTACTTCTGGGTTATTTTAGCAAGGAGAACTCTGCAATCACGAAAGAAACTGAAAATACAACTGATTTTAAATAGTTTTCTTATAAATATTTTAAAGGCTTAATAATAAAAAAATCGTAAAAATTGCATATTTAATAAAAATACACTTGTATTCATAGACAAACAATAATTGTTGAATCACAACTAATTATCGTTAATCATTTAATCAATTTTCTCAAACATGATATTTTTAACACGTTGACCGACAGTAGGAACAAGCGAAGCTCAAAAATCAACACTAAAAGGTTTTGTAATTTTGAAATACTGAAGCTGCAAGTCGTGTAACAGGTAAAAACGAAAAAATTGTTTCCAAAAAACATGACACAAGGCTTCTAATTGTTCGCCGGTAAATGCACATTTGTGCCACTATAGCCGTAGTGTCTAAAAACTACCGTTTCATTTTGGGCGGCTATTGCCGTCATGCCACATAGTGAACTTAGCTTTGACGGCTATTGACGCAAGTGTCCGTCAAATTGTTAAAAAATCAATTTTATACGGTTGCAAAGCTCATCTTTAAAATTTCTAGCTTTAAAATATGTTTCATTTACTATAGATGTTGGCTCAACCAGCCATCTTGGTTGGATGGTTTCTATTTTATTGATTATTTTTGTCAAATTAGGAGTGCAGATACCATTTGCTCCAGGAAGCTTCAGTTTCTTTTGCAGATGTGAATACGAATCAGCTTTCTTGGATTGATGAAGAGTTACCGATGCTGTAGATTTCTGCATTTGATTTTCTAGAATATTTGGGTTTCTTCCATTGCATCATTTTCGAAAGATTCATCGGCTCCATTTCATTGGGAAAATGTTGCCTGATTATATCGCTGCTTTAGACGAATATTTGAAGTCCTGTTCAATTTGGACTTTTTTCAGCAATAATTTTTGTTTCCCCGCTCACTTTATCGTTTTTGGAGCTCTTCAAGCATCGTTTCACTTAGCTTAAATCCTTCTTTAACAAGAAAATTAATCATGAAAATTAACGCCTTCAAAGGTCAGAAGATTTGAAATTTTTTTACTCAGTTCTTTCACAGGTTATAACGGTTGGTTTTCTTAAAATTGCTTAGTTCCGATATCCGTCAGTACTTTCTGCGTGCAGGGCTTTAATTGTGATGAGATCTGTAATCTAATTTTTTTATTATTTATTTTAATGTTATTATTTTTATTATTATTAATGTGATTGTTATTATTAATTTTGTTATTAAATAATTATTTTTAAATAAAATATCCATAACCCTATAGTAATGAATTTAAAAATAAATATATGGAAGAAAATTTAAAATTGACAAAATAAAAGAGTAATTGAAAAAATTTCAATAATAAATCAATGTAAACAATGGAAAATTAAAAGAAAAGGAATTTTAAGAAAAATATTTAAGAATCAGAATCCAGGAGTTACAAGAAGAGAATTAATATAATCAGAATTAAAAGAAAAGAAATTACAAAAATATAAATTGAAGAACTAATAATCAAACCTCAGAAATTATTCAGAATTTATTGAAAACTAGAGAAAATGAGAAAAATTTAACAAGTGACATTTATTATAATTTACTTATTTTCTGTTTTTTCGAATATATTTTATTTATTATTATTTTATTGCTGTATTATAATATCGCCAATACAAGCAAACACCCAAGACTGTCTCGACACAATTTTACTGGTGACTCGGCTGGGTTTTTCCATTTTTCATACTACAGCATACACACAAACTAAACATATTTACAGTGATTATAATAAGAACCAATGAACACCAAGGCGTTTTCATAATTGATTTTAATTTGTGTAAATAAATTTTCTGTTTAATATTCACTTTAAACATATCACTGAACTTTAATTCTTTAATTTAAGCTGAAAAATAAAAATTATTTTACAGGTTTTATAAATTTTTTGAAAAACAGCCGAAACCCCGGTTTCTGTTTTATAAAAATAGACTCACAAATCTGATTGAAAACTGGTGGTTCTCTACATGGGTTCCCAATTTTCGAAACAGATACACATTGGTTTTAAATGAAAATGCAGTGAAACAAATAATGTAGATGAAGGTATCGTCAGGGCCGGCCCTAGACTTTTTTTCTGCTACAGGCAATATTTTTTTTGGCCGCCACTAACACGAGTAGAATTAAGTAAAATAACAAAAAACACAAATTTGCTAATTATTCATTTGTAAATATTCAAAATCAATGTACATTTACATCCACGTGACCGGAACATTCATAAATACTACACCTATCCATTATAGTTTATCAATTAACTATATCGTACTGTGAGCGTTTAAGCAAATCTCTTTTTTCCCGTCCACACCAAATACGCGCGAACAAGCCTCCTTCAGTCCTCTTTGATGTTCCGAGATTATTCTTTTTATTATTTTTTCACACGATATTTTTTTTAAAATTCAAAATTACGCATTCGGCCGCCTACAGGCTCTGCATGTACGTAAAGCCGTCCCTGGGTATCGTTGCCATATGGATATCGAAGCTATTAGCTGTTTGCGAAGGATATCAAGTCTGCGTCATTGCCAATTGGCAGCATCTAAGCAATGGAATCATTTTTTGAAGAAGCTTAAGATCCAAACTGTATCAATGATTTGTACAAATATGAATAAAGCATTTAGCTTTGAAATGTTGTACAAAAAGTTGATTAGTTGTACAAACATGTTCATCGGAATATTTTCTTTTTCTAAAATTTGCACGTTCTCCAATCATATTTTTTCAATCTCAAAACATATTTGCAGTTAGAAAACCAAAAGCAAATTGTCCGTGCACGTAATCTACTACATCTTTATCTTTTTTAATAATAAATTGAATGTCTAGTACTTCAAAGAGAATAAGAAAACACAGACGCATACTCGCAGTAAGGCTCTAGACACGACCGATGTTCTGAAAAGCAGTGAGTTCTTGCTCACTTAGAGTTAACAAAAATGCTGAGAGTATGATTAGATTTGGTAAAATGCTTGTTTAACGAGAAAGCGAGCAGAGAAAATCGATAAAAGAAATGAAATAAGTGAAAAGAGAAAAGAAAAATGTCTCAAAATATTGTCCTTGAAGTCTTCATCCTCCTCTAATGTTTGATACATTTCTTATAAGAATGTCTTTTATTCTATAAACTTGATCTTTCGATTTAAATTATTAATTCATCTATTTTCGAATCCATTTCCTCTTCAAGTTTATCATTCAGACATTTTCATGAATTATTTTCCAGAACATATGTATCAGGACATTTATAATCTACAGACATTAATTTTAAATCAAAATCCCTATAACAACAACGTTGATATAACTACATCCGATAAAACAAAAAATTATTTATTTATTTCATTTCACAAACTTACATATATTTATGAATGAAAATTTATATCAAAAATAAAGTTTTCAAAATGTTTAAAAATTTAAATAATATTGATTAGTACATTAAAACTAAAATAACAATTTTATAATTACATATTACAAATCCCATGCAATAAGAAAATCTATTAATTATATTAATTCATTTTTATTATTAAATAAATTTATTTATTAACTTTATTAAAAAAATTAATAATTACATATTAAAAATCCCATGCAATAAAGAAATCTATTAATTACATTAATTCATTTTTATTATTAAGTTTATGAATTAACTTTATTAAAACAATTTAAATACTATCGCAATTAGTAAATTAAATTTTATCCATTTCCAACTTAAAATTCTAATTCAATCAAAACAAAAGATTTTTTAAATCATTAATCAATATTTCACTTAATTCAAACACTCAAAAAACCCAAATCAATTTTCTGGGACTTTATTAAAACAAAATAACAAATTAATTAAATAATTTTGACTGTTACAAAACCTAAAAAATTCTAAACAGTTTTTAATTTATTAATTATATATGGTCAACTGACATCAGATATCAAATTCCAAATTTTGTTTTGTTGAGATTAGCTATTACTTGTAGTTGTAAGTAATTGAAACGCATTATTATTATTAATTATTATTATTATTATTATTATTATTATTATTATTATTATTATTATTATTATTATTATTAATTATTATAATCATTACTATTGTTATTATTGCATTTGGTTTGAAATTAAAAATCTGAATTTTTGAAGCACCTCAATTTGTCTGTTTTTTTGTAATTGCGAATAGTTCAACAATATCTCATTATATCAAATCAACTTTTTTCTATCTCTTCCTCAACAAACACACTGCCTCTTTATCGATTGGTTCCAGGAGAACTATTCAGGAGGCCATTCATCCCTCTCTGTTCTTTCTTCTGAAATTGTTGTTTAGTCTGTTAGGAAGTGTGTGTTGTATGCAAACTCTCTCCGAATATATGAAAACAAAGTCAGATTGAAATTCTGAAAGAAAAGAAATAAAAAATGTGATACTGGTTGGATTTAGACTCATGTAAATCATTTCTTTCAGCCAATAAATTTATCGGATACATGTTCTTCAACACATGTTGAACAACAAATAGGATCTATACTGCACGAAAACATGGGGAAAATTAATTATATCAACTGAAAACCGTTCTTTCTCTCATACTGCGTTTGTATGGTGCTTCATGGGCAATGAGGAAAGCCTGCCAACAGATAATCGTTCTATAAATCCAAGCATCATTTATACCAGTAAATTAAAAACCGATATAATTAAAGAAAAACCACCGAAAACTCTTGATAGCAAACGAAAAATGTCCATTAGCTTGTTGCAAAAACTGCCCATTTTTGCTTATTCCTCGGATGGAGCTGCTGAGAAAAAGGATTTATCAGAAAATTGCTCAGTATCCAGCGACGAATTGGTATCGGAAGATTCTCCAGTCACTCCACCGGGTCCCGATCTTTCTCATTTGTCCGATTCCGAAAGAGAACACATCGCAAAAGTCATTGCGCGAGCAAAAAATATTGAAAGAGACGAAGATGAAAGACTCAGGTAATATAATTTAATTAATTATAATTTAAATACAAATAATATTACTTACAAATTTTATGATAATTAATTATCATTATTATTATTATTATTATTATTATTATTATTATTATTATTATTATTATTATTATTATTATTATTATTATTATTATTATTATAACTATAATAATTATTATTGTAAAATAAATAAAAAAATAAAACCTGTCCAAAAAAATTATCCATCGGGATTTTCATCTTTAAATAGATATTTAAAAACGATGGAAATATTATAAAAAATTTCAGAGGGGCGAATTTGAGAACAATTTTCCCAGGAGAATTTTGTAATTAGGTTGATATTCCCATATTTTTACTGGAAATTCGATTGGCTATTTATAATCAAGTTAGCCCATTTTAACCATTGCAAGTGTACCATATAATAAAATAATATTAATTTATCAATTGTTTAAATATTCAGATTTTGAATTTTTTTTTCAATTGCATCAATTTTTTCCCTCTTGATTGAAAAGTTTAAAAAAAAAATTTCTATTAAATTTCTATAAAATTGTATGTTTTTCAATATTTCACTGGATTTATTAGGATTTAGAAAGATTAAAAATTTACTGAAAGTAAAAAAAACCGTGAAAATTATAATAGTTATTTTTTTAACTAACTATGTATTATTTTATGTACTTTTTGAAAATTTATTTTACATTTTAATTTGACTAAAATTAACACTTTATAAATTAAAACAACATCGAGAGGTTTGCATAATATATCATCCTAATAACGTTGACTATTGTCTACGAAGACAATGTGGGATACTTGTGTTTTGCGAGGAACTGGCAGGGAGTATTAAAATATGTTAAGCAAAATTATGTTATGAATGTTCTAATGTAAAATTTACCTTTAAAAGGTTTCCCATTTTATTTCGCCAATTTCCCAACGAATTTATTCAGGAATATATTAATAATATATTCTATATATGCATGAGTTATATAAGAATATATTAATCTTTTTTTAATTATTCATTTTTAGTGTTTATAATACGTGAATGAAATTGATTGGGGAATAATATTAATTAATATTTTTACTATTTTATTGACTAAATTGATAACTCATAGGGAAATTATCGAAATACAATGGGATACCCTGTATTATTAAGAAAGATTTTCATTGGAGCATTTGTAAAAGTTTGAAACAAGTTGTACTTTATCTTTACTATTTAATAGTCTTTTTTTAAAATAATTGTAATTGAAAGTTAAAAAAGAAATATCCAAAGCTACAATTTTAGCAATATTAAAATTTTATTATTATTATTATTATTATTATTAATATTATTATTATTATTATTATTATTATTATTATTATTATTATTATTATTATTATTATTATTATTATTATTATTATTATTATTATTATTATTATTATTATGTTTTTAATGGACATTTATTGAAAATAATCTGTTTCATGTATTATTGTTGTGATGATGAAAAGTTCATTTATTTTTTATAATGTAACTAAGTTTACTAATTTCGCAAGTACAGTATTTCTTTTCTCAATTTTTAAGTAATCTTTATGTACTGCTTTTAGAAAATGGGAATAAATCTATAAAAAAATTAGAATTACTTGTTGAATTAGCATTGTGTTTACCGGGTGCTAGCTGAAAGAGTATTTTCAATTATTAATGATTTCTTAAGTAGTGACCAATCGAGATGAAACATAGAAACCTTCTCAGCAGTAACTTCATTGAAAGTAAATATTCGGCATACATTTGAAGACTTTTATAAAGTCACTAAAGAAAATGTTACATGGTTCACAAAAATTAATTTTCGTTATAAAAAATAATCAAATTTAAATTTGAATGTATAATAACTCAAACTTTTCCAACATTAGCTTATCTGTATACACGTGTTTAAAAAATACAACAAAAATATAATATTTATCATTAAAGAAGATACACAATGGAATGAGATAAAAAATGAACAGTAGTGATGCGCTTATTTAATTTAGTAAAAATATAATTAAAGTTTAATTTTTTATAATTAACCAAAGAAAAATTAATTTAAAATAAATTTATTAATTTAAAAAGTTTGTTCGTTGACAAATAAAGATTGAACATGGCTAAAGGCGGTTTCTTATTTTAAAATTTATTATTTATTAAAGATTGAAAAACGATTCAAAATGTTATTTTCAGACTTTTTTTTAAATTTAATAAAAATTTCAATTAATTTTTATTGACTTTCTATCTGAAAAATATATCAAATATGTGAATAACAAAATAAGCCTTTGCTGCGAAGTAATAATTAGATTGTTGAAAAAAAATTCTATTAATAAATAATCCTCTTCAGTTTCAGAGTTCCAAAAGAAACTGAAGAGGATTATTTAATAATCGAAACTTTTTTCAACAATATAATTATTACTTTTCAGCAAGGTCTTATTTTGTTATTCACTTATCTGATATATTAATTTATGCTGGTACTAAGGAATCTCCGTTTTATACTTATAATCTGAACAATAATAATATATTTCGGCTCCAAGTGCTTTTAACTAATTGCCACTAATTTGAAACACGATAATAATAATCAAAAACTATATAATAGATGCCTTGGCATTAATATTAACGGATTTTACAGCCAAAAATTGAGCTCCCAAAGTTGATATTCAACTTTCAAGCAAAATGGTTTACAAAATACATAAATTACTAGCAAAAAATACACATTGATAATTTTGAGATTTTATTTTTGTCTACGATTTGTATTTGTTCATTGTTGTTTTAAATGAAGTTTATTGATCTTGCTATTTTGTTATTTATATAAGATCACTAAGTTGACATTCTGGTAACATGCAAAATTATAGGATCCATTCCTGCGATCCCGGAGATCAATATTGTCAGAATATGGGGATTTCATCGCTCTTTCCAATTGTTCTCACTTACATTTGCACAAAATACATACAGAATCCTCTACTACGTCAATTCAATACGCTTTCATTGCTTGTTATGATGAATGTAAATACCCGTTTCAGCTCAGAACATTTGAGCTGATAAAGATCAAGATGCCAGAATTGATTGATGAGCTGTATCCATTGATAAGTAAAGTACCAAAATTTATTAACCTGTTTTGCCGAGAACCAACAAAGAACGACGACATTTTCTAGAATGACATCAAAAAAGAGTTTGGAAACTGAATCAGTATATAATTTATGTAAAAACAAGATGAAATATTCTCTACGTTATGGTGGAACGTTTTTAGAAAGTCAAAAACTGCATTTAAAAATCATTTACTGATCTTAACTAGTCTTTTTTATTTGAGGTAGAATTAGTGATAATTACTAATTTGATCTAATGTTTCTGGTTTGCTACAATACCAGCAAAAGCGTAACCAAAATTATTCTAAATTGTATGTAGACTCGCTTCTAAAATTTGAAAGTTTTAGCAAAGCGGTTATTGTTACTATAGTTATTGACAGGGCTTATAAGAGGCACTTAGAGTCCAGATCTGGTAATAAATATGATTCCATCCACTGACAAATGGAAAAATTGTACCATTTTGTTGAATAAAAAATTAAATTCAAAATATGAAAAAACAAAAACGAAATTTAAAAAGGTGCTTTTCGAGCATTTAGAGAAGCAAAAGAACTTATCAATTCGGAATAAACTAAATTCCTTCCAATATCCCAATTAATGTTAAGTTTCGCCAGACCATTTACACGATCCTGGACCGTTGTTGATCGCAGTGTTAGCCATAGTTATATTCGATTTTTAAATAGGTATTTTTTTTGTTGCTCTAAAATATAGGAACTACATAAAAGCGCGAAGTAAATTTTTGATCTTTTTTAAAGTTTCTAATAGAGTTGCTAGCCATATATTGAAGACACTCCTGACCTAAACTATTCGAAGGCCTGGTCATTGACATGTCAATGTTAATAAATCAAAGCGAGTCGCTGGGTGTGGAAAAATTTCAAACAACGTTAGATCATCATTAAATGATGATGTAAACATTTTGTGCTTTTTACGAATTTACATTAAAAAAACCAGATAAAAAAAGTAAAAAAAAGAATTGAATTGAAATAATAAGAAAAATGTGTTTAAATTTGTGATTTTTTAATTTTCTGTAATAAATTATAATCTTCTCTCAGCACCGGGATCCCAGGGTTGAAAAGATTTAACACTGAAATTCCGATTTTGAAAAATGTTCTATCACTGGTATCTATATTGAAAATGTCGGATATGAAGTGGCGGGAAAAATAATCATCTTAAGATAAAATATATTTTAAACCTTTGTAAAATTGTAAAAACATTTTCAAAAATAATTTATTAAAATATTTTTAAAAAACAAAATTAACATAATTTATTAAAATAAAACATTAAAACAATTACACATAATGAATAATTATCAAAATTCACTAGATAAATTGTTACCCTAATATTTTCTTAGCATTTAAACAATCTTCTACATATATAAAAAATAATTTTATTAATTTTATTTTAATAATTTAATTTAATTTAATTTAATTTAATTTAATTTAATTTAATTTAATTTAATTTAACTTAATTTAATTTAACTTAATTTAATTTAATTTAATTTAATTTAATTTAATTTAATTTAATTTAATTTAATTTAATTTAATTTAATTTAATTTAATTTAATTTAATTTAATTTAATTTAATTTAATTTAATTTAATTTTAATTTAATTTTAATAATTTTATTAATTTTATTAACGATTTTATTAAAAGAAAACGCCAATCAAACACTCGTTGTACGATATATTTTGACAGTTTAACTGTCATCTTTTGGCACAAAACCAACTAAAATATATGGATTATTTATATAATGTAAACAATTTATTTTTTTATTTTTAATTAAATATTTAAAAAAATAAATATTTTAATATTTTTACACTAAAATTTTGTTTAAAAAATATTATGTCACTTCTAAAGAAATCAGAGGTGAAAAACAAAAAAAAGTCCTTATAATATTAAACTTTACAACTCTATTATAAAAATAATAAAATAATGAAACATTTTATAAATTAAATTTTATATATGTATAGGTCATAACTTTAAAAAAAAAGGAGGAAGAAATTTGAGTACGGCCAACTTAAGCTGAATATTTGCTACAAATTAACCCTATTAAATTCCAAGGTCATACTAATAGATGAAAAGTAAATATACTCTAAAAGAAATTTTACAGATTCACCGACAGCTAGAAGATTAAAACTATTTAAACAGCTCCGAATAATTGCAGAAATTTAATCCTCAATCAAAATAAAACAAACTAATATTTAGCTAAATTATCAAATCTTATTTATTCACTTATATTGAGCATGTTAAAATGGAAATTTTTAACTAAAATTAAATTTAATAATTTTTTATCATAAAAAACAACAATAGATGATGAAAAGAAATCATCTCAACCATTACAGAAAGATTTCTTACTTCAGCCTTTATGAATAATTAAAATAAATTGGAAATTAATTACATAAATTATGTTAAATAATAAAATATCTATTTCTCAGTTCGTTGACACAAATAAAATTATAACTAACAATTCAAATGGTTTTTATAGCTTTTTATAATAAAATATTTTATAATATTTTTTTAAATATTTAGTAATTTTAATATCAAAATTTGAAATGCATAGTAAAACAAAAATACAGATATCTAGATATAAATTTTGGTTAATTACATTGAGCAAAAAAATACTTTTACATAGAATAATAATTCTAATAGAAAAACAAAACATAACATTTTGAATACATCTTTGTTTATAATAATAATTTAAATTATGTTTAAAATTTGTTATGTTATTACGTCACACAATATTATACTATAATTAAAAATACACATGCTGAGACAAAAATTATGGATATCAATAATTTATATGGGTCTCACCAATTTAATTATAATTTATTTAATAAAATGATTATAGATTATCGGAATTTATAGAAAAAAAGCATTGAAAAACGTTATTTAAAATTTGTAACAAAAGACTGATCAAAGTCAAAGAACTGGGTGAAATTTCTTCAACTATTTAAAAATATTTCTTGTGAATAAAACCATTTTTTTAAACTTAAAAATCTGTATTTAATTTAAAATTTAATAAATTTTAACTTTTAAAAAAAATATTATTAAAGGTAAAAAATTAAAAAATAATAAAAAACCTTTAAAAAATATAAATTTAATGAAAAACTTACCATTCGACAATATTATTTGTCATTTCTGTTGGTAATTTATGAATGCTGGTGTACACCATCTTTCGTTTTACTAAAAATTCAGTAAAATAGTATATAATGTCAGCACCACTTCAAGAGTTCCTTATACATTTAGCATGATTATCGGGCATTACACAGCATGAATTATTACATAATTATTACACAAATCGAATTTCCATAATACACACAATCACATAATGCCATAAACTATTATCTAGCACAGAGCTTCTTAAACATTTGTAATTCACGACCCCATTTATGATTGCGAGTTTCTTGACGACCCCATACAAATATAAAAGAAAAATAAATTTATATTTTTTAAAAATTCCTATAACATCTTCTAATTCATAGTAAATGTTATTCAAGTTATTACAATACTCTTAATAGAAATGCAGGTACAAACAATCTTTCCGAACTAGAAGATTTTATCATATATTTATCTACGATAATTGTTATTTTATCTTTATAACAATAATTTTACAAGTTAAAAAACATTTTCTGTTAAATTGTATTTTTATCTCTCGCGACCCATGGTTTAAGAAGCCCTGATCTAGCAGATCAAATAAAGTTTATTTTGAATTTTTTATTTGTTCAATGAAATGGTTATTATTTTAAATGTTCTTTATTGAAGTGGCTGTTATTTTGAATTTTTTGTTTTAGTGAAGTGGTTGCCATTTTTTATAATAAATGATAGTCAGCCTGAATGACTGAATGAGAGTTTACAAGGTCTGTGAGAATTGTTATGGACCTAACATTTGGCCAATTACCTAACAGTGTATCTGGTTACGGGATATTTTGCACTTTGGGCACTTGAACTGGGTCTGGCGTTATATATGCGGTCATTTGAATGCATTTATTTTATGTTTACATGCATATTTATGCATTTCAAAATTCTGTACAGCCGAAAACCACCTGATTATAAAATTATAAAAATCGAGAAATTTGTGAATTTTTATTTTTCATTTCCACTTTTACTATTATTATCAAAACAAAATTTTAATAAATAAAAACCGAAACGGGCCGCAAATTTATTATCCAAATAAAAGCGACGCATTCTATTTTTTCATAAACAAATCATCAAACGATTTCGGTAAACGCTGAAGAAATTGTCAACAAAATTTATAATAACTATTTGAAAGAAATTATTATTTTTCCGTTTATTTTATTTTATCCATAAATTTTACAATTGTTAACCAGAAAAAAAATTTTATCAAAGATTATTAGAATTTCTTTTCCAAAATTTTTATGTTTTTTTTGTGACGGAAATTCTATTATTAGAAAGTAATTGATAAATCATTTCGTCTGACAATTTAGCAATAAGACATTCTTTTTTCTATTTTTGGATAAATCTTTTCCGAAAACTGACAGAAAAAATTTTTTTATCAACGACAAAAATATTGAAAAACTAAAAAAAATATTTATTGGGTGTAACTAAACGATTTTTTTTGATTTTAATCAGCTTACTTTTATTATTAATTTGTTTTACTGTTCTGAAAGCAATTGTGATCAGGAGTTTTATAGTTTACTTTATTTTACAAAAAAATTTAACTGAAAGAATTAAAACGTATTAATTTCAAAAAATGCATAAACGCAGAAATATGCAAAAGTATTTTGCGAAAGTATAAAATCTCGTTCTGACAAAAAAATCCAAAATATTAATTCTATGCAACACAAATTATTGAACTTTTGTTATAACGTAAGTAAATATAAAGTAAAAAGAAAACAGATCAAAGATCACTAAAACAAATAAAAAATCTTGAAAGATAATTTATTATTGTTCATAAGCTTGAGACTCATCAAACAAACTTTTTGAAAATGTTTCAAGGTTTTAAGTTTGAGTAAAAAATGTTTTTAATTAAAAAAAATTCTGAATTTATAATATATTAATTTAAATCCTCAAAGGTACTGAGAAAAAGATGTGTAAAAATATTAATTAAAATTCAACTATATACGTGATTTTCTGAAAATAAGACATTTCCCGAAAATTAACCCTAGTGAGCCTTTTCAAACCTTTATAAATATAATCGCTACCCCCAAAAAAATTAAAATAACAGTGATTCTGCAAAAGATGAAATAACTATTTTAGAAATTTTTTTTTTAGAAATTTATTAATTCTTTAACATTTAAAATTTATTTGATTTTAATATATATATATATATATATATATCGTAAAAATGATGATTGATAAAAACTCGAAAACGCCAAATATAAGAAATGTTTTTTCGAGGAAATCATCCTCATCTTTATAATGATGTACTAGTTACGATTTAATGATTTAATTAAATAATCTCAATATTGGTTCAATAATAGAAATTCTCTGGAAATAAATGTTATGTTTGTTTTTTTTAAAAAAACATGTTAGTAATTTGCAATTACTTTTACATTCTTAAATTCAAAAAACTCATACATAATTCATGTGTTTATTTTAATACTCAATAATTTCAATAAATTAGTTTTGGTTGTTTAAATCGGATTTTGTTATTTTGAAACCGGAAAATATAATATCAATAAGATTCCAATGAAATAATAATAAAATAAATAAAATATTATTACATACAATTTTATTCTAATTTTTTTATTAGAGATATTTTAGTTAAATAATGATAGTTTTGTGTAATTTTTATCTAATTTTAAAGTAATAATAACTTCTAATATAAAAACATTTTACTACAATATTATTTAGATGCTATCGGCACATAAATTGCATTACACCTATAATAATGGTTTATTTTTGAAAGTCTATGAATGAATTTAGAAGTTTTACATTATCATTTGAAATATAATCTTTCCTGTGAAGTTTTACAATTAACTAACCTTATTAATTTTATTTCGTCTGTTATTTCTCTTCTCATAAAACTTTAATCTATTTCATTAGAATCTTTTTTTAATTATGAAATCTTTATATATTATTTAAAATATTTCTTTAAAATTAATAACATTTAACTGAAAAATATTTTTATTATATTTCTGATTATCGAAATATTATTATTTTTATTTTTATCAATTTTTGTTTTTAATTTTTAATATTCAAATTTCAATTGCGAAAAAAATTGCGATTTTTATAAAGTTTTTCAAATTAATAAAATTATTTTAATTTAATTTAATTTTTAAACAATTAAATCTTGAGAAAAATTCAGAAAAATAATTCTATTACTTTCAGTAAAAGAAAATCTTCAAATCTGTCAAAGACAGCCCTTAAAATAGAACCGATGTTTTTGGGTAAAATATTGTCAACGAAAATTTAGATTTTCTTTTCTCAGTTAAATTACATGTTAAAGTTTATCAATAACCGATTTTATTAAAACAAAATTATGCCTTTTATTAGTTTGAATATTTTTATATTTTTGTAAAAACTAAATTCTTAAAGCTTTCGTATCAATATTGAAATTTCCACTAGAATCACACTCAATTTGTTCGTTCCTCACAAGATATATATTTGATTGCATAAAATGTTTAAACAAACTTTTTTTAATTGCATGCAAGTATTAAATTTTCAATTTTAAAATTAAAATAATTTAGAAAAATTTAATATTATATTTCGCATATTTTTGAAACATCCATCATTTCACATGATTACAATTACAATTACAATTACACACACACACATACATATATATATACATATAGTCAACCAATAGATTCAAATGGTTTTTTACAACTTTGAATCGAATAAAAATGACTTCCTAAGGAAATAAAACAAACAAACTGTCAAACATGTAAGTACAATAAATTGTTTATTGCAAAATTGAATTTTTCCTTATGTTTTTAAGATATAAAAATGAGGTTAAAATTTTGCAAAAATTTAGCATTTTCCTTTTTTTTACATTTTTACTTATTTGAAGGTTAACATTTTTTAAAATGCCAATAATATTTTAAAAATATGTTTTTTTTCATTTTAATTCATATCTGGTAAATAATTAACCTAATAAATAACTTTTACTAGAACACTAAAAATCAATTATATAACAATTATCCCAATTGAATAAAACAAGAAATTGTTTTCATCATATTTTCCATAACTCCAATATTTGACGAAATTATAGCTATTATGTTTTGGTTAAGAATTGGGATTTTAGCCGTATTTGGATTATAAGAAAACCTTCAAGTACTTTTCAAAATTTATTTTAAAGATCTACCCTTTCGTATTCTTATAGTTAATCCATGTAACTTATTCTTAGGACTTTAAACCTTTGTTAGTATACTTTTTACAAATTTTATTTAGAGTTATTTAAATATTAATCTTTCTTATCATAATTGACTAGCGGATATCATCAAATAGTATAAGCTATATTAATAATTGGTTTAGTCAAATTATTTTAACATTATTGATACAACTATACTATTAAACAATATTAAGTTTTTTATTTAATATAAAATTAATAAATTCAATTTTACATTTAAAACAAAATTAATAAACTTTCGTTTGATTTATTAATCAATGACATCAAAACATCACTTGAACATTCAGAAATACATACTGGGTCAATAAGTCATTCATTACATAGTTCGTTAAACCTACAAATGAAAATACTAATTAAAGTGACTAAATTATTAAAAACTATAATCAAAATATTTTTGAAATGACTGTTATATGAAGTGACTACAGTCCATTTAGTAGTTCTTGAAGATTTTTTTTTTTTTTTACTTTCGAATAATTCATTGACGTCTCTAGAATTAAAAAACTCAGTGCAACCGCCATCTTTTATATCCATATATGAAAATATTTATAATGATGCGAAAAGGTCTGTTTCATGATCAGCTTTTTCTTTAAAAATTTATCCATGATTAAAATAACGTCAAATCTCTAATATTTTATTTTAAACGTGGATATAAAAATACAGGATTCTTAAATACCTAAATAGTAAAAAATTAATAAATAATTAAAAAAATATTAATATTCAATAAATATTACTAGAAATTTTACACTAAAAGAATAAAGAAAATTAAACAAAACAAAATATAATATTTAAACTTGAAATGATAACGTGAAATAAAATGAATAAATAAATAAAGAAAATTTTGCAACGATTCCATTATTGTAATTAATTATGATATTGGAATCATTGCAAATGATTTTTTTATACTTCTTTGTGGACCCATTTCCAACATGTGACAGACCCAAGGGGTCCAAAAACCACGGTTTGAAAATCCCTGCATTATATAATAAAATTTACGATTTATTCAGATTAAAATAGAGCAATATTAATTTTTTTCTTTCAGTTGTCTTAAGCATTTATTTTAATTTTATTCAATACAAATCTTATGTTTTGAAATTTTATTTAATAGAATTTTGCACCCTCCAATCATGTATAAATATTGGGTAAAACAAATTACAGTGGTACCTCGGTTTATGAACAAAAAGTTTTGAAAAATCATAATCAATTTTGTCTCGATTTACGAACATCAAAATATAAAATGACAAAGCGTAGATATTTATAATTTGTAGTGTTTAAATAAACAATTTTAATATGAAATATATTAAAACATATTACATAACTTCAAATAAATACATGTTGTGATATTTATTGTTGAATAGGCACCATATTAATTAAACTAAATTAAATCATGATTAATAAATTAAAATAAATAGTAGAGGACTGTGCAATTGAAATTCAAAAATTAAAGAAAAGAAAAAGTTTTGTGATTTTTTTATTTACTTATATTAATATGTGTGTTTTAATAAGAGGTGTAAATTAGTGTTTTTTAAATATAGAAGTTATTAGTTGAAAAACTTTGGAACTTTAAAAAATTATGTTTTTACAAGCTACATTTTAAATGTAAATTGCTAATTTAAATTTGTATTACTATACTTGTATTTATTAAATCAGCAGTTCTTTATATTTTCACCTATCAATTAGAGTATGACCATAAGAAGGCCAAAAGCCTCAGTTGTTATTTATGCATACGAAACTAAAACAGATTCTTCAATTCGAAAGTGGAAAGTATCTCCAGTTGTAACTGAGAGGGATAGGTTTGCATTAAAAATTTTATCTGAAAATTCAAATAATAAATCCTATGGAAGTCTAAATGAAATATTTGAAAAAAATATTCATTTCAATTTTCAAAATAGTTTTACATCAAGTTTTATTGAATCTCGTAGCAAGAAGATATCAATTTCAGCAATCCCAATTTTCAAAAACATTAGTCCAATAAAGTGTGAACCGGTTACAGAGAAAAGAATTAACAATGTAATCAATGAATCACCTAATGATGACACCCAAGAAGCAATTGCTTTAATATCTGTTAATGTAAAATCGTCATTGGATTCTCAAATGACGGAGGAAAACATTAATGTTATAAATGAAACCCGGAATTTAATTCACTAATTCAAAGCTCGGGAATATCTGAAATCATACCAGAGGAAAAGTCGATGGAGATTTTGGAAGATATTGATGATGTTCAATTGTCAAGCAGTAACGATGGTGACAACGAATCACCAAAAATAGAAAACTTAAAAATAGGACGACAAGCTAAATTGATAACAAAAGAGAATATATCCAAACAATGCTATCAAGTTAATGAATTTCGCTTACCTGTTGATATTGATGCTACTCAAATTTCCGAATTCCCTGTAATCATTATACCTAAAGCGCTTGTCAAAAAATCTCAGATTTTGAAACGCCCAAGTCCAAGTATTGTTGATGCGGACCAGACTGCTTCCCGATCAAACAATTGTAATTAATAGTTAATCTTAATAATTTAATTAATGTGTTGTTATACCATTTGTGATAATATTTTATTTTATATTTCTTATCCCTTCAAGCTACCATCAAAATCTTATTCAAAGCGCAGTAAAATATCAATTGAAAAAAGAAAGAATTTGTGAAGAAACATGGGATGGGATTTGTACAACCAATTTTTCAAGAGATTTTAATTTACCGAAATTAACGGTTAGCACAATTTTAAAAAACAAAGATTTAATTTAAGTAGTCGATGTAGCAAAGGGAGTGAATGTCTTGACAAAACAAAGAAGCAAATAATAGAGGAGGTAGAGAAATTATTATTTATTTCGATAAATCAAAAACAGTTTTGGGGGATAATATTAGTGAATTGATAATACGTTGAAAAAGCTAACCAAATATATAAAGATTTATTTAATCAGATCTCCGAAATCAATGACATTGAGAATGGACTTTTTAAGGCTAGTAGGGGATCGTTCGAAAAGTTTTGTAAAAGAAGTGGTATTCACAGTGTGGTTAGACATGGAGAAGCTTCGAGTTCAGATCTCCAAGCCTCGAAAATATTTAAAAAAGAGTTTATAGAGTTTATTGCAAATGAGGGTTATGTTTCACAACAAGTTTTTAATTGTGATGAGATTGGACATTTTTGGAAGCGAATGCGTAACAGAACCTTCATATCCTTACAATATTGAAGTTTATTTGATTGATTAATTTAACTTCATAAAAGTCAGTCATCTCACGCCTAATACAACCACTTTGATTCAGCCTATGGACCAAGAAGTGATAGCAATTTTTTAAAAATTGTACATGAACGAATTATTTTCAAAATTCTTTGAAATTACCAATGATACTGACTTAACTCTAAGTGAATTTTGGAAGGAACATTTTAATATCCTTCATTGCATAAATTTTATTGATAAAGCATGGATTGGTGTTACTTATTGTACCTTGAACAAGGCGTGGGAAAACTTTGGCCGGATTGTTTGATAGAAATATGTGTTGGCCCTTATGAAGTCATGTCCGAAGTTAATGCAGTAAAATATATCGTTTCAATGGCAGAAAAAATGGGTTTAAAAGTAAACAATGTTGATGTAGAAGAAATAGTATTAGACTCAGACGAAAATTATACCACAGAAGACCTTCAAATGCTTTTGTGTGAGAAGCAGGGTGTTTTTAAAAAGGATATGTTATTTGAGGCTGAACAAGAAAAATATATCACAAGTGCTACCATCAAAGACATTTGCAATATGTGGACCGAAGTACTTAAATTCGTTGAAAAGTATCATCCAAAGATATAAAGATGTAAACCGAGCAATTAATATTATGAATTATAATGCATTATCATATTTTCAAGAGACTTTGAAAAGAAGAAAAATACAGACTACTCTC
Organism: Schmidtea mediterranea; assembly: GCA_022537955.1. Lineage (NCBI taxonomy): Eukaryota > Metazoa > Platyhelminthes > Tricladida > Dugesiidae > Schmidtea > Schmidtea mediterranea. Next base: position 127,437,671 of record CM039679.1, read on the forward strand.
GATACATTTTTGACGAAAATCTCAGAAGAAAAAGAATCCAAGAATCAAAGAAAAACCACTGAAGAAATTAATTTTGAAGAAAAGTACCCTTTCCAGCAGTAAATGGTTTGGACCTTAATAAAACGTTCCTTATTATCATTATTAAAATAATCTTTATAATTTTAAAAATATGACTTACATAAAATAAACTTTATAGATTATATCAATAAACTATAAATATAGATAGAGATTAAATATTAAATTATTAATTTAATTATTATTATGATTAAAATAATCTGTATAGTTTTAAATATATAACGTGCATGAACTTAATAGATTATATAAATAAACTATATATATATAATAAATTAAATAAACTATATAGATTATACAGTAAATTATTATTAAAATAATCTACATAGTTTAAATTTATGACCTACTTAAATAAACTATATAGATTTTATGAATTAAATTTGACCTTAAAACGACCTTGACCTACTTTTTGACATACTTTTAAATTTTTGTAGTTTAATATTTTTCTAGGGAGGGTTTGACCAATATCTGGCGGGCTCACATCATACGGATTAAGTTTGTAAACCGAGGTACCACTGTATTATTTAATAATAATTTAATTTTTTTTCAAATGTATTTCGAGTTAGAATTTGCCTATTATTTTACAATGTATTATTAGTAAAGATAATTGTTTAAATTTTTCAAAAATCTAATACAAACAAACTGCTATTTTATCATATTTAGGGAGCAAACTTTTATAAGCTTGTATATTACATAGGTTTTGAGAGTTTCAGTAAAAATATATTATAAGTCTCCTATAGAGGTTGAGAGTTTGATTTATTAGGCTAAAGTTAACTTTATGACGATGTTTGTTTCTTACCTATGTTGATGGTGATATAGCTTATCATGACACATCGACGGCTCAATATTAAAAGTTTGAAGGTTGTCAATACTGCCAACAATATCTTTTGGAGTTATTTATTTATACAACTCAGATAAGTAGCATGGCAAGTGTGCTTTTCAATAGTACTTGCAAACCATCAAAAATTTAAACATTTATAATGTCGATTAACTTAGAAATTTGTTCATGATGATGGAAAATCCTTAAAACCCTTTAAACATTAAAGAAAATTCATTCTTAATCGGGAAAGGATAAAGTCTTGAGCTGGATGCGTCCTATGTTATAGGCAGATTAAAGAAAATGTATTCAAATATGATTCAATACGGGTTTCAAATTTGTAAAAAATGGTGCATTAGAGTCGACTTACAAGCGCGAAAATACGGTAAGTCTGCTGTAAAATATTTAATTTCAGATGCCCCTAAAATAATTTTGAAATTTATTCACAATCTTCAAGATGGGCATTTAAATAAAATAATATTTCCAAATAATTCAAGGTTGAAAGAAAATTCTTCACAAAATTCACAAATTTTCTTCATTTCCTTTATAAATCTTAGAAATTTTCTATTAACAAAATTTTTAAATCACCTTTCATCTTCTGTAATTAAACTGTATTTGTATACTCCTGTAAAGTTTTAATTGTTTTGACATTATAATCTTATAATTTTATCATTTGACGCTTTAATAATATATAATTAGATGCGGCCTGATGACAGTTTTCCTTCATTTCCCACTTCAATTAATCTGCCAAAAGTTTTTATAATTGTGTGCTTTTTAAATCTTTTTGCGTATTTTTCGATTATTTATTTTTTATCATTACTTAAGTCAGTGGTAGACCAGCTTTTAAGTTTGCAGCACACAAAATATTGAAAAAATATGGCAATACACAAACAAAGAGTATAAAATTTGAAAAATCTCAAAGACAATTTGAATGAAAAAATTGAATCGCACTCTTGCAAAATTCGAGAAAATAAACTGTTATTTTTATCAAATGTTACTTCTTGGAAAATCGTGAAATATATTTATATTATTCATCAAATAAAAAAAGTCGAATTACAAATTTCACGGTTTCGTTTTTTTAAAAGAAGCTTACACTTACACTAAAGCGCCATGCTATGAACTTTAACTGCTCTCTGTACCAAATATCATTATGATGTTCATAGCAAGTCGTTTTATTTTTGCTATGTTGGCAATTCTATAAATAAGTTATATATCATATTGCTAACGACATTAAGTTATAATAACATAACAACTCACTGCAAATTGCTTTTGACGGACTCGCAATGACTGAATGTTAATTAATTACCATAGCAAGTGGTTAAAAGTAATGTTCCATATAACTTGAAAAGGTTGGGATATTAATAAAAAATGTCCATGATATTGTATGCTGAAACAATGTAGCTAAGAATATTTAGTATGTTGATGGCAAAATAACCGTTCCTTATCATTTTTTACCTGTTAACTGATTAGTTTTACTGAAACCTCTTTTCTGTGTGCCTAATTAATTTTAGGTGATGATACGTTTTTGCGACCTTAACAGAGTAAGTTTTCATGCCCTTAAAGTTCAAATGCAATTTTCATAGTAAATTCACATTTAAGCTACATTATTCAAGAAATCTTTGGGAATTAACTTTTAATAAATAACTTTTAAACAGGGTTGCTCTGGAAATTTGTGTTAAATATAAATGAATTAATCTATAATAAATAATTAAATGAAAATAAATACAAAATGTAAATTAAAACCGATTACGTAGAAAAAAATATATAAACCTCAAAAAACTCTTTATTAAAGGAACTTTTGATATTTAAACAAAAATTGCAATTTAATTTAATTTAACTGCAATTTAGAGATAAATTTTATAAATATTAATATCAAAAGATATTAATGTTTCACCTTTAATTTGAAATCTTTTCATTTAGTACTTTCCCTTTACCGTTTTTCTAAAATAAAAATTTAAAAATATCAGGGATGAATATTTTATGATAAAATATTTCCAACATTTCTCTAAAAAAGTTTTATAGTAGGAATTCTCAAAGTCGACGTTAAAATTTTCAAAAGGGTAGTTGCAGGTTAAGAGGTATTTTGCCAATGGTGGCGTTAAACCAGTCTAGGAAAGGTGGTTATTTAAAAAAAAATTATAGTAAATACATAAAAATAATTATTATATCAGCAAATCATGAAAAATATAAATTTTTCATAATTCATCTTATTAAAGAAGAATAGAGATGTATCACAAGTTGTTATTTACATCGAAAGTATGGCTTGACAGGGGTAAAATATATAAATGGGGAGTTAAAATTCTTTTTCTTCTAAATTCGGTGAAAATCCCAAACACTTTAGTAAGACATTTACAATTTTTCTTCAAGTTTAATTGTTGATAAGAATTCTTCATTTACAAAGATTCTGTGAAAGCTTCACAGCATTTTTACAACATTTTTATGAGAAATTTTATTATTTTCATCAATTGTCATATTGAAATTGCCTAATTGAAAGATTCTCTCAACTCTAATGTGTCTTTATAAAACATTGATGTAAGAATGACTGTCTTTAATTTGAACAGGGCTAGAGGTGATCGATGTAAAAGTTATAGAGCTTCTTGTGAATATCGTCCAAAGTGCCATAATTACAGGGCTTAGAGCCAGTAGAATAAACAAAGCCTAATATAACGAATCATATTAATACCTGAAATAACAAAATAAAAACAAAAATGTTTTTTATTCAGAAACTTCTCAGTTGTTAATTAAGAAATAAAAATGAATTACCTGAAACGTATTGAAATATCTGTTCTCAAAATTGCTTTCTTTGTCATTTTCATGAAATTTAGCATCTGCTCATTAAAAGGATTTTTGTAAAAATATTACAGAAAATTAATGGAATAATTACGACTTGTCTAAGAAAGAATTATCACAATTATTTATCTCTCACTAAAATATGAGCAGAATCTATTTCATGGTGATGGAAATTAATTTTTAAAAAGTTTTCAAATTTATTTTTAAAATTTTTAAAAACTATTTTATGTTTCAATATATATATATATATATATATATATATATATATATATGGGTGTAGATGAGACAAAATTTTCTTAACATTTTTCGAAATCTACCCTTACCTTTTATTCTATGTTCATATCTGAGAATAATGTCAAAACTTATATTTTGTTTTTATGGTTCAGAAATGCTTGCAATAAATTACCATAAGCTTTTCAAAATTTATCTGTGTTTAACAGTACAACTTCTTTTTTTGGTTCACATTTGATCTGTTTTCTTTATTCATTGGACAAAAGCTCACAAATTAAATTCTATGCGATAGAAAATTTTCGGCTTTCACTTTACTGTGCAATGCATAAAAAACTTTGGATCTTTTGTCAAAATAAGTTTTTACCCTATTTTCACTTTTGTCGAACAACATTAAAACATAATAATTAAATATCTTCTGGACACTTTTAATTTTTGTTCCTGATTGTTTTGCATATCAAACTTCTTTGTTAATTAATAATTAAAAGATTTTCTGTTTTTGTACACTTTAGTGCTTTTAGAAATACAAATTTGATGTTATTTTTAATCTTAAGGCTGAATTGTCGAAACGATTTTATAATAAATGTTACTAAATGAAACAATAATTGCAAATATTTTTCAGTAATTAAACTAAATTCTATGAATTACAAATTTACTTGATCTATTATTAAATTCATTATTAAATTTATAACTTAATTGTTTTAAATTATATTAAAAAAGTAATAATAATAATTTTAAAATATATAAATTTTTCAGAAGTTAAATATTAAAAAAATATACATATATAGCTGTATATATATAGCTGTTTATTATGTTCCAACTTTATGGCAGTTGAGATTGAAGGGACTTTGGTTCAAAACCAAAACAATCATCAAGAACTTTGGTCAAACGTTTTTCTGTAAAAGACAACTTATTCAATCAATTAATTACCACCATTTTTTAATTTTTCTGAAATATTTAAATCTATACAATTTTTTATTAAAATTCATTTATTTTTTTACAATTTATTTAATTTTTTTTAATCAGAACCACTATAAGAATAGTTTCATAAACTTATTGGAGTCATTTATTCTAACTAGCTTACCAACATTTAAAAGCGGGAAACTTTAAAAAATTTACCCAAAGTATACACTACTCTTCAAGTACTTTCGAAAAATGAATGGTTTTATCTATTTTTTCCCAGTGATCAAAATCATCCTTTATCCATCATTTATTGATTTGTAAATAATAACATCATTTTCCAATTCAATTTGAATTATTCAGAAAGATGCACACATACACATTAGTGACACGCAGTCAGAAGCACGTGACAAGTAAACGTAAACCAATAATAAAAGATTTAATAATATAATATCCAACAAACGGTTTAATATAACTATTTTACAACTGATTATATTTACAATATTTTCGGCTTATAATACCATTATTAAATCACGTTTTAAACAATATTATGTGCCATACAATTTAAAAGCTACTTTTTGTTAAATTTTTATATTTGCGTCGCATTTCACTGACAAAACGTCAAACTAGTGCTTTTTCTTTGTAATTACTCAAAAAAACTAATAATTTGTTTTGCAAATGATTTGAAATTTTAACATTTCAAATGATTCTATTCACTTATGAAGATTATTTTAGGATAAACAATGCAAGCGATTAATTACATTAATTTAAATAAAAAATGAAAATATTTTATACCCTCTACCAGGTATGCACAAAATACATATGTTTGAGGTTCGAAAACTATACCTCTAGAAAAATTAATTATTATCTAAAAGTTGAGAATGAAAGGAGGTACACAAAAAGAATAATAAAATGTTGGTTAGTATGTATATTTTAAACGCAGCTTTTGTATCACAATTTAATTATACTTCTTCTGTATTATGTAGAAATTGTATTTTTTATACTTCTATTGAGTTGTATTTCGTTAGTTAGTTTGTATTATACTTGAATCCCCATTGACCTTTACACTGTCGTCTTTATTGTACTTTTGAGTCTAAACAATGAAAATTTTTATTCTTTTTTTTTAAAAAATCATAGTTGAAGTAGTGGCATTAAAAATGTTTTATAATTTTTTCTTTAAAAAACTATTTACAGGAATAATTTGCATAATACGGTTTAAAATTTTCCAACCGATTAACCGTACATTCAGAGTTATTTCTATGAATTATCCGTTGCGGATTTCAAATATCACGCGCTTGAATGATTGTTTCATTAAAGAAATTACGTGTGTTGTTTTTCTACCTTACTTTCAAACCGATAATAATTTTTTAGATGTAACTGCTAATGAATTTTCAACACACGTGCAAGTTTGATTGTTTATTATTATATAAATTATTTATTATTTTGTTTTATTATTAAAATGTAGTAAATTTCTGTTCGGTGTTTTGCATATTTTGGCAGAGAAGTACTTTTACATATTTTAAACATAAAAAGTGTCTATGTTTATAGAGAGCTTAATATGTTCAGATTTTCACTCAAAAACAATACAACTAAAGAAATTAATGAAGTTTATTTTTTTACCTATTTTATATCTTTTTTTATAAGTTAATAATATTAGAGGATTTATTATTTTTGCAACACCTTGGTATTTTTCCGTCTACTTAATAAAATGTCCAACCTACATTTCTCAGTAGTATTAAAATTTATTTACAAATCCAATACTTAATGAATTAAGTCAAGAATATTTACACCCCCCTTAATATTGAAATATTTTCTTAAATTGAAATAATATTTACCATGCAAATAAATGCCTTCAACTACTGATATTTTGATATATTTAGTTTGGCATTCTGCAAACATGAAATTTAATACCAAAAATATTTTTTCCTCAAGTCCTTTTAATTAATTTTAGAATTATTTGTGTTTTAATTATTAACATTGCGAGAATTCCTTATAACAACACGAAAAAAAGATTTTAAAGAAAGTAAGCCCCAAACCTTTTTGGGAATTGGAATCTCAGAAACTTTATAAAAGCATTAGCAGCAAAAAATTATGTTTGTGAAAAATTAAATTATTTAATTAATAAAACAAATGACATAAACTTGTTTCTAATTTTATAATTTTTTGGAAAAATATTAATTGAAAAAAATTTTCAAAAAAATAATTTTCAAAATTTTAAAAATCTATTTAAAAAATTTATTTAAATTTTCCCAAAATTTGCATAATCTCACATATTATAAACTAATCTTAAAATTTTTTAAATAATGCATACAGCAAGCAAATCTCGTGAGGAAACTTTGATTTGTTTTTCTTAGTCGATTCTTGCCGTAGACGATTTTTCTCATTTTTTACAATTAATTGTGCCATGTGTATAATGTGCGCGGTTGTTACGTGGTTGCGTATGCTTCTTTGTAGTTTTGTGGTCGCTTTTTCTTTATCTGTCAATTTCCTATTTTCAACTCTTGTGTAAAGTCGATTTTTTGATAAATAAAATGTAAAAATCCATTTGATAAACAAAATCAGCAAAAAATTGTAACCGTTCTTTGTAACAATATCAAGTGAAAATGCAATGAACGAATCTCAAGTTTGTAAACCTGTAAAAGGTAAAGTTGAGTCCAAATCGCAAGGTTTCTTATTTATCAAAAGTAGTGACCAAAATTAGAAGCTGTTGAATGTTATCAATATAAATCGAGGATCTTAATAAAAAACATTTTCCACTGAATCAAATGAAATTCAAGCCAAACCATTAAGTCTTTACAACGACTTGAAGACTAGTGAGAATTCCTCACTGAGGAAGTGTAGAAAAAGTAGTTACAAAGATAGACAAATATTGAAAGTTGATTATTTTGGAAAAAGTTACTTTCTCAGACTTTTAGAACATCTTGTGAGAATTCAAACCCGGGATATATAAATACTATTATTAGGTGGCAACATAATGAAACCGATGCTAGTGTACCGTACTTAAAATTCTCTAGTTCTTAAGGGTTTATAAAATAATCTCCCAGTGTTGTGGGGGTCAAATAAGAAAGCATGGGATTTAAAAAATATTATTTGAAGATTGGTTTAAAAATGATTATTTCTCAGCAACAAAACAGTTTTGTTTAGAAAATGAATACAGCTTTTAAAGGTGAACCTGAAGAGTCCTTGCAAATGTCCCCACGCAATCAGACGTCTGTAACTCAATCATATATGAAAGCATTAACAACTACACTAAGTTAATACAATGTCTGATTATATGCATATATCATCTCTGAACCAATGCCTTATCTAGAAAAGCTTATATATGGTCCCTTTCGATACCCAATGGACCTTAAATGCCTTTCACAATACTTACCTCATGTTATAAAAGCTGTCCCTCTAAACAGATGAATGGTTATTAACATGTTTCCTATTCACCTTTTAGTTTATATCCAAATCATTTTCCTTTTTTCAAATATAACCATAATTGATAATAAATAAAAATGGCGTTTATATCAACACATTTGCACATTTACTACCATTTTACCAAAGGCAACTGTAAAATTATATAAAATTAAAATTAAATACTTATAATAATTAGTTTTTAATGATGATGTAAGTAGCATTAACTACATTCAAACAATTAAATATTTTTACAAGATTATTTCAATTGAATCAAATGAATAAAGTAAAACTAAAATTACTATTTTCTTTTTCAAAAATCATAAAAGGAACAAGAATTAAGTTCAGACATTGTTTAATGCAGTTTGTAGTTTTTGACGATACATTAAAACAAATGAATAAATTGCTATTTTATAATTTAAGAAGTTTCGCATTTTGTTTAATATTAGTTTAACATTTTAGATTTTTTATAAGTTACAAATAAATATTTGGAGTATTTTAATTTAATTTAATGAAAATTTATTTTTGTTTTAATATATTTTAAAAATTTATATTTAAAAATTCTTTTTAAAAATAACGGAAATTATAAATATTCTATATTATAAACATCAATCTCGGTGAATTTGACAGTAAAGACCAGTTTTTATTTATATTTATGACATTCTATGACAACTTAAGTTGGTTTTCTTTATAAACTTTTATTTAGTTCGCTTGTTTGAGTTTTTGTTTGTTCGGGCAAAATTTTGAAATCTTATTCTAACCGACTTCCATGATATCATCAACATGAAACTTTGAATTCTAACCAAAATTCCAATAACAATAAAATAATTTTATTTTATTCCGCGGCTTTTAAAATGATATATTAAAATTTGTAAAATTGTGTTTTTAAGTTAGGTTTTTATTTAGCACACTTCAAGGTTTTATTGATCACCCGCATTTAAACTAATAAAAATTTATAAAAAAGTAAGTCAAAGCAAAGATAAACATTATGAGACAGAGATTTATAGAAAACCAACTGATAGTAGTCTTTGTACTTCGTCAGAAAGCTTTTGTGAATTGAAGTTTAAGAGAAATATGGTGAAGGGATTGATCTATCGTTCATGGTCTTTATCTTCTACCTTTGCTAATTCAGTAAAAAGTTTCGATAAATTGGTTGAGTGCTTGATAAAGAATGGGTATTCTAAATCATTTTTATTGTTGATGATAAAAAAGACTGTTGACAAATTGATTTAAATTCCTAAGGATCCATGTTTTGGAAAGTCTGAGTGTAATTTGACAAATGAGTGTGAATTGTGTGTTGATCTAAATAATTGTAAAAATGGATATAAAAAAATTGAGCCTAAATATGTGTTAGTATTGCCGTACTCTGAAGGTTTTACAAATTATAAAAGGAAGTTAAGTAAACAGATGGGCAATTTAGATTATAAGATCGTCTCTAATTCGCGTAAGGTATACAATATGTTTATTAATGAATCAATAACTCCGGTTGGATTGTGTTCTGATCTCGTTTATCAATTTACATGTAATGGGTGTAATGCCACATACATTGGAGAGACTTCCCGTCATCTCTGTACTCGAGTTCTAGAGCATTGTCGATTGAAGGGTTTGACCAATATTAGTGAGCACAATAGAGGCTTAAAAGTGAAGTAGGAATGTCTGATTTTAGAATTTTATTGAAAAGGTTTAATAATTATTGGGAACGCATGATATGAGAAGCATTGCTAATAAAAGGTCATTAGATCCAAAGATTTATGTGCAAAGTGCAACGAATGTTTTTAAATAGTTTAAGTATGTTTAATGATGTTTGTGTATTGTTTTTTTAAAAAAAAATTTAATATTATTAAAATAATTTAATTTATAAAATATTACATTATTTTTAAAATTTTAATATAAATAAAAAGTTAAAAGCATTTAAATATTTTTTAAAGTGTTTATTTATTAGAAAATTAAATTAAGATTAAATAAAATAACTTGTTTTAATCATAAGTTAATTCATAATATGCTGTCGAAATATATCGTACGAAGAGTTTTTTATTGGCGTTATCTTTTTATTTAAAAACAAACTTAATCAATTCTTGTCTTTGGTAAAATTCAATTATACATTCAAAAAAGCATTTAAAATATTTTAAAAATATTTCAAAGTTAAGATGAAGTAATTTTTTTCACATTTGATCTGTTTTCTTTTGATATTTTCTTTTATTTTAATACTGACAATTGTTAAAAATTTAATAAAACTTGATAAAGGCAGTGTCGAATATTTGTGTTCCATAGGGAAATTAATTTTTGATGTTTTTGTTATAGTGAGAATAAAACCGAATTTAAGTTAAATTAAATTAAAATATTTTCTCTGTGAGTTTTTTTAAATAATGAAAGTTATGAAAATATCTCTGTCAAAAAATTGTTACGATAGAAAATAATTATCTGTAGTTAAAATAAAAAATTTTTACTTATCAAATTGTTAGTAAAATTAATTATTTTAATTAATCATTTTAATTAAAATGTGATATGTTAATCAAAATTACACTTCAAAAACACGATAGAACAAAATCGGATGTATTTAAATATTTTGAAGAAATTTTACCATTTCATTTGTTTAATATATTTCTATAAATTTGACTTTTCATAATTATTTTAAAAAAATAATAATTTTGACTTTTCATTTGAGAATTTTACATTTTTAATTACGGTTATTTAACCACTATTTAACGGTTATTCTACTTAAGTGAAAACATTTAATAATATGAAAAGAATTTTTTAACACATTAATAAATTATAATATCACAAAAACATTATTTAAAATATTTACAAATCAAGTAATCATAATATTATTTGTTCATTTAAACAAACAAATAAAAATAAAACAATTCAAAATTAGCTAAAACACATTTAATCAAAAACGATTTTTAATTTATAGCTATCGGAGGATTTGCTAAATTTGATAAATCATGACCAAGAGACTAAATTAGGATTCAAAAAATAGTTGTAAATTTGGGAAAAAAATTTTCATTATATAATATATAAATAACTAATTTAATTAAATGTTTTTACCGTTTAAACGATTTTTTTATTATTAAATAAAGCAGGGAATCCAAACTATAAGTAGTGTGATATTTTAGGGGGCGCTAGAAAAATCTAAAATTTGGTAGTTGCTTTAACTGAGTGTTGAGTTAATATGGTCTCATTAAAACAAGGTCATTATTTATGATTAGTCAATTAAAAATCTGCTTTTGTCTTGCTTAGGTAAAAAGCTTAAAATTTAAAAAAAAGAAATTATTACTGTTTGTTTTGTAATTTTAATAAATTGTAATTGATCTATCTAGACAAAGTTTTAAGTTCTAAGAATGCTTGGGAGACATTCAGGTAGAGATTTACAAAATTTGATACAAAAATTTTCTTAAAAAACAAAGACAGAAAAAATTTCAATTTTTAACATTTAAAAACTTTCAAAAATGTTATTTATTCATAAAAAAATAATTAAAGAAAATGAATAAAGCGTTGATTTCTGTGTTATTATATAAAACGAAACCCACAAAAATCGACGACAAATTCCAGGATAGGTTTGAGTGAATGAGGTTAAACAAATATTCACAAACATAAAATGACCTTAATAACTTTGTATGGCATTTGAATCAAAAATTTTAACTTATGATTTTGTATGTTTGAAATAATGAATTCACTAGCTATGCATCCGGATATACAAACAGCTCTTTTTTTGAATGCGTCTGGGCGTACGAATCGTTTTAGATTTTGGAGATGGAGTATCTAACACTGTGCCAATTTATGCCAATTATTGGCATTTGCCGAATGTATTCGGCTCAAACGAGTTTACAGATTATTTGATAAATATTCTAATAGAACAAGGTTACAGTTTTACTACACACCAAAATGAAACAGAATAAAATCCTTTATATGACAAACAATGATTTTAGAAAAAAGAATTAAAGAATAACTTTTAGTCGGGTATTCAAATTTAAAGGAGTTGAACTGTGAACTATATGTACACAAAATCACAAAGATTGGTGTTATAAAAGATCGAATCAAGATACTTTAAAAAGTGCGTAAAACGATAAAGCTTTAAAGATGTTGCGAAATCCCTATCAATAGTCAGAGATTATTTGTTGAAAAATAGCAAGGTTTCAGGCCTAAAGGAATCGATCAAGCAAATAGACAATACCAGAGAAGAATAAAATTTAATGGAGGGTTCATGAAAAGTAATCAAATGTTTACATTACGGCGAAAAGGAATGTACAAATGTCAAATGCAAGAGATGCGACATACCAAAGAAAGGCAAAGTATAATAAAGAAATATCGGATATCGAGTAAGATATGAATATAAAGCTGAGTAATACGAATGGAAGATACTTAAAACATTTAGAATGAAAATATTCTAAGAGATCAGACGCAGAAAAAATGATAGAAATTGAGTCATCGGAGCATTATATTAGACAACTCGAAGCACTCTAAAAATATAGAGTATTATAAGTTGTGTATCATATACTATAAAAGAAAATACAGATAAGACAATTATTACAAATGAAGAAGACAAACGGGCAGTATACAAAATAAACAAAGTTTTGATAAAGGATGTGAAAAGGAAAAGTGAAATTAAAGAAAATACGATCAATGAAAATATAGAAAAAAACAGAAATAGTGGAACTAATCAGTAATTAGATACGATAGATTTCAGGGACAACCTTTTGCGGCGATCGAAATACATAGAGTATCGGTGGAATACTTTTCAATAATTACGAGACGTCAAACTGAAAAGAAAACTGAGAAGAATGCAAAGCAAAAGTGAAAGTCATTTTAAATAGTAAGAATAGATTGCTGACATCTACCATAGTAGATTATGTAATTCCAGAAGTGATCAGACATATTAACCAGCAGTTTAATAAAGAGTTATAATAGACAAAGGGAGCAAAGAGTTTAGAGATTTATGATTCAATTTTCAAAATAAAAAAGACTTTCGGAGAAAAATGAACACATCAAAAACATTTATTAGGCATAATTTTTGAAAAATAATTTTTTAATAAATATTTATTTTTAATATTTACAGTCCGAAATTCAGCATTTTTTAATGAGATTGCTTTGTTTGTTTTTTATTTAAAAGTTTTTCTAAACGTGACTTCTAATTAAAACACACAAAATCAATTTATTTCTTGCCCACATAGAGTCTTTCCTATGTTTTTGGCTCTTCATGCTGTCATAGACATGGGTAAGACGTTACGGAAAGATTAATACTTTCAAGGTTTCTATGACTAAATCTCCGTATTCCTTTCGACAAGAAATCCAAAACTTTCCTAAATGCTGCAAATGTAAACCGCAGTTGTCATATTTTATAATTTGACAGTGCGATGAACAATTGTGGGTCTCAACTAGTAACCTGACAGCTGCAATAAACGTTAAGAAGAAAAATATTAATTTTATTTAATTTTTACATTTTAATATTCGCGGGACTTAAAGGTTTAAAAGACGCTGGTCTACATAGAAAAATTACAGGATATTGTTTTAAATTTATCTTTTAAATTAATTTAATGAGATTCTGAAATGAACTCCCATTCAAAATAGGTTGATTTGTTTCTTGCCAACATAAGGTCTTTTCTATGTTTGGCTTTTCATGCTGAGTACGTAGTTAGAAGCACACTGCCGCATACCCATCCCTCTATTGCGACTGATTAATTAAGTAATTACATAATTAATCTCTAATTATCTTTATTACATAAATATGCAATCAAGATAATTAAATTTTGTGTGCCCAGATTTTTTTTGAAAAAATATTTTGGTGTATTTTTTTTTTGAATTTATTTTGGCGGTAATTTTTTGGTGATTTAAATTTTTCAAATGATTTTAAATTTTTTATGTATTAATTTTAATTTTTATGTATATTTTAATGTATTTTAATGTTTACTAAATTTTAAATAAACATTAAAGTAATTTAAAATATAAATTAAATTTATGATTAATAAGAAATTTTATAATTTAATTTAAAATTATAATTTGAAATAAATTCAAAAAAAATACTCCAAATTCAAAATATTAATTAATCCCTCTCAAAAGAGGGAGAATATGTGGCAGCGTGCTCCTAACTACATACTATGCTGCCATAGAGACGGATAAGACGTTACGGAAAGATTAATATTTTCAAGGTTAAACTAAAATAAAGAAAATAAAGTTTGGTTTTCCAAAATATAATAAAGTCAAAAATCTAAAAATTGGAATAATAGAATTCACTATTGTTTTTATAACTGGTTTATTTGCAAACCACCAGAAATTACATGAATATTTAAACAATGCATATCACTAAAATTCAAAGATTTTTAAAATTATAAGCAAAATATTTTTAGTTGTTTGTAGATGACAAATTTGCTTGGATTTTTTATAAAAAGTCCATTATCATGATTAAACAAGAAATTATAATCTAAAAATAATGAACCACACACGGATTGATTTATTATTATTTTTCATATATTTATAAATGATTTTTTAATTAATTTAAATTAATTACAAGAAAGAGTTCATCAAGCACAAGCTTAACTACATATTTCAAAATATATGTTTCATCATCAGATAAAAGTAGAATTTTACTTTATATATTCAAACAAAATATATATTTTTAAATATATTTTTTTCAATCATTTAAAATTACTTTAAAAACTATATTTTATTTATTGAATGAATTTTATATTTTTAAAGTTTTAAAAATTAAAATTTTTAAAAAATATTTTTATTTATCCCAAATTTAACTATCAAACCATTTTAAACATTTGTACCCATGATAATTTTACACATTAATTTTTAGATCCAACAAAGGTTCACATATAACACGTTCCCAATAATTAATAAAAATTTTAATTATATTTTTAAATCAGACATGCCTATTTCACTCTATTGTGATCACAAATACTAGCCGAGCCCTTCAGTCGACATTGTTACAAAACTTGGGAAGTCATTACATGTAATATTTAAGAATTATTGACAATGTGTTAAAGTTTGAGTATTGTTGATAAGGTCATTGAATCCAAAAATTAATGTGGAGAAAAGCTATGATAATAAATGATTTCTTAACTAATTAAATTTGATTTATTATGTATAATTTCATTTGCTTTTAAACAAAAAAACTATTTCTGATGATGTAAGGATTAGAATGAATTACGTGTTTATAAGTGATATGTTTTACGACAGAGAATACAAATTAATTTGAGTGGTGTAACTTGTTTTTAATTAATTCCAATTTTTTTTACTTGATAATTTTTATTTTATGTTTTTACAGTTAAAATATCGTTCGTTTTTTTCAATTAAAATTTCAATTCTAAGAACTTCATCATGCTATTTGAGCACTCCAGGACTTATAAAAATCATCTCTTTCTGCATTAAATTATTTTCTATTAAATATTTACAACAACCTTCTTTAACAAATCGTTTTAATATTTTAAAATTTATTTTAAGTATAACAAAAAAATGGCAATTAAATAAAACAATTTGTTATAAAAAAAAATTTTTACATTTTTATCAGTGTTAATTGTATCTTCTGAAAAATAAATACGTCACAATTTCATTTTAATAATTAAATTAAAATGAATATTTAAACAAAATTTTACAAAATTTTACTTTTTTTATAAACATTATTAAAAATAAATTCATACACTATTTTGAATACCGAAAAATAGGTATTAAAACTTTTAAAATTACGACTTATTATTATATAAAATAATATAATTATATATGCTATAATTAAATGACAATCTTCTATATAAAAAAAAACAAAAATTATGCGAACAAAGAATGTTGCAGTAAATTTAAGAATTATTGTTTTTTCTCGATATTCTGCAAGTGATTCTTGTTTGAATATTGAAAAATAAATAAGCTATCAAATATTATACAAAAAAAATATGAGTACATTTTCAAGATTTTTAATAAAACAAGATTTTCATATTCTAATTATAAAATGGGGTTTTCATGAAAAAAACAAATTTTAATCTACTGGATTTATATTTTTCTTTTTTCTTAGTACTAATTATGGGAATTATTCAAACAAAAAACGATAAACAATTTTTCTATTTATAAATATTGTTGTCAAAAAACTAATAAAAGCTCTCCAAACGGAAGGACATAAAATGTTTTTATAAATTTAAACTATATTTATTTTGGTCAATAAAGGAATAACAATGATCTTAAAATTAAAAAAAATGATCTGTGTGATTTATGCAGATTAATCTAGCCCCTTTCCCCCCGTTATGAGGCGCCTACTTGATACTTTCCAAAGAAAATGAAATTTACATATAAAACCCATTTGTGATTGATAGGCACTAAATTTCGGTTCCGTCAATATTTTATGATTAAGTCAAACAAACCAAAACCGAATAAAACCACATTTTAAACACGAAGCTAGTATTGGCGGATAACTTTACGGCATTTTTGTAAATAGAAAATGGTCAAACGTTTTTATGTGTAAGTTTCATGAGCTCGGATAGGTCGGAATGTATTTATTATAAGGTTTCATAATTTCCCGGTGATCCTGACTGTATGTTATCACTGTGCAAGGTACTATTTATAATTTTTTACTTTAGGAAAGATAGAGTGTGAAAAAAGTGTTTTAACTGAACAACTGAGATAATTCATAAATCTTTAAAGCTGTGAGTCAAAGATAATATTATTTATGATCAAAAATATTAAACCTTTTTACTCTTTAGTAAATTATCTTAATTCTATTTTGACCCACTTAACGTGAATTCATGCAAATTCGTACTACTCGGTGTTCTTAGTCTTTTCATGCCTTCTCTCGGTGATGACATTTCTCTTTCAATTCCACACTTTACACTTGTCTCTGTTATTCTCTGACATGAGGTTTTTGTTGTTGACATAAATCTCACGTTAAATCAATGATTGTATCAACAATTATAATTAATATACAGGGTGGGGCAAAAAGATCTGACATACTTGAAATTAAAATAAAACCAAATTACAATAAATAAATAAATAAGTAATGAAATAAAGGATTTTTTCATTGATTGACTATGAATGAAATTATATATAGATATTCACAAATTTTCGGCACAGCCTTTTTCAAGTGATATAAATTATTAATTTATTAAGATAAATAGTCCCAAAAAACTCTTTCATTTATCATTTTAAAAAAAAGAGTATATCCGATTTTTTAATTTTAAATTTTATTATTAAATTTTTATATTTTATAAACTCTTGTTTTATTATATTAAAAGATTTTGTTTTAATTTTTAAAACGAAATTAAGAGAATTATATTTACCATAACCATAATTTTGTAATTAAAACTTTAATAATTTTAAAACTTTAATTGACTGATTTTTCTATGTTTAAATTATTAATAAATTAACGAGAAAACAAATAGGATTTTAAACTATTTAATTATTTATTTTATTTTTGATCTATATCAGTAAAAAGCAAGCAGTCCCTAGAGACAGATTTGAGAATAATTGTCGAGACATTGCAGGAGAATTATTACGAGAATGCGGCCATTGTGCTATCAATGCAGTTTGATACGCTGAATACGTGATTAATAAAGAAAAAAGAATACTAATAAAACAAACAATAAAATAATAATGAGAATAAATTAATCGTCATTATTTTTATTTCATCTCAAATTATTATTTTCTTGATATATAATTTTTTTAAGTTAGATTTCCATACATTTGTATTACCTTATAGATCAGCGATGGTGGACACTTTTAGCAAATGGATCAAATTGAGTTTAATTTTTTTATTCAAACACCAAAGCAATTATTGTAAAAACAATAATAATAAATAAAAAATGCATATAAATCTGTTTTTATTTAGATTAAAAATGTAACATACACATTTTATGAAGAATAAGGCATAAAAAAGAAAAAAAACCTTTTTTCAGTATGCATGAAATTCAGTTATTTTTGTTATAAATCGTTAATTAATTTTTACTATTTAAAAAATTATTTTTATTATGTAATTAATCTTATTGTACTTTACTAAACTAGTTTTGTGAATCAAATAGGGACCCATGGGTCATGGTTTAGCCATCCTGGTATAGATAAAACAACTTTGGTTTGTAAAATTAATTTAAAAAAAATAAAAATAAATTTCATAAATAAATGAAATATCACACAAATCAAAAACTAATAGAAAATAAAAAATTTATTAAATATTTATTAAGAAATTAATAAATATATACTTCAAATCTCTATTGCTAGTTAGCAACTACCAAGCTTTGCAGAATGCAACCAAATTTTGCAAATGAATGTCTAATTGCCGATGCAATATATAATAAATAATTATAACTAACATGCTTATTAATATTTGTAAATTTGTAAATTTGTAAATTTTAAATAAAATACTTCGAAAGTATTAAAATAAAAAAATTATTATTAATAATAATAATAATAAACAAAATAAA
Source organism: Schmidtea mediterranea (assembly GCA_022537955.1). Taxonomy (NCBI): domain Eukaryota; kingdom Metazoa; phylum Platyhelminthes; order Tricladida; family Dugesiidae; genus Schmidtea; species Schmidtea mediterranea. The sequence goes on from CM039679.1 coordinate 127,456,277, forward strand.
AATAATATTTTCATTCATCGTGTAAATATTTCTTGATATATTTATTTACATGTCCATTGCATTTATTATTGCTCATTAAATAAATAATGCGACGTTCAAAGCCGGTTTTATTTGAATTGTTATAATTAATTATATTTTTAGACCTATGGAAAGTAATAATTATAATTTCTTCATCTAATTTTATATTATTTATTTGTACTTTAACAATTAGAAAATGGTAATATTTATATTTAATATTTTTTATGATCGCGGCATCATAATTGAAGACCTCCAATAATTACATTAATGAAAAATACGGCAAAAAATCCAATTGCGGATTCAATTAAAATAAGGTTTCATTAGAAATATTTTGATATTAAAAATTCTACTAAATTTATCAAATAATACGAATTTTATTTATAAATAAAAATATTAATATTCATGATGATGATTTTTATTATTATGCATTTTCTAGATAAAATGTTGAACTGTGAACTATATGTACACAAAATCACAAAGATTGGTGTTATAAAAGATCGAATCAAGATACTTTAAAAAGTGCGTAAAACGATAAAGCTTTAAAGATGTTGCGAAATCCCTATCAATAGTCAGAGATTATTTGTTGAAAAATAGCAAGGTTTCAGGCCTAAAGGAATCGATCAAGCAAATAGACAATACCAGAGAAGAATAAAATTTAATGGAGGGTTCATGAAAAGTAATCAAATGTTTACATTACGGCGAAAAGGAATGTACAAATGTCAAATGCAAGAGATGCGACATACCAAAGAAAGGCAAAGTATAATAAAGAAATATCGGATATCGAGTAAGATATGAATATAAAGCTGAGTAATACGAATGGAAGATACTTAAAACATTTAGAATGAAAATATTCTAAGAGATCAGACGCAGAAAAAATGATAGAAATTGAGTCATCGGAGCATTATATTAGACAACTCGAAGCACTCTAAAAATATAGAGTATTATAAGTTGTGTATCATATACTATAAAAGAAAATACAGATAAGACAATTATTACAAATGAAGAAGACAAACGGGCAGTATACAAAATAAACAAAGTTTTGATAAAGGATGTGAAAAGGAAAAGTGAAATTAAAGAAAATACGATCAATGAAAATATAGAAAAAAACAGAAATAGTGGAACTAATCAGTAATTAGATACGATAGATTTCAGGGACAACCTTTTGCGGCGATCGAAATACATAGAGTATCGGTGGAATACTTTTCAATAATTACGAGACGTCAAACTGAAAAGAAAACTGAGAAGAATGCAAAGCAAAAGTGAAAGTCATTTTAAATAGTAAGAATAGATTGCTGACATCTACCATAGTAGATTATGTAATTCCAGAAGTGATCAGACATATTAACCAGCAGTTTAATAAAGAGTTATAATAGACAAAGGGAGCAAAGAGTTTAGAGATTTATGATTCAATTTTCAAAATAAAAAAGACTTTCGGAGAAAAATGAACACATCAAAAACATTTATTAGGCATAATTTTTGAAAAATAATTTTTTAATAAATATTTATTTTTAATATTTACAGTCCGAAATTCAGCATTTTTTAATGAGATTGCTTTGTTTGTTTTTTATTTAAAAGTTTTTCTAAACGTGACTTCTAATTAAAACACACAAAATCAATTTATTTCTTGCCCACATAGAGTCTTTCCTATGTTTTTGGCTCTTCATGCTGTCATAGACATGGGTAAGACGTTACGGAAAGATTAATACTTTCAAGGTTTCTATGACTAAATCTCCGTATTCCTTTCGACAAGAAATCCAAAACTTTCCTAAATGCTGCAAATGTAAACCGCAGTTGTCATATTTTATAATTTGACAGTGCGATGAACAATTGTGGGTCTCAACTAGTAACCTGACAGCTGCAATAAACGTTAAGAAGAAAAATATTAATTTTATTTAATTTTTACATTTTAATATTCGCGGGACTTAAAGGTTTAAAAGACGCTGGTCTACATAGAAAAATTACAGGATATTGTTTTAAATTTATCTTTTAAATTAATTTAATGAGATTCTGAAATGAACTCCCATTCAAAATAGGTTGATTTGTTTCTTGCCAACATAAGGTCTTTTCTATGTTTGGCTTTTCATGCTGAGTACGTAGTTAGAAGCACACTGCCGCATACCCATCCCTCTATTGCGACTGATTAATTAAGTAATTACATAATTAATCTCTAATTATCTTTATTACATAAATATGCAATCAAGATAATTAAATTTTGTGTGCCCAGATTTTTTTTGAAAAAATATTTTGGTGTATTTTTTTTTGAATTTATTTTGGCGGTAATTTTTTGGTGATTTAAATTTTTCAAATGATTTTAAATTTTTTATGTATTAATTTTAAATTTTTATGTATATTTTAATGTATTTTAATGTTTACTAAATTTTAAATAAACATTAAAGTAATTTAAAATATAAATTAAATTTATGATTAATAAGAAATTTTATAATTTAATTTAAAATTATAATTTGAAATAAATTCAAAAAAAATACTCCAAATTCAAAATATTAATTAATCCCTCTCAAAAGAGGGAGAATATGTGGCAGCGTGCTCCTAACTACATACTATGCTGCCATAGAGACGGATAAGACGTTACGGAAAGATTAATATTTTCAAGGTTAAACTAAAATAAAGAAAATAAAGTTTGGTTTTCCAAAATATAATAAAGTCAAAAATCTAAAAATTGGAATAATAGAATTCACTATTGTTTTTATAACTGGTTTATTTGCAAACCACCAGAAATTACATGAATATTTAAACAATGCATATCACTAAAATTCAAAGATTTTTAAAATTATAAGCAAAATATTTTAGTTGTTTGTAGATGACAAATTTGCTTGGATTTTTTATAAAAAGTCCATTATCATGATTAAACAAGAAATTATAATCTAAAAATAATGAACCACACACGGATTGATTTATTATTATTTTTCATATATTTATAAATGATTTTTTAATTAATTTAAATTAATTACAAGAAAGAGTTCATCAAGCACAAGCTTAACTACATATTTCAAAATATATGTTTCATCATCAGATAAAAGTAGAATTTTACTTTATATATTCAAACAAAATATATATTTTTAAATATATTTTTTTCAATCATTTAAAATTACTTTAAAAACTATATTTTATTTATTGAATGAATTTTATATTTTTAAAGTTTTAAAAATTAAAATTTTTAAAAAATATTTTTATTTATCCCAAATTTAACTATCAAACCATTTTAAACATTTGTACCCATGATAATTTTACACATTAATTTTTAGATCCAACAAAGGTTCACATATAACACGTTCCCAATAATTAATAAAAATTTTAATTATATTTTTTAAATCAGACATGCCTATTTCACTCTATTGTGATCACAAATACTAGCCGAGCCCTTCAGTCGACATTGTTACAAAACTTGGGAAGTCATTACATGTAATATTTAAGAATTATTGACAATGTGTTAAAGTTTGAGTATTGTTGATAAGGTCATTGAATCCAAAAATTAATGTGGAGAAAAGCTATGATAATAAATGATTTCTTAACTAATTAAATTTGATTTATTATGTATAATTTCATTTGCTTTTAAACAAAAAAACTATTTCTGATGATGTAAGGATTAGAATGAATTACGTGTTTATAAGTGATATGTTTTACGACAGAGAATACAAATTAATTTGAGTGGTGTAACTTGTTTTTAATTAATTCCAATTTTTTTACTTGATAATTTTATTTTATGTTTTTACAGTTAAAATATCGTTCGTTTTTTTCAATTAAAATTTCAATTCTAAGAACTTCATCATGCTATTTGAGCACTCCAGGACTTATAAAAATCATCTCTTTCTGCATTAAATTATTTTCTATTAAATATTTACAACAACCTTCTTTAACAAATCGTTTTAATATTTTAAAATTTATTTTAAGTATAACAAAAAAATGGCAATTAAATAAAACAATTTGTTATAAAAAAAAATTTTTACATTTTTATCAGTGTTAATTGTATCTTCTGAAAAATAAATACGTCACAATTTCATTTTAATAATTAAATTAAAATGAATATTTAAACAAAATTTTACAAAATTTTACTTTTTTTATAAACATTATTAAAAATAAATTCATACACTATTTTGAATACCGAAAAATAGGTATTAAAACTTTTAAAATTACGACTTATTATTATATAAAATAATATAATTATATATGCTATAATTAAATGACAATTTTCTATATAAAAAAAAAACAAAAATTATGCGAACAAAGAATGTTGCAGTAAATTTAAGAATTATTGTTTTTTCTCGATATTCTGCAAGTGATTCTTGTTTGAATATTGAAAAATAAATAAGCTATCAAATATTATACAAAAAAAAATATGAGTACATTTTCAAGATTTTTAATAAAACAAGATTTTCATATTCTAATTATAAAATGGGGTTTTCATGAAAAAAACAAATTTTAATCTACTGGATTTATATTTTTCTTTTTCTTAGTACTAATTATGGGAATTATTCAAACAAAAAACGATAAACAATTTTTCTATTTATAAATATTGTTGTCAAAAAACTTATAAAAGCTCTCCAAACGGAAGGACATAAAATGTTTTTATAAATTTAAACTATATTTATTTTGGTCAATAAAGGAATAACAATGATCTTAAAATTAAAAAAAATGATCTGTGTGATTTATGCAGATTAATCTAGCCCCTTTCCCCCCGTTATGAGGCGCCTACTTGATACTTTCCAAAGAAAATGAAATTTACATATAAAACCCATTTGTGATTGATAGGCACTAAATTTCGGTTCCGTCAATATTTTATGATTAAGTCAAACAAACCAAAACCGAATAAAACCACATTTTAAACACGAAGCTAGTATTGGCGGATAACTTTACGGCATTTTTGTAAATAGAAAATGGTCAAACGTTTTTATGTGTAAGTTTCATGAGCTCGGATAGGTCGGAATGTATTTATTATAAGGTTTCATAATTTCCCGGTGATCCTGACTGTATGTTATCACTGTGCAAGGTACTATTTATAATTTTTTACTTTAGGAAAGATAGAGTGTGAAAAAAGTGTTTTAACTGAACAACTGAGATAATTCATAAATCTTTAAAGCTGTGAGTCAAAGATAATATTATTTATGATCAAAAATATTAAACCTTTTTACTCTTTAGTAAATTATCTTAATTCTATTTTGACCCACTTAACGTGAATTCATGCAAATTCGTACTACTCGGTGTTCTTAGTCTTTTCATGCCTTCTCTCGGTGATGACATTTCTCTTTCAATTCCACACTTTACACTTGTCTCTGTTATTCTCTGACATGAGGTTTTTGTTGTTGACATAAATCTCACGTTAAATCAATGATTGTATCAACAATTATAATTAATATACAGGGTGGGGCAAAAAGATCTGACATACTTGAAATTAAAATAAAACCAAATTACAATAAATAAATAAATAAGTAATGAAATAAAGGATTTTTTCATTGATTGACTATGAATGAAATTATATATAGATATTCACAAATTTTCGGCACAGCCTTTTTCAAGTGATATAAATTATTAATTTATTAAGATAAATAGTCCCAAAAAACTCTTTCATTTATCATTTTAAAAAAAAGAGTATATCCGATTTTTTAATTTTAAATTTTATTATTAAATTTTTATATTTTATAAACTCTTGTTTTATTATATTAAAAGATTTTGTTTTAATTTTTAAAACGAAATTAAGAGAATTATATTTACCATAACCATAATTTTGTAATTAAAACTTTAATAATTTTAAAACTTTAATTGACTGATTTTTCTATGTTTAAATTATTAATAAATTAACGAGAAAACAAATAGGATTTTAAACTATTTAATTATTTATTTTATTTTTGATCTATATCAGTAAAAAGCAAGCAGTCCCTAGAGACAGATTTGAGAATAATTGTCGAGACATTGCAGGAGAATTATTACGAGAATGCGGCCATTGTGCTATCAATGCAGTTTGATACGCTGAATACGTGATTAATAAAGAAAAAAGAATACTAATAAAACAAACAATAAAATAATAATGAGAATAAATTAATCGTCATTATTTTTATTTCATCTCAAATTATTATTTTCTTGATATATAATTTTTTTAAGTTAGATTTCCATACATTTGTATTACCTTATAGATCAGCGATGGTGGACACTTTTAGCAAATGGATCAAATTGAGTTTAATTTTTTTATTCAAACACCAAAGCAATTATTGTAAAAACAATAATAATAAATAAAAAATGCATATAAATCTGTTTTTATTTAGATTAAAAATGTAACATACACATTTTATGAAGAATAAGGCATAAAAAAGAAAAAAAACCTTTTTTCAGTATGCATGAAATTCAGTTATTTTTGTTATAAATCGTTAATTAATTTTTACTATTTAAAAAATTATTTTTATTATGTAATTAATCTTATTGTACTTTACTAAACTAGTTTTGTGAATCAAATAGGGACCCATGGGTCATGGTTTAGCCATCCTGGTATAGATAAAACAACTTTGGTTTGTAAAATTAATTTAAAAAAATAAAAATAAATTTCATAAATAAATGAAATATCACACAAATCAAAAACTAATAGAAAATAAAAAATTTATTAAATATTTATTAAGAAATTAATAAATATATACTTCAAATCTCTATTGCTAGTTAGCAACTACCAAGCTTTGCAGAATGCAACCAAATTTTGCAAATGAATGTCTAATTGCCGATGCAATATATAATAAATAATTATAACTAACATGCTTATTAATATTTGTAAATTTGTAAATTTGTAAATTTTAAATAAAATACTTCGAAAGTATTAAAATAAAAAAATTATTAATAATAATAATAATAATAAACAAAATAAAAATAATATTTTCATTCATCGTGTAAATATTTCTTGATATATTTATTTACATGTCCATTGCATTTATTATTGCTCATTAAATAAATAATGCGACGTTCAAAGCCGGTTTTATTTGAATTGTTATAATTAATTATATTTTTAGACCTATGGAAAGTAATAATTATAATTTCTTCATCTAATTTTATATTATTTATTTGTACTTTAACAATTAGAAAATGGTAATATTTATATTTAATATTTTTTATGATCGCGGCATCATAATTGAAGACCTCCAATAATTACATTAATGAAAAATACGGCAAAAAATCCAATTGCGGATTCAATTAAAATAAGGTTTCATTAGAAATATTTTGATATTAAAAATTCTACTAAATTTATCAAATAATACGAATTTTATTGATAAATAAAAATATTAATATTCATGATGATGATTTTTATTATTATGCATTTTCTAGATAAAATGTAAAGATTGATTAAAATTGAGATTTTTATTATTAAATAAAATTATTTTTTCTTTCATTTCCCAAACTGCCAACATGAAGCATATCATTTTGTCCTGGTTCATTATAGAATATTGGGATCAAAGCAAATAAGCTATAACTTCCTAAGAGTTGTCAAAACACATTTATCTTCATAAAATTTCACGCCTTTCATCTTTTCCGAACTGTCAACATATGAAAAACTAATGCCAAATCTGCTTTTGATTTTTTTGATTTCTTGAAAATATTTAACTAAAATTTTTCTTTTCAATTTTTTCCATGAATGTGATTGTAATATTTTATCTAGGAAAATTTTACAAATAAATTATTATTTTTAAATACACTAATATAAATTAATAGAATAAGTATATTTTTATATAATAATAATACTAATAAAAATAATAATAATAATAATAATAATAATAATAATAAAAATAATAATAATAATAATAATAATAATATATAATTACTTTATATTTAGAATGATCACGTATTTTATAAATTAAAATAAAACCAAAATAAAATAATTTAAAATTAAAAAATTTGAACGAGGAAAGTAAGACATGAATTTACAATAATTATTTTCTAAATTTGCAATAATTAAAATTTCGTATTAATAATTCAACCATAGGAAATGAATTTGGAGAAAAAATCTAGTTAGTGAATTTTCTCATTTTTATTTTGTCATTATCTATAATTTTCTCCACCTGAATTATCATTCTACTAATCAGGTTCTCAAAACCTATCAGTTTCTCATGCTGCAAAATATTAATTTAAACAAAATAAATGTTCAGATCATTAAAATAAATTAAATAACTAATTGCTAAAGTTAATATTTTATAAATAAAAATTAATTTTTTAAAATTTCTATTAAATAAATCGATTAAATCGAAACAAAAGCTTTTAATGTTCTAATGGTAGACTAGTTTTGGTATTAATTGGCTCTGACAGCTTTAAGAAAACAGTAGTTGGATTTCACATCATTTTTCTTTCTCCAATAAATTCACAATTCAAACTTCTCAACTTCAATATTGAAATCTTTTTCATTATGACTATTGAGCCGGTCTGTTTATAACAAAAATTGGAACGTCACTTAGTGACAGTTCTATCAATATTTTATGCTTTTTAAAACAATCCTATAATTCTTCTAACTATTGATTGTTATTTTTCAAATAAATTAAGTTCATTTGACTTTGAATATACAAATTTAGATTGATTTTTTATTATATAAAAATATAGAAGTTGTTTAATGCTTTTAAATCCGGGGATTTCCCAGCATCCAGGGATATTATAATATTCGAGAAATGAGAAGCCCAAATTGAGTTCCATGGTAAATTCCAAAACAGTTTCATTATTTATTAGCTTGATTAACTCCATACAGTTTATATGAGAAGCACTATAAATTTTATTGGTGAGTTTTTTAAAATCTTGATATTTGTCTTCTAATTAGCTAAAATGAATAAAAAACAAGCAGATATTAAAAACATAAATTTATTTCATTTAAATTCAAAACATAAACATTTATAGTATTTGACATTCAGCTGAAGGATTAATACTTTATCTTAACTCAATGATGGTCTTCAGCAACCTTCAATCCTAGCCATATTAAAATTGCTTTTATTGATCTGAGATACCTTAATGACTGGAATATCTTACATATCTCATTTCTAGCAGTGATAAATGAATTTATACAAATTAAATTGACAAAAAATCATTCTAGTCCGAATAAAAAAATTGTTTAAATTGTTCAAATAATTACAAAGTACTCATAGATATTTCAATGATATCATTGGCAGATATTTATCAACCAATAAACAATCGATTTATAAATTATCATGGAAATTGAAGTGAGCTTCAAATGTTTACGACCCAAAAATCACTATTGATTTAACAAATTAAAAAAAATTTATTATCTAAAAATAAATAAAAATTTCCGTTTTATTTTATTTATAAAAAATGATTTCTAAAAAAGATTTATTTCAAAATTGTAAATTTAAGAAAATTAAATCGATTTTTCAGTTGAAACGGAAAATTTCTACAAATGAAACACATTTTTCTGGCGTCCACAACTATTTGGAAATTAAAAATAAATTGATACATGCTAAATATAATGATAATAATTGTTTTTAGATATTGTTAATATTTAAGCAATATTGTTATATTATAAGTGCACGATTCAAAAATTTATCAATAGAAGTTGATAAAACTTGTTTGGGTTAATAAAAAAAGAGTAATATTTAAAAAGAATAGTTAAATACAAAAATTAATTAACAATTGATTACAAATTAAAATTGATAAACATGGATAAACAGGATAGCAAATGAGGAGACGAGCACATATATATGCTAATATATTAAAAATCAATTAAAAATTATTGATTAATTTATTAAGCGTGTAGAAAGTCCGAACCACATAAAAACCTGAAGCATATGGAGAGCCAGAACCACGTGGAAAACTAGAGTAGGTAATTTAATCAATTCTCTCATAAAATCAATAAAATAAAATTAGTTTTCATGGTTAGTAAGGAAGCGGGAAGTTGTTTATCCAATTAGGACAACAAAAACCAAAATAGTTATTGGAATTAAAGCTAATAAGATCATTAATTGACTAAAAATAGGTATAAAAATGATGAGATAAAATTTACCAGAAAAGGGAAAAAAAATTAAATAAAAAATTGATTTTGGAAATTTGAATTACAGAGATAAGTCTGAAAAATTAGGTAAAACTAAAGAGTGATGTGCCGTAGATGGAATTAATCCTGTCGCAAAGGTGCAGATAAAAAGATATTGTATTAAAAATTTTGTGATAAATCGTGTTTGGTTATGTTTATTTTCTTTCCAAAATTTGAACACTTTTAGTCAAGGAGCAAACCAACTTTAAACTAAATAAACCAAACAAGCAAATAAGAAAGAGATAAAGATAATAGTTATGAAAGTTACTAGGTAAAAATTTAATTAATTAATCAAAAGAATAATAAGTTTGATTAATCATTAAAATCTGATTAACGTGATTTGTGTATAATAAATGGAAAATGACATTTTCCTTTGGCCATTGAAGAATTTGCCGAGTGGAGAATTTGCCTATATAAAGCAGGAAGTTCCCAACATATTTGTCATTTTGGTAAAAGAATAATTCGAAAAAATTTTATTTAGAAATGGAACAAAGTAAAAACGCTAAAAAGCCTTATATATCCTTCTGTTGAGTATTAAAGTTTCAATATTTAGGAAAATTTTCTTCCCAAAACATTAATTAATTTATGAAGCGAAATAGTTACATCACATTTCGAATCCAATAAAATGTTTCTTTTACATAAAAATAATCACCTGAAATAGGTAAAAGGAAATTGTTGAAAAACATTGAGAGACACTGGGATGAAGATTAATTCGCTTTGAAAGTTAAAATAGTACAAAAATCTGAGAAAGTTCATACTAAAATTATTTATTTAATGTTTGTTTAAATATTGTTATTTATCAATGTATTAATTAAAACAACAAAGTATTCTTTGGTTTTCATTCAAGTCTGACAATGCTAAAATAAACGGAAACTACTATATTCTCAAGTTAAAGGTTTTTGTATATCTAGAATGCTAGTCCAGTTTTGGAGAATAAATATATTTTTAAGACTTAAATTTATAATTTCTGTTGAATTCATTATTGATAGGATAATGTAGTTTTTAAAAAAAGCATTTTTAACACAAATCTTAACACAAAATCTAAAAAATGGTCATGAAATTATATTGAGTACCTGAAATGATAAAATCCCATGTAGAAATATCATATAATATTTTGTTTAAATAATATCACTTATTCTAAATTTGACAAATGGTTGTTTAAATTAAACCATTAAATAATATTCTTTTTGTCTAGCGAATGTTTTCTAGTATATATGTGATAAAATATATTATTAAAATATATTTTTTATAAAGCGACCATCTTTGCAATAGCAAAATATAATATTATTAATTGAAATCAAAAGGACATGCATCAGTCCTTATAACTGAAATAGTTGACTGAAATCACAAGCAACAAGCAGAAAGATTAAATCAAATTTATGACATAAAACATTCAATGTTAGAGCAATTTTATTAATTAAATTTCTGTGAAATATATAAATAATAATTTAATGATCGGAAATAATAAACATTTATCCCATAATATAAATTTCTATCGCGATTTCATATGCATTTTAATCTCTATCAACTTTTATATAATAATAATAATAATAATAATAATAATAATAATAATAATAATAATAATAATAATAATAATAATAATAATAATAATAATAATAATAATAATTTATTAAAAGAATTTTTAAATTGGGAATTTTAATATTGAATACTTTTGCAATGATATGATATAATTTTAATTTAATTTATCTTTATTTAACATTAGTAATTAATTTTAAAAAAAATATTTCACAAATTCTGGCAATTTTGATACAAATAATAAAGTAATCCTTATAAGTTCTTCTTTTAATATTCTAAAATTTTGATTTATGTCGTCAATAAACATAAAAGAAATTCAAATTTTTTTCAAAATATAAATAAATTTAATAAAAAATACATAAATATATATTAATATAATACAAACTTCCTGTATTTAAATATTGTCTAGAACTCAAAAATTGATAATTAAAACAGTTTTTTAATTAACATTTAAAAAAGTATTGATATTAATTTAAAATTAAAATTAAAAACTATAAGTGCAATTTGTATTACATATGCTATCAAACATTCATAACATAATTTTAGAATGAAATTTATATTTCAATATTAACCAAATAATTTAACTTAAATATAATTTTTAAATTTATTAATTTTGTACAATAATTGAACTTGTAATTGAAAATCAAAGATGTGATAAACGTTTAAATTGAAATAAAAAACCGTAAAATTCGCGTTTGGTGTTACGCAAAAATCAATAATTTTTTATTTGCAGTGTTGGTGTAAATAAATTATTAAACAAATCAATTTAACAAAATACATGTTCAAGTAACTCATACCAGTTTTAAAGTTGAAATGATAACAAGTATAACAAAATGTCAAGAGCTTCAAACCATAATAAAGATAAAATTGACAATTTCTCACTATCTGACTGATTTGACCGTTCTATCCTTTCCTTCATATAATTTATATTTTGCATGCACAAATTCTCAAAGTCTTGTATGAATTTAGTTTTCAAAGTAAATTAAAAGGAGTTTAAAATTTTCATGCATAAAATTAACCGCTTAACTTTCATTTTTTACAAAAAACCGGCAATAAATCTTTTTTTTTATTGCAGAAAATAAAAGTTGAATAAATAAATTTTTATAATTTTAGCGATAAAAATGTAAACTTTAATTTAAAAAAATTTATTTTGTAATTTTCATGTAAACAGGAAACATTTTTTCAGGATGCATTTTTTCCAATGATATTGATACTCATTTTTTTCTTCCCCTTACTATCACTGGTATTACAGCAAACTGCTCATAATCTAGTAGCATTCTGGTTATTTTCTGATCGCGGTATATATTCCGGGAAATGTCTCTTAGTAAGTCTTAAGGGCCTTAGTGTTTTTGAACGACCTCTTTTGGAATCTTGTCTGTGAGAATAATACTTTGTTATCAAATCTTCAATTTAAGATCTTTAAAAATTTAGATTACGTTTTGTATCGCCATTTTATGATACAAACTGAAAGAGTTCCATATGCAAAGATCATCGAGATGAAAATATATTTTTTGTAGTATTTTTTGACTCTTTTTGATTATTCTATAATCATGCAAGTGTTGATCTAAACAATCACTTCTTTCATGGTGTCGTTATTATCAACTTCGACTTTAGGCTTCATGATTAAATTACTATTTTAACCGCTTTTACCAGTTCTTACTTTTTTCTGGATTATGAATTTTCAGATTTAGAAAATTAATTACAAGTAATGGAAAAGTAATTTTAAATGAATATTTATCGTCATTTTGTGCATTGTCACCCTCCGGGAAAACAAACGGCATTAGTATTAGATTTAAGTCATTTATGCAATATTTTTTCGACAAAAACATAAATGTCTGACACATCGTGCATTACAGTTTCAGAGCTCAAGTATTGCATTTACTATTTCTAGGATCGTTTTGTATAATCAGTTGAAATAAAGATAAAAGCAAGAAATTAATTGCTCATTTCTTTCCGTGGATAATAGTAAAGGAAAACTCAGAGAAACTTAATTTTTCATCCTAATTAGATGCATTTCTCATCAAAACCCGCAATTGAAAGGAATACTTATCCCATTCCCCATTGAATAAGCGTAAAAATTTACTGAGTAAATATCATTAAATTATTTTCACTGTTTGGAAGTATATATTCCTTCCAGTTAATTGGATAATATTTGTAAAAATATCACATATTGTTTATTAGAAGCATTATGTACTAGAATTTAGAAATAATATTGTATATTCATTAAAACAAATTTTGAGATTGATTTATTTTGGATTTATATTACGGTATCGGTATATAACTGTAATCTCGCATTGTTAAAACAATATTCAGCGCAATTTCTAATGGTAGACTAATTTTGAGTGTATTTGCCTTTGTCAAATCGATAAGTTTATTAGATCGTTACTTACAGAAAACGTCATTTTTGATTGATTGATACCAATAAAATACAGTCAGTCTTGACTAAAAAATAAGCGACTTTAACTTTATAGCTAAGATAGAAAAGAGCACAAAATTAACAATTAATTACACCAAGCGAAGTTGAAATAAATTCCGTTATAAATCAAGTTGAAACATAAATCAACTTATTGGAATTTATTTTTTGTGAAAATTTAATGGATTTTAGCCATTTTTGAAATGGCTGCAAAGTAAGTTATATTTTAAAGTTATAAGCTTAAAGTTATAAAGTTTTAACAGTTGAATTATAATTTGATAAGGAAATTAAATCATTATTCAAACTTATAATTATAACATTTGATCTACAAGCTCATGATTATAATGATTATAAATATTCAGGAAATAATATATTTTATGATAACTTATTTTTTGGAAATTCTTCAAAAAAAGTGAGTTAAATCATTTTTGAAGTTATAAAAATTTTTAATTGCATTAAATAATTATATTTTTTATAAATATTTTGAAAAAAATTTTTGAAATGTACACAAAATAATTGGGTTTATGATTATTTTTAAAACTTACTAATATAATTTACAATTTATGCTTTTTTCGGATTTCAGGTTTTGTTTATTTTCGACAGAATAGCCTGAAATATTAAATTAATTTTAGTTTAAAGGGTAAATATTATGAAGATACATCCTCATTTACTCGAAATTTCCTAGCAAAAACCTCGAAATTTAAATTAAAAATTTTTTCCGCCATGTTGTTTTCTAAAACTATCTCAAAAATGTCTATAAATTAATTTATTATATGGGTTTTTTCAACTTTTGATGGCTACATGTTAAAAGTTTAAATGCATGATTTATTATGGGTTGTGTTAATGTGCATTATTTTATTTCTCTATCACTTTTTCTGTTTCTATAGTGTAGGGTTTGTCTCAGTGACTATTTTACAAACAACCTCAAGGTGAGTTGGTGTGTTTATATGCTACAAATTTATTGATTTTTGTTTTATATTATAGGTGATTTGTCTCAACGTGGTTTGGTGTAGTAGGGTTTGCGAAAACAATGAACTCTATCATATCGGTATTGCAGTATTGTTTGCAGTATGATACTGATATTTGAAAAATAATTCTAAAATGCAATAATAGAAACACCGATATGTATACAAAACTTTGTAGAAAACATAAAAATGATTCAGTAAAACAGTATTGATATTTAATTAATTTAAACATTATATCACATATTGTTTATTAGAAGTATTATGTACTAGAATTTAAAATTTATATTGTATATTTATTAAAACAAATTTTGGGATTGATATTAAATTTTATATTGATATTTAATTCATTTAAACATTTATTAGAAGCATAAATGAGTATAAAATCTGCTTTTTTCATTTTTAAACATTTTTTCACCTGCTTACATTTACAAATTTTAATAATTTTCATTCATAGTTCTGAAAATAAGTTTTTACATACTAAAACATAGTTTTTATTTTATCCTATATAAACAAAATTATTTAGATATTTATTACTATATTTATTTAAAAAGCACAAAAAATTGCCAAAGATCTTATTTCACTTATTTTTAATGAAATAAAAATTTAAAAATGTGTTTTTGGGTATGTGACCCAAAAGTAACCCAATCTTCTTTAGAAACATCCCAGTTGTAGAAAATATGGTTTTGGAATCAAAGCTTACTAACCGAATAGATTCTGGACTAACAAAAAAACATTCTTAACAATTTCAGATTAACTCTTTCAAAATATAAAGTTTATGTCTATAAATGAAATTTCATTTTTATTTTTTCCTCCTTTAATCTAATTAATATCATGACTAGTTCATTAATGAGTATAAAACATGCTTTTTTCATTTTAAAACATTTTTTACACCTACCTACATTTACAAATTTTATCTATCAAAATAAAAACCGTGACAAATTTTTATTCATAAATCTGAAAATAAGTTACAGCTTTTACATAATAAAAAAATTTTTATTTTATCCTATATAAACAAAATTATTTATATTTTTGTTACTATATTTATTTAAAAAGCACAAAAAATTGCAAAAGAAGTCTCTTAATAATCTGGTAATTTTTACCATATTTTAGAATATTTTTTATTTATTTATATTGCTAGCTGTTTTGTTGATATTTAACAAACTTGTAACTTGGAATACAATAGAATATAATTATGCAAATATTATGTAGGAAATTTTCTTAAATTGTTACTTTACCTACCTATCACTTACTAACATTGTTTTCATATATAATTTTAAATTTAACGTAAAAATTTACCTATTTAAATAAAAAAAAGTATTTCTGCTAATTATCCTTTGATCAAAAAATACATACAGACATTCTGCATACAATAAAAAGATATAATATAAAGTCTCTTTTTCTCAACTTTTCATGAACGTTTATGAAGTTTCATTTAGTTGCATTTTCAAATATAACTCAATTTTACATACATTAAAACAATAAAAAAAAGAGTCGAATAATCATTCAGAGATACTAAGCAGAAATAGAATTTACTTAAATTAATTAATTGTTAACATTTTTTGATTTTGCTCTTTAATCGTTTTCGGAAAGGAAATGAGTTCATATTTCTTTACTTTGTCAAGAGACATTTATTTGAGTAAATTATTATAACTTACAATATGTTATTTGATGATTTTAATAATAATGTTACTCAATATGACGTACCCAGTATAGTTAGAAATTACAATTGTCGAAGTTACTTTTTTTCTATATTTATTCTCCAACCTATTATTATTATTATTATTATTATTATTATTATTATTATTATTATTATTATTATTATTATTATTATTATTATTATTATTATTATTATTATTATTATTGTTATTATTATTATTATTATTATTATTATTATGATTATTATTATTATTATTATTATTATTATTATTATTATTATTATTATTATGATTATTATTATTATTATTATTATTATTATTATTATTATTATGATTATTATTATTATTATTATTATTATTATTATTATTATATTGAATATGATCCAATTATAGGGAAATCGAAAATGAGTTAAATTTTATTGAAGAAGCTGCTAGTTCAAGGAGTTCCAAACATTCTTTAACATTGGACGGAAACCATTGTTCAATATGTTCCAAATCAGTGATCCAAACAGATTCTACAGTAAATTTAGCATGTGTAAATTGTGGAAGAAAAGTTTGCAATGAATGTGGAATGTACAATAGTGATCCAGGATCGACGGTAATTTATTTTGCAATTTACTTGTAAATCTTTAGTAGATTTTCACTAATTAAAAGCAATAATATTGTAAATATTTAATTGATAATGAAAATCCTGTCGAAAAGAAAATTAAAGTAGATAGAAAACAGAGGAATGATGAAACGGATAAAGTTCAATTTAAAAGCTTAACAGACTTGAAAATTACGAAAGAGCTAATAATTTGAATAATTCCATGAAAGAAAACGGGCATGTTGGTAGTCAGACGTTGAATCCGAAGGATCAGCAAATCTTTAATAAACTTTGATACGACAGCAAGATCTGAGGCGGAATATTTTATGAAAGTATTTGTTAAATAGACTATTTAACAAATATATTATTTACAAAACCATTCAACTAATAATAATTTCATTTGGATATTTACAGTCGCTTATTTACTTGTTAACCTATTTAATTAAAATATCCAAAAGAAAACTGTTTTTTTTAATTAATATAAATATATTTATTGTTACAAAAAATATTTTGAATTTTTTTTATTTTTCATTAAAAATTATCTTTGCGTCATGCATGAGTGAATATTGTTTATTCAGTGGAATTGTGACTTGACTGCATATGTTCTCTCTCCATGGGTACCGAAATAACGTTTGTAATAAATATTTTTAAAGGTAATAAATAATATTAATGATTCAATTTAATGATATTTTCTCCACCTTTCTTAATATTTTATTTAATTCCCACTTTATTCATAAAACTCATTCTAAGAATTACTTTCTTTGAGATGTTAAAGGCAACATAAAATGCCAGCTTAAATATTCGTTTTTTCTCTTCAATTCTAATCTCAAAATTTGTTTTCCCAAGCATTTATAATAACTTTCTGTAGGAACACAACAATAATATTTAAAATATATTTGAAATAAATCTAAATAGATTCAAGTTGATTCGATGTTAAGAATTTCTCATTCAATCGGAACTTTTGAGGATAAGGAATATCATATGCGGCTGTTGTGGATTGAGTTAACTGTTGTGGTTAATGTCTTGCTTGATTTATGAGCTCTATAATGAAATTCATAGGAGCCGAATTCTGATTCGTAATTTATTGGGATTTGAATTATCTTATTATTTTGTGACAGATAATTTAAAATTTATAAAACCTTCCGAATATGGAATTACCAAACATGCAATTTTATGGGTTCACCATCATTAGGTGGGCTATGGTTGCCATTGTTTTCATCAGGCTCAATCATAAGGCGATAATTGGTTTCTTCGAAATATAATTCTTATATTTTGCGTTTTCGAGTTTATATTACTGATATTTATTATTTTAACTATAAATTATCATTGCTTTTTGTGTTTAGTTTGCAGACTTGCTTTGTTCAATTTGTCAGAAGAAGCGTCACATAATCCTCAGTTCCGGTATGTGGTTCCACGGTCTGTGTCACGATCCATTTCCAAAGACGCTTTCAATACAAGACCTGCTTCTAGTAATTTTTTTTTAAAGATTTTAAAAAAGTTGAAAAGTTTCAGTAAATTTCAGTTAATTTCAAGACAACTTTACCATAACATATATTTGACTCGGTTTTTCAACGTAAATTTTCTTAAATAACGGATGACACTTTACATATTTTAATCACTTTAAGTTTTAAAATCTCACTATTTTTGCTCTCTTTTTTACCATAACTGATGAAATTATACCTTGACTTTTATCGTATATTTTAGCTTGGTAATAAGTTTGAATGAATAAATATAATTACTGTAAATGTTAAATTCAATGATTTTATTTTCTAAGTGAAATGATTAATTTTGTAAACAAATTTTTTATTAATTAATTAGTTTGTATTTTCGTAATCACATTTTCTTTCTGGGGACCCCAATAAAAATATTAATTTTTAAATATTTGAAATTTATAACACTCATAATATTATTTTCGTTTTTTTTTATTTTTAAATGATTTTGACACTTCAATTTTAAATATTTGAATTTTTAAATTTTATTTTTGTACTCTTTTATGCTACTCCAACAATGTGAAAATAAAGAAAATTTAAAATAAAAATAAATTAACGGTGAAAAGATATAACGAAACAAATAATTAAATTAATGTGTCAATGGCTAATAGTCCATGTTTGAGAATGTCTGAGTGTAATTTGACTAATAGATTTATATCGGATATTAGTGCGACGATGAGCGTGGTGTGAGTAAAACAAGCATATTTGATTAATAATGATTATTGGGAAGCACTATTGATAAGGTCACTGGATTCAAAAATAATTGTGCAAAAGACTTTGAGAATGCATGTTTTGAATGTTTTCGGGAAATGAATTGTAGATATGTCGTTTGAATTAGTAAATTGTAACATTTGTATTTTTAAAATTTCTTTTTACAAATTGTTTTTTAATATAACATTATAAATCATAAAAATTTAAAAACTTTAAAATAAAATTATTAAAAAATATTTTTAAAAACCTTTTAAACATATTTGCTAAAAATACAATTGTAACGCTGTTGAAATTACTTCCATAGTGATAAAACCTTAGTTGAGGAAAATCCAGAAATTAATTGTAAAATAAAAAAAAATAACGTAGGACAAATGGTTCAGATTGAGAGGAAAATTACAAACAGATACCTAACAATATTCCTAAATGTAAGTAAATACACTATTTATACAATATGCAGTGAAAGTGACATAAAAAACTATGCTCACGCTTCGTTTTTAGTAGTGGGATACCAGCCCTCTAGCTCAGAGGCCATCTAGCTCACATCCCCCCGGCAAAAAAAATTTTTTTCTAATTTTAAAAGTACAAATTTTTTTAGAACAAAGACAATGACTCATTCAAGGTCATTTAAACAAAGACCATGACTCATCGAAATTTTCTCAAGGTCATTGGATGACTCTTCAAAACTTTCAAGGTCATTCAAAAGTAGGTTAAGGTCATTGGATGACTCATCAAAGTTTTTCAAGGTCATTCAAAAGTAGGTCAAGGTCATTGGATGACTCACCAAAAATTTTCAAGTTCATTCAAAATTTAATTTCTCAAGGTCATATTATTTTTAAACATTTTTTAATTTTAATTTACTATTTATTTTTATAAGTAGTATATATTTTGTAAATTTAAATTATTTTAATAATTATTTTATAAATATTATTATTAATTTTTTTATTATTATTTTTATTATTATTATTATTAATATAATTATTATTATTATTATTATTATTATTAGTATTATTATTATTATTAATATTATTATTATTATTATTAATATTTTTATTATTATTATCATTATTAATATTATTATTATTATTATTATTATTATTATTAATATTAATAGTATTATTTTTATTATTATTATTATTATCATTAATATTTTTATTATTATTATTATTATTATTATTATTATTAATATTCTTATTATGATTACTATTATTATAATAATAATTATTATTATTATTGTTATTATTATTATTATTATTATTGTCAAGGTCATTGTATGAGTCTTCATATTTTTTCAAGGTCATTTTTAAGTAGATCAAGGTCATTCAAAACTTCACAAGGTCATAGTATTTTTAAACATTTTTTAATATAAATTTATTACTTATTTTTATAATTATGGTTTTAAATATCATTTTTTTATTATTATTATTATTTTTACTATTATTGTTACAAGGTAATATAATTTACTACTTATTTTTATAAGTAATGTTATAATATTTTTTAATTTTAATTTTATTATTATTATAATTTTCTCAAGGTCATGATATTTTTAAACATTTTTTAATATAAATTTACTAATTATTTTCATAAGTATTGTTTTAAATATTATTATTTTATTAATATTATTTTTACTAATATTATTACAAGTTTATATAATTTACTACTTATTTTTATAAGTAATATTTTAATATTTTTTAATTTTAATTTTATTATTATTATTTTCAAGGTCATTGGATGAGTCATAATATTTTTCAAGGTCATATATAAGTAGGTCAAGCTCATAGTATTTTTAAACTTTTTAAATTTTAATATACTACTTATTTTTATAAGTAGTGTTTTAATGTTTTTTAATTTTTATTCTATTATTATTATTATTATTTTTATCACTAAAATTATGATTACAAGTTTTTATTATTATAATTTTCATTATTATTTTATATAAATTTTCAACAAAGTATATCAAATTAATATTGAATAGAAAAAGTTTGTTCAATTGTGGTTCATAGTTGAAAATAATTTTAGGCTATGTAAATCAATTAGAGCTTTTAGTGAAATTTTATAATAATTTAAGTAATATCTAGTTTTACGAGGTATTTATTTTAGTAAATTTTAATCATCTTTGTGAATTTTATGGTTTTCTTTTGAATTTTAATGGATTTAAGGTTTGATTATGTTTTTAATGAAATTATTGAAGAAATTAGGGTAAATCTATAATTTTAGAAACAATTAATTTCTTCTTAATTTATTAGATTTGACTTGATTTTAGGATTATGTTAAATAAAAGTTAAATTTAGGATCAAAATGTTTATGAAACATCTATTTAAGATAATTATTTACCAATTAGAATCCAATTTGACTGATAGATTTTGAATAGTAAATGATATTTTAATTATAATTTTATGTTCTATTTAAATAGTTGATTTTACAGTGTAAAAAAAAAGAGGTCAATAATTACTCTCATTTTCAATTCTAATATTGATTTCATGGATATCAATCACAAAAGTAGTATAATTTAGAGATTTTTAAGGGGATGCTCAGTGTGGTTATCAGTATAGTTATGAAAATCATTGAATTATCTCTAATGGTTGACTGGTAATTTTTATTGAATTTATACTTGATTTACTGATTAATTTTAATGAGCAATATGATATATATTTTGTGATTTTACAATAATTTAATTTATGTGGAAAACATAGATTTTATTCGATTTAAGTCATTTTTGATGAATTTTTTAATTGCTTAAAATTGTTGCCAGAACAAAATTGTGGTGATTTTCGATGGAAAATGATGATAACAATTTTGTTATACTTTAAAGAAAATTTATTTTTATTGGTAAAATTCAAATTTTTATGATAATTTTAAGGGAATTTGATTGGTTGAATACATATAGTAAATATGAT
Source organism: Schmidtea mediterranea (assembly GCA_022537955.1). Taxonomy (NCBI): domain Eukaryota; kingdom Metazoa; phylum Platyhelminthes; order Tricladida; family Dugesiidae; genus Schmidtea; species Schmidtea mediterranea. The sequence continues at coordinate 127,478,557 of CM039679.1, forward strand.
TCGAATGATGGATTTTTAAGGAGTAGTCGGTTATACATAGATTTCTAAAGAAATTTTACCTTGTAGGTTTTTAAAAAATATGTATATTATTGGTGCAGTGGGGGGAAATGTTATTTCAATGGAAATGATTGGTTAAGAGTAAATTTTAT